>CM052219.1:8803281-9127183 GCA_028454225.1 Lasioglossum leucozonium | reverse complement strand
CGGTGATCGAACGAGAACCGGTGTTTTCAGCGAGGCAATGGTCGTTGACCTATAAAAAATTGTATACATCACATTCTAGAAACCGTCAATGACCATTGCCTCGCTGAAAATACCGGTTCTCGTTCGATCACCGAAGTTAAACGGCGTAGGGCGGGGGACGCACTAGGATGGGTGACCGCTTGGTAGAAAGCCGGGAAGTGGCCCTCTGGGTGCGTTTCACGTGTTGTTGGCAAAGTAGGTGGTTCGGAACCTACCTTAATAAAAAGTAGGTCCCGCTTGAAATTAGGCGATAGTTGAGGATTGGTAAAGGGAGAGGTGGTGGAATGGATTTGAAACCCTGAGGGGACCAAATATCATTACATACATTCTAGAAACCTAAAATACAATGTTTAAAAATTATATTACTGATTTCCGTATCCCCTAACGACGAAGACTTCCAAGCAATTTATTTTTCAGGTTTCCACAATATACACCCAAGTGAGTACTCTAAAATTCAATATCACAATTCAGCAGGTTTATAAGAAGTAAAAAATGTACGAATGCTTTCTTTGATATCTGTTCATGCTTGTTACAGGATGCGCTAAGTTGTCCCCATCCACCGCTAACTGTCCATGTAATTGTTTCGGTTACCCAACTGCAAGGTTAGGAAAGAATACACGGTACTAACTGGCAGTTGGATTATTTCCATCCAAGTCTCCACCCAAACCAGCTGCTACATTAGCTCCCCAAGGTGTTCCTGCGCTCACATGAAGTCCACCACCAGTTTGTGATCCACTTAGGAGTCCACCTAATCCAGCTTGAGCGTGGAAGCCGGCGAAATTCAGTTTGATGCCCCCATCGGTGAATTGAATCAATGGTGGCTGTTATAGGAGTCGAAATGAGGTGAGTTAGAGCATGATCCATCACTTTAGTACATGTTTTCTATGAGTATTATCCGCTACTAACACTTCAAACCTCGATTTCTGACTCGGTCTAAGACTCAAACTTTGCATAATGACGCTTTTATGGTAAAGGGGTTATTGAGAAGCTGAACAAAAATTTTAAAAATTGCATAATTAGATCTGAAAATGTTTGCAAAATACTTATAACTCCAGTTTTAATTTGTCGATTAAAAGTTGGTCTTTCAAAAATGAGAATAAATCACTGCAGAAATCATCAAAAAACTACTATCTCAACAGCCGATTAACAAATGTCCAGGAGAAACATAAACAAAATTTCACTGAGAAATGAATATTAACACAAACACTGGGTAGTTAGTACGAGAGATGAGCAAGCAAAACTACAAAATGGCGTCGCCGTCAGTAAAACAGTGAAAGAACCGCTCCACGATAACGCCGCTTATTGACGAAGCACATTATTTCTATACGGTTTTTTTCGAGGTACGATCACTTCGACGACGCACACGGTGCGTACAATTTAATTGTTGCCTAGGTAGTAAGCATAACGATCACGATCGACGAGCCAGACGCTTCCGCAATCCTTTCTCCAGCCGCGGCCGCGTTTCCAGATTATCTAACGCTGCTCGTTCGCCTAACTTTTCCTTTCGGTTGTTTCCTCGCGAACCAGTTTATCTGTTCGCTCTGTTTGTCGCTGTATTGATACGGCCGTGAGAATATACAGCAGTCATCGTATAATTAATGTCTGCGAAACGATTAGATTCTCTGGCGCAACTCGAGAAATCTCGTGGTTCATTTGAAATGAAATTGGCATTTTTTTTTTTTGGTACGTAGACAGGATATTTTTTCATTCGATTCTCTATAAGTGGTCAATTTGCATATTCGGCAGCTCCGAAATATTCTAAATATAGCAATTATGCGACTCGATTAGTCTCTTCCGCGTCATTGCTGCTCGAAGCCGCGAGCGAAATTTGCAAACTGCTGCTTCATGATTGGATAAAATGAGAAACGGTGAACCTTTGCACTGTGAAGTATGTCATTTCTACTTTTCCACTACTGTTGCATACATTAAAAATATTTGCGGTTAAGTAACGCGGTGTTTAGATAGTTTAAAAGCGAATATGTATAAATATCGTCATTTTCAGACTGTATAACTAATAAAATAAATTTTTATGTCCATTTTTGTTTTAGTAGAAGAATAATTCAATTAAAGTGGGATTTTAACTTTCCAATTCAAAGTAAATCTAGTGCTGCATTAAATTGAAAGAGATCTCTTTGTTTATTATGATTGTTTATTATGAATTGTTTATTATGAATATAATGGTTTATTATGAATACATTAGGTGAACCGGAAAGTAATGTAGTTTTATTTATTTGAATTTAATGTAAAAAAGCGACATTACTTTCCGGTCCGCCTAATATAAGGGACAATTTGTTTTTAATATTCTGAACGAGAAGATTAATATATTTTTTATTTTCTATTTCGAAGAAGATTAAAAATGTCACTATTCATTAGTACTACTGTTCTCCTCAACTATTTCGGACATCTACGTTTTCTAATTAACACTACCATAATTTTCCTTTCACTAACAATTTCAAAGAAAAATTTTATTAAAACATTCCAGTAGTGAAATCTCGTCGATTAAGAATTACAAAACAATTGATTGAGGAACTGCAAAGATGGCTGCTGATTACTGACTTTCAAAGGATTAGTAAGCAACCAACAGTAGATGAAATATCAATAATATTTACTAGACGTACCGAGCACAGAAAGTGATTCGCAAATGTTCCTCCATAAAAATTGCAAGGTTGAATTTACTTAAACGTAACGAACATTAAAACTGACCTGCATATATGTAGAATTTAGAGAGCACTAAAAATAGCCTGCGTATATTGCCTTGTAAAAAGTACAAGATTGTACTCACTGATAAACGAGAAAAGCAGAATTTATTTATTTATTATTATGAGCATAGTAATATTTGAATCTTGTAACGATTAGTTAGTCCATGCATCAAATGTTTCCACTAATAAATTTAACCTTTATGTCAGTAAGCAAAAATTTTTAACGATATTCATAAGAAAGATAAAAATTTACAATACTCTTGGTATTGGTCAATAAAAAGAGATTAAAAATGGGTGCTCATGTGCCCGGATATTGACGTAAGTATTAATATCAAATATAATTATTTCATTTCGTGTATCCTGCTCTTCTATACAATATAATTAAATAAAATATACTAGACTAAAAAGAGTTCAATTACGCCCACAATTCATGTCGTCGTTACCACGGACGATAGCCTAGTTATCTAGGGTAAAAATCACCAGTAATTACTAGATTGCGGATCTTTATGCAAAATAAACATTGTCTGCATCGATTGCAAGAAATGGAAACCAAATTGAATATTATTTCTTCATGTAATGATTTTTAAATAAAGGAGAAATCGTATGTTTACAACTTCAATTGTAAAAATTTTCCAACAATCTTTAATTTCATTTACTTAATTTTGCTATAAATTCATACAGATCCGCAGTCTAATAATCACAATAAAACTTCTGTTTTAGGTCATAATAAGAACAGCAATATTAATGAACGAACAGTCGCAACGTTGATAATCGAATGGCGAGCTAAATCGAATCCAGGACTCGAAGGGGTGTTAAATGATGGTTCACTCACCGATGTGGACGACTGTTGCCCGGTGACAGCGTTGTTTTGGGGCATCCCGCTGGCGAGAGCTGCCAAACAAAGAGCAAAGACCGTGACTACCTTTCCGCGCAGCATCTTTCTGTCAACTGAGTAGTGCCACCGGCTGCGAACCGAAAGTATCCTGGCGTTTTCTAAATAGGCCTCGAAGGCATCTGTTACTCACCGGACGGGAAGGGAGAAGTTCTGACTAACAGAGTCGGGGCTGAGGCAGGAGAATTAAGTTTATGCAGCTTATGGTTGCCGGACGCTCGCCGACTATCGATGCATGAAACTTTGCATTAGCTGGCGCGAGTCGTTTCTAGTCGGATTGCACGGTAATCGCTTGTACGGAACGCACCGTGATTACGGAGTTCAAGGACAAGCCGCGGTATGCCGCACGCTGACAAATTATAACTTGATCCAACCGTTTCCTTTATTGGCTTTACGTTCAAGAAAACGTGGAACTTCTCCGGCAAGGACTGCGAGTCGAGTGAAGTTGCATCGATCTTGCAACCCTGTTATAGATCCACGAAGCTTCTCCGAATGAATCGCAAGAACAGCAACACGTGGTAGTGCGAAAATTAAAATGATCGTCAACTATGCGCATACAGTTCTTTGCAAAAGTTTGTCCGCAGAGTAACGTCCCCTGTTATGCGAATGATCTCGACGATTTTCATTGCAGTTCCCGACGCATCGAACATCTTTTATGCGTACACCTAGTGGCTTCTAGGAGTGTTTCAACGCTAAATTGTCACGTACATTTTATATTTAAACTATAATGGATAATCAAATTATTAGCATGTATTTTGGTTTTTGTGAATAGCATCAAATCTGAAAGTTATATTTGTTTATTTAGCAGTGGTTCTAATCATTTAATTACGTGAGAACGTTAGATATTTTTTTCTTGGCTGAATCTGACACGGATCCGGAGATTGAAGCAACAGATCCTCCAAGCTTGATCTACCATCTCTTTAGCTGATCAAGAGTTTGTTGAACGTCAAGTGGCAACTTGGATGGTGGTTTGCAGAGTTTTGTGGTTGACTGTACGTATAATATGTAAATTAGTACGTAATTGCATATCAAGTATTTATCGACGTGACAGGTGGTCATAACGCTGCTCGTTTAAAGAAACAATCACTTTTTACCTGGGTGTCTTTACACCATTTGTCCTAGCTGATCTGCGCATTTTGTGCACGTGCAATTCTGTTTAGAAGCGTTTAGAGAGTCACGAATAACTGCAAAATTGTAAAAAGATTTAGAGCCTGAAGAAATCCAGGACAAAATCGATCCAAAATCCACTAATAAAAATCTCAGTAAATGTACAAGTACTTTATAGATTAGTTAAAAGTATAGAGGATTCATAAAGCTAATAAAACTTTAAATGATTTCAGTCCCTTAAGCAATGGAAGGCATTTTCTTTATATCATAGTTTATTCAACATTTAATGGACTGTACTACTGAAATAAATGCGTATATAGAAGATAAGAAAATTCAACGTTAATTTAAAACGTGTTTCTGTTGCGGAAGAACCGTGAGTACCTCAGAAACTGTTTACAACTTGCTCTCCTTGAGATGCTAGTCACATTGTGTCCATAAAAATGCCGACGTGGGTAAAATTCTCTTTAAACAAAATGGACGGTGGAAGAATTCTTTGACCCGACCGAATGAATCATTTCATTGCATTTGGTTCTTCGAAACGTGTTATTTAATCGCGATTGACACGCAGACCAGTAACACGACGTCTACTTTTTACTGTAGTCTATCATTATGTATTAGTAACTTACGAGAATCAACAGAGAAAAACAAGATAAAAACGTCACTCCTCTCCATCTTATACTAATCACTTTATTAATTATCTTTTTGTATCTGTGCAGCATTTGATAAGAATTTATGCACTGTTCAGTTCGTTTAGAAATCAATTTTTAATTTGAAATCAATCTATGTGTACTGGAGTAATTTGACCGATTAAAAAAGTCATGGAAACATTTTCCAAGATATTATAAATTTCCATAATAATTCGCAGTTTGCACATTTCATTTTACATTTGATTTATTTGACAGTTAATTGACTGTACTTAAGAATTCCTTAGAATTCCTTAATATAATCATTGTCCAACACGATGAATTACTTCTTTTGAGATTATCATTTGCAATAAAATTATCAGATATCTCCAGATCATAACACAGCCATTAACAACGCTACTAACTCCCTTTCAATAGCTAAAGCGTTAACATTAAGCTTCCGGCTGCCGCAGCGTCCACAAAAGTCAACGCATCGAGCCGCCACGTGACCCTCCAAACACAAACAATGCACAATACCCGCAATCTGCACAGTCACCTATCAACTCGTCAATTTGGCATGATGATGTCACACTCGCGAAGCCTAAAACTCTGCATTAATCTCCTCGAGTTCCAAGAAGTCGATCATAATAAACTTCTAGCAAGAAACACCGGTTACCATCGTTGCAGGAAACGATCAACTTTTTGCTTTCGATCTCGAGGGACGAAGTCTTCAAATCGTGCGGTACGCAATACTCCGGGATCAAAGGTAAATCAGATATCGTTTCTCACTTCAGAATTTAGGATAACAGTCCCGTTCCAGACTCTCCGGACCTAAAGGAAACGAAAGAACCGGGTCTAAATTATTTTTTGGCTCAGCAAGCAGCCCGAAAATGTACCGTTACTACGAACATTTTTCCCCTAATCTCGCCAGGGTCACACAAATATCACCAGTATAGGGATCGTCGAACTTTCTAGCATATTTGTGAACAGGTAGTGGTCGGTTCTACGTGGAAATAGATAATTTGAAAGCGTGTTTATGCTTCCTTCGAAGCTACCGTTCGTCGGCGAACATGATTCATCCAACCTTGCGCACCTGACACTTTTGCATACGAGAGCTGAGACGTTACGATAACCTGGATAATTTCCCGTCTAATTACCTTCTCACAAATTGGACGTCCGTGTACCCGTGACGTTAATTCGAGAAGAAAAAGGTGATGCGACGTTTGTTAGCGAACTTTGCAGCTTTGCGATCGTTGGAAAACATTGATTTGTCACCTAATTGATTGCCGACGGAAGGAGAGGATTAATAATTGAAGGTTCTAGGTCATTTATTAACCGTATCCAGCGCATCCCACCTACGATCTTCATGCTTCATTTTTTAAAGTACCTTAACAGTTTTTCCAATAATCGGGATTTATGCGCCACTCGCAAATTAATTATAAGTAAACAGTGGATCTTTCTGCAAAATAAAAATCTTCTGCCTGAATTGCAACATATTGGAGTAAAATAAAAATTGATTCCCTTCATTTATTTATTCATAGATTTATTCAATAACGCGATGAGTTACCTCAAAAATGGCAAACAGAAATAGAACAAAATTAACTTATGAATAAATATGTTAATTTCATTTTTGAAGTTTAATTTGAGAACGCTACGAACTTTTGTCGCAACACGGTACAAAACTATTTATGTTTCTTTGTTATGGCAGATTTTATGCATTTATGGCAAGCATCAGTAAGTAGAAAACCGAAAGTACAAAAGGACAGCACATGTAAATACAGTAGAAAATTTCAAATTATCTAATTTTCAACTTTCACATTTTGAAATTTTGAAATTTTTGAAATTTTGAAATTTCAAATTTGATGAGCGTCGTGTTCCCGCGGTCTAATCGACCCCAAATTTTTCCAGATCATTTTCTCAACACTTGTCGCAATTCTGGGAGGCAGGACTAACAAAATTTTGTGGTCAACAAATAAGGTCCACTCTAGTGATTACATGCTCTATCTTTTCCTACGTTCGGCACTATCCCTTTGTACTTTCGGCGCGGTCGACGCAGTAATAAAAACATAGTTTCCCTTCACGGATCTCTGTCCCTGCTCGGACCAGACGATGGGAGTTAAATCGCGACTTTACTGTAGGTTAAGAATAATGTAGCAGTTTTTTGAAATTCTTCTAATGTTTTCAATGTTTCAAAT
Source organism: Lasioglossum leucozonium (assembly GCA_028454225.1). NCBI lineage: Eukaryota > Metazoa > Arthropoda > Insecta > Hymenoptera > Halictidae > Lasioglossum > Lasioglossum leucozonium. Next base: position 9,119,628 of record CM052219.1, on the reverse strand, counting down.
GACACCTGCTTATTTTTGGCATAATTACACAAAATCCGTTTAATTGCATAAAACCTGTCTAATTATATGCGATCTTGTATACATTCTTGAAAGATTGAGTGTGTAACTCTAGACAGGCAATTTCTTCTCCACGGTTCAGTGTACCGGTTTCCCCACTACAAACTATTTTATATTTCCCCTACCGTGCTTTGCCTCGCGTGACTGCGAGGATCCTACTCTCCCCAATCTCCTTCTCCACTTTACAGGAGTTTGGTGGGACGGACCCAGAAGTAGGGGAGGAGTCTGTGGCTCGCGAGCCGCAAGTTGCCCAGGCCTGATCTAATTTGTTGCATGATCAATTTTGCAAAAAATTCAGTAAACCAATAATAAAGAGAGTGATAATTAGGCTGTGGATATTTATGCAAAATTTTATATGTATAAGCATTTACTTCTAATCTGGATAATACTAAAAAATTGAATATAATGCAACACATTAAAATTTCTTAGACTATTTTGTTGTTTTCCATTTGATTAGTTTTTGTCATAAACGCATAAAATCCACAGTCTACTGACAGGGTTGAAAGTCATCGTTTGCATCATCAAACATCGTTTGCAATTGTTATCTGACGGTTGTTCATGTGTTAATAACGTTGGTAAATAGAACTGTGTTCATTCCATTCTCCGTCAAAGTATATTTGAATATTAAAAATAATGAAACGGAAGTCTGAACGCGCGTAGCGATCACCTGTCTATGAATTCGCGTTATCTATCGTGACGTACACGCGCGCATGTGTTCAGAGGTTGTGGTTCGAACGAGTTCTCGCGGCTTCGAATGAGTCAGAACAATGCTATCTTATTTCCCATGCGCTGTTTGTTAGAACAATAGACCGATTTCTCTGCAGAACAAGTTTTAGTTGAGCTTGCGGGCTTTGGACGTGTTGCTTCCTCCACATACAATGGCCGCTTTTGTCGATTGCGTAACGTAATCATTCATTCTGATGGTTCTATTAATTTGTATCGATTGTTGCACGAATGCTATATACAGGATGACACAGCAATCGTGGCATGGATACGTTTTGGTTCCTATAGTATAAATCGAAAATGAACATTTACTTGAGTGTTCCTTGTTAAATGGGCATAGCCATGTAACTGCTCGTCGCTTATCGTATCTACATCCCGCAGTCATAAATTCAGAATGGCATTGTTACTTGTACTACTTTATTCTCCGACCTGAAATGATATACGGTTTTTCTGGACTTTGAAATATCGCACAGTAAACTTCCTAAAATTATTGTAATTTACTGAAATACTTTCAACCATGTAATTTAAAATTACAAAATTCAAATCTTCAAAAGAAGATAAAGAAATGTTATAATAATTATTCAGTACAACAGCCTAAATGAGTGTCTAGATAATCTTTTGAGGTCATGAGAATTAATGGGAAGCCTTCGAGACGTCTGACCGCGGCTTACTGATTCTACCGATTACAATTGCAGGTTCAGGCTCAAATACTTCTTCATAATATTTTGCGTTTGATCCGAAAATAATTTCGAGTACATGTGAAATATGGTTTGCTGTTTCTAGTTAATCTCATCACAGAGAAAAGAATAAGAATAATTCTCGTAAATTCAAAGAATATTAAGAACTTGTGTGATACACGGTTCGCTGAATTTTCTCGCTAGAAGTGAAAAATTAGATTCCTCGCCATCAATTCCTCAATTGTCAAGAAACCAATTTAAGGATTGAATAAAACACACTATTAAACATGTTTATCCAAAGCTCACCATTTCTACTTCCAGCCATCGCTACAACAGAATTTTCTTTCAACAGACATTTTGTTTCTCATTAACAAGTCTGTTTATGACTCACGGTTCTTCTCGTAACCAATAAAGCAAGTATTCAAATAAACGTTTAAGGCGATTTTCTTGGAAAGACAATAATTACAGATTTTATTGCACACCTATAAATTGTTCTCTCATACAAAAATCCTCATCTTAATTCTACCACAACTGCTGGAGCATCCTGTACAAAATTCTTAATACTGCTTTCGTAAATCATGCACAGTCTTCTACGAAACACGGTACAGTGGAAAATCAATTTTCTTATACTATCCTCTGTTGTTTCACGACTTGAACGTTATTCTGTTGCTTTTCGGTGCAATTTTGTTTTGAATAGGACCATCCTCCTCGGATTGCAGCCCGTTCGCTGCCGTATTCGATGCAAGTTTATTGTATAAACTATTCTCGTAGTTGTAGGTGATCGGCTTTCTGTCTTTCGGTGCAATTTTGTTCTGTATCGTTGTGACAGTGCTGGTGGGCCTCGATCCATAGTAACTTCCAATTCCAGCAGTGAATCCATGCCAAGTGTAAGCCGTGTCTTCTTCTATGTTCTCGTGGACTTCGTAAGTATGCTGACCATTGTTTGTCGGGTTTCCGTGGCCTCCGTGGACGCCTGAAAATATATTCTACATGTTATTTCTGTTCGCAAGATGTCCTCAAGGCTACACAATTTCTTCAGTAAGTCCCGGACTGTAAATATATAATAACTGTAAAATAAAATCTTCCTGTAAATCGTGCTGGGGAATCGTGTGCGTTCTTATTTATTTACATGACGCCGGCTCAACGCGGGGAAAACTACGCAACAATTCCTTCGCATTGCGAAACCGATTGTCCAAACGAAATTCAGAATTCCATTTGAAACATTGACATTTCGAATTTTATTGCTTATCTATTTTATTGGCGCCGAATGGTCGAGCATAATGGTTCGTGTACCGAAAATTAAATGAACGAGATTTTTGAATATTATGATTTTGCTCCTACCACGATTTCTATATGACTTTGGTATCAAATGAATTTTGTTCGATTTGTCCACTTAATTGAATGATTGAAAATTAATGTTATATCACAGTACAAATGTCGCTGTTTATAATATCTACAATTATCCCCAGATAAAGCTTAGCATTCTGCTGAATTTGCAAATTGTAACATATCCGCAGACACTCCGAATGGAATAATTTATTTCCACTTGTGCAATAGATAAAAGTTGATAACGATTGTTCGACATCGTGCGAATTCACAATCTTATTGATAAGTGTTACAGAACTGCGGGGAACGAAGTGCAACTCTATATTGAATTTTAATTATATTCACATTTTCGATACGAAGGAACTAACGCACGGCGTTAATGTTAATGTGTCTAATTATTACAGACGTGGCGTGCAATAATTGAAAATTGCGTGTACTTTTTAGGGACAAATGATTGCACCATTTTTATCGCTCATGTTCGCGATGAAGTATTTACGCAATATATAGGCAAACAGATGGGATAGTTACCATGATTTCCATTACCACCATGACCACCATGCCCACCAAGACCCATGTGCCCTCCATGACCACCGTGACCACCATAACTACCGAATAAACCATGATTACCAACCAGCAGGTTCGACAGCGCGTTCAACCCGAACGGGTCTTTATTGTGAAACTTGATGGTCCTTTTAATCTGTTGTTGTTTCAAGCGTTGCTGTTGTAACTGGTCCCTCTGCTGTCTCTGTCGCTCCCTCTGAGCTGCCAACCTGTCCCTCCTCTCCTGTCTGATCCTTTGATATTCCTCTGCATTCTGAGATCTCTGTCCTGCTGTCGATTTAACCAGGTTCCCAACAGCCTCTAGCGTCGATATCGGAATCTAGGAAATTAATTTAACAGAATTACCACTAATTTCGTAAACCTAAATGAATTCTTAACAATTCGTTAGTACCTGCAACACATTGTCAATGGTCTGCGAGTTCTCCGGGCTAAACTGCTGCGCTGCCACCGAAGTTTGTCTAATCGCTGTGATCGGGATCTAGAAGATCAGACACAATTTTAATTATTATACTGGTAATTGAGCTCCATATCAATTTATTTTCATGAAGAATTGTTCACTAAGGAGGCATGTCTGGATATTAAAATGTTTACAAATTCCATGGGGACATTAAACATCATTCCACCTCAGCGAGTATCAAGAATAATGGAGTGTTTACTATAAAAGTATATGTAACTATATCTAAAGATGTTTATGTAATTTTCTAAATTTTCTGAATTACGTAAACATTGATTTTCCATGGAAAAAGAAATCTCTTTTGCTTTTAATACAGTCTAATTATTTAATATTTATAATATGTTTATGCTATTTCAAATTGTTTAAAGAAGCCTATAGAGCTCGAACGTAAATAAATATTGATTTTTTAATATTCATGCCCAAAGAGAGTGAACGAAAGAACCTATGAAATACTCACGTTGAAAATGTTATCAATAACCTGTCCACCCTCTTCTGAGTCACTCTGACGCCTTATCCTAAGGCACGTCTGCAATAGAAGGATATCTGTGTCAATGTTCCAATGGTGTATACCAATCAGTTAAATCATCGCGCTCCGTATAATCCGCGAGGACATCTTTTCATAGAAACAGGTCGCGATAAATTCGACCCACGCAGTCCGGCAAACCTGTTATTGTAAATTCGGTAGACATTCGTTTAAGACGATGGGTACGATCGTTCGCGAACAGTTTGTGTGGACATGCTCCTCGTAGCTTTCACTTTTCTACATATAAAGAGCGTCAAACGATTTTCTGCGTGCCCCATTATCTGAAAGGTCAGCGTGCCTTCTCGATTCGCGTCATTGCTTCTTTTAAACCGTTTGTGTTCTGTTTATCTCACGAGTTTTCCAAAAATTTTCCAATTTTTTATTGTAAATTATCACTAAAAATATACTAAATAGTTGCCGAACTAATATCTTCGAGATTAAGTAGATTCAGTTAGGGGGATGTGTCTAGTTAACAATCTGAAGAAAGCATCATCTTCAGGAAGTTTTTCTGGAAAAATTGATAGATGATTTTGGAAAGTGAGTAGCTTGTTTAAAAGTATGTACATTGTAATTTTTTTGTTGCAATATTTTTAAAAATAGGAAACAAAGAATATTCTTCAATAAGTTTAATAGTGTAGAGTTGCAGTCTTACTATTTGTAATCGAACGTTGAGACCTCAAACTAGTACTATTCTTATTACAGTAATTATTCCATATTCATTAACTTTTGAGACTTGATAGAACTTTTATCAGGTATATTTTTCCGTGGGACTATTACTTTCATTAAATTTTTCAATCGCACTATAACATAAAATTTTAACGATGTCACTTGTTTCAGTACGGTTCACTAAATTGTTTCACTGAACTGCTTGAATCATGCAAAACAATTCAGCCATAAATAAAGGTTACCTAAAGACGTATAAGAGACAATTAATATGATTGTAAAAACACTTACCCCAACAGAAACGATAAAGCATAGAGCACCAACAACGATGAAACTTCTCCCGAACATGTTCGCTTCTCTCCGATGATCCAATCACGATTGTAACGAGCGATCTTCGTGATCGACGGACTGCAGAACAGGTCGACGATCCACGGATCTATAAGGGTGGCTGCAAGATCCCACGCCGAGCATCGACCAATCAGATACCCGCGGATCTCCTTTTGACCAGTGGTCCTTTCTATTTCACGTAATCTTCGTACGCACGACCCGGCCCCTTCTTCGTCCTCTCTCACAGACTAAACACGTGTTCGCGTCACTTTTTACACGTATACGACGGCGTAGGTGGTTACTGTGTCATACTGCACACAGGTGGGCGGTGGACAAATGCGACCGGCGCATCGGAACTATTTCACCGCTGCTCGTGGAACAACAGTGGAGATCCTAAGTTTATATTTCACATGCAGATCCTACTTGTACATTTTCCACGAAGTTCCTATCTATACATTTTATATGAAGTTCCTACCTGTATACATTATATGAACTTCCAGAATGTAAATAACTGAAGTTCCTAACTGTGCACTTTATATCAAGTTTGATTTATAATTTTCATTTAGTTGATGTCCCTAATTGTACATTTTATCTGAAGTTCCTAAGTACAAACAACTCTACAACTACATCACTACCACGCAATCTACGTACATGCTTCAACAACCCTTTAACAAATCAAGAAACCGAGCACAGCGATTCAATGCAGTTTAAGATCATACAAACCCCAATTACCCGGAATAATAATACCTGGAAGCCTGGAAAGCAGTTTGCAGTGACACGATTGATCACCAGCGACGATGTGACACTCACCAGAAATGGCGCCCACCCGACGAATGTAAAAATCGGTTGGCTCGACACGTCCCGACAGCCTTCACTGACGATCCATGGGACTCGCAGTGATCCACATATAAAGACCCGGGTCCGTAGAACCCACGCCGACGTTCGACCAATCGAAACCGGCAAGGTGCTTTCTACTTACCGCAATCGGTCTTCTCGAATTTGCGCGTTCCGCGATCCCGTCCCGTCCTGTCCTCTTTCTCTGATTATTCTCGCCCGCAGGTGTTGCTGGCATGTGGGTCGAGTCGGGGGCTAAGTTACATAAATATCGGACGATGATCTCCGCCGATGATGTAACAAGAGCGAACCACTCCGGCTGTTCTGCGTTTTGCAACGACCTGTTTAACGCGGCCTTCGGAAGACAAGTTTCTGGCTCTGGCGTCCTGAGAATCGTTTTCTCGCGTGTCTGTTTCGGTAACTTTTAATTGGGTAAAATAGGATTGTACATTCTCAGTTGTGTTTATAAATAATAGATTCATTCAGTCTTTGGCTACTCAGCGTTAGCTCTAGTGGGATTTGCACTGAAGGATCGCAAAGGAGGACGTCGATCAGGTACAGGGATTCTTCAAGATCATCGGTATGCGTTAGGATTGTCCTGCAGGTAGGTGCCCACCTCCTTGCCTAGCTCCTTCTGGAATTGTCTCACGTTGATCTCCGATTGCTGGAAAAAAATACGATCTTCAATCGTTCGTGGATTCTACGAAACAGTTGGGTTCAGAATCAGAAACAGAGTTTTGGAATTCTGGCTACAACCTTATGGCTGATGACAATATCCTAACATGACTAAAATCGTAAAACCTAGTAACTTTTCTCAATTTTTCAACGCAATCAAAATCAATTTGATAAAGAGGATCATCGAGACGTCATCGAGGAAGCCTAACTCGAAGCCCCTGGCTCTTGCATGTCCCCAAATATGGGTTAGGATGTAACATCAAGCTAGAGTCCCAGGACTACAAAATAGAATTCCCTAAATCCACTTTATTTCTTAACGAGGTTAAAATCAATTTCAGAAATAAGATCGAGATGGAATTCGGGAATCCTAAATCGAAGCCTCAGGCTTGTGCCAACCTCTTTACCTGTTTGAAACTGATCCGAGAAAAGATAGATTAGGTTATAATCCTAGAACCATAAATACCTTTAGGTTCTTCTAAAGAACTTCTTCCAACAAGATCGATCCGGATAGCATCCTGAAAGCCTAGTTATAAGCATCTGATTTTCCCTAGGTTTTTTTAAAGTTCATGAGAGTCTAGGCGATCTTTAAAAAAACCTAGGAAAAATTAGAAGCTTCTAACTAGACTTCCAGGATGCTAACCCGATCGTCCTTTTTGGAAGAACCTTGTTTAGGAGAACTTACAGGGCTCTATGTATGGTTCAGGGATTATATGTAGGACTAAGTCCGTGTGAGTCTAGGAGGTCATAGTCCCACAAAGAAAGAAAGAATTGGCTTACGTTTAAAGCTTCGTTCCACTCGAGGTTGAACAGTTTAACCAGACCCAAGACGTTCCTCCTGATCAAGCTTTGTAGACTGCTCCTTGTCAGGACGAAGGGCGCCGCTGTGGTCGTTGTAGGGCCCGTGGTTGACGTTTCCGTCTCATTTGTGGAACTCGTATTCTTCGAAGAAGTTGTGGCAGCAGTAGCTGTCAAGGAACCCCTAGGCATTGAACCCTGAGTGGCTGAATCTGGAGCTATGTTGTTGTTGATCATGTCGCTGATCTGCTGGAATGCTGATCTCGTGTCGTTGATAGTCTGAAATAATTAGGACATTAGAGAGTTACTAATAGACTGCGGATGTTTATGAAATTTCCAATTTTTGTAGACGAATTTTAAGTTAGCGGAATGAAATAAAATCTTATTTTTGATAGGAATACCCTTTGTAGATAAAAAACAAATAATAATCGTACTAAATTTTATTGTATGTAATGATATTTGGTCCCCTCATGGTTTCAAATCCATTCCACCACCTCTCCCTTTACCAATCCTCAACTATCGCCTAATTTCAAGCGGGACCTACTTTTTATTAAGGTGGGTTCCGAACCACCTATTTTGCCAACAACACGTGAAACGCACCCAAAGGGCCACTTCCCGGCTTTTTACCGAGCGGTCACCCATCCTAGTGCGTCCCCCGCCCTACGCCGTTTAACTTCGGTGATCGAACGAGAACCGGTATTTTCAGCGAGGCAATGGTCGTTGACTACTAAATTTTATTGAATTTTGTATTCTAGCAGTTTTTGAAAATTTTCATAAGCCATAAATACATAAAGATCCGCAGTCTAGTCATGAATAATCGAGTCGATGGAATATTGTTTAGAAACAATAAGGAACTAATTATTATAAATGATTTGTTATACAGAAAACGTCCTATAATTTATTGGAAGTTCCTGGAGTTTCACTTACTTCAAAGGTGACTCTAACAAGGGTCCAAAAGAATCCCGGTTTCTGTTTGCGGATCTGTCTAGCAACCCTCTTCGTCTCCTCAGACATAATCTTCTCATCCAACGAGTTGTCAACCTCCTTCTCATCCAAATCCTCCGACAACAATCTATCAAGAATCTTCATATTCTCCGCTATCTCCTTCTCTCTCGAACTAATCTCTGCATCTTCCACTTCTTTCTCCTCATTATGCAATCCAAAAGATTCATAATCATAATATCTTTCTCCTTGCTGGTAATACTTAGGCACTCTCACAGGATGTCTTGAAGAATCGCTTCGAAATTCACTTGATTCATAAATTGGAGCAGCTTGAGCGACGTAGCGAGTTGCGTAAGATTGCGGCCTCTGAATACTTGGCGCGGCATAGCGATCTGGAAATGCTTCTAGTGGTTGCGATCTATGATCTGTGGGTCGGGGCAGTGGATAGTTTGTCCAGTGCATTTGTTGAGGGTCGCTTTGCAAGGGACTAACGAAGAATAGGAGGAGCAGGCCAGTTGATAGTGAAGAGAACGGTGACATCTTCATCTGGAAAGAAATCTGACTAATTGGTCACAGAAATTTGATATGTATCAATACTTTTTTAGTTTTATCAGGAACACTCTGTTATAAATAATAGACTTATAATAATCTGTTATAATAATAGAGTAAATCGGAGTGTCGTTTTGTAAAGTGTACTGACAAGCAATGCTTAGAGCAATTCGTAAGAACAACGCTTTTACACCAGGTTTTAATTTTAATATCCAGCAATTCCCCAAAAAAATGATTTTATACTTGCTTTGTCAAAGGAACTCCAGCAGAACCGAGTCCAAACCGAGCAGTCCCGAATAAGAACTCGATATACAAGAAAGCTAACAGACTTCGATTTACCACCCGCTCGATAAGGAAGTATTAGAACACTCGTCTCTGCGCTTCATATTCCTATGGCGTCTGTAACCAGCGATGGCCCGGCCAGGAAAATGGAAAAAACGCGACTAACGAGACGATTTGTATTCTCCGGGAGCACTTCTTCGATTTAAATGGTACTGATCGATTAGCCAATGGCCGGTTTGCATATACGGGAACGCGGAAAACTCTGGCAACCTCGTCACACCCACGGAATCATGCTCCGTGAATCACGCATGCATCGCGAACACTATAACTCGCTTGGCACTGAATTTTAGAAACATCGTTTGCCCGTGGAACTTCGTCGCGCTTTCACTCGTTGCACTTTCCTGCACTTATGGAAATATCGATCTACCCACGGAAGTTTGCCCGCGTATCAGTCAGGATCGATGGAATTATAGCGTTCAAGGGTTCGAAGCGGTCTAAACTTTCTGATATGAAGAGCCTGACTGTCGGAACGCGATCGAATTTCGGCTTTTCAGGGGACATCGGTCGGATATACCTAGCCTCGTGCTCCATTTTCACCTGCATACGACCTCGAGATTACACGTGATGCGAATTCGATAGCGATTTATTTCGACTGTGGCGAAACTGACCATCGGACGACGAGTTTAGGGCTTGGCGCGACGATCGCTGCATAGAAATGACGTTTACTTTTCAGGAAATTCCTTTGTTAGGGGTACCGAATGTTTGATGGTAGCCTGAGTATAGTTATAGTCAATGGACTTGTTAACACTAAACCTATCACTGCCGGTCGAATGACCGGTTTTATATTTTTCATTTTACAATTATTGAAATTATGAAGTTGCTAACATGGAAATAGATTCGATACATTTTTTTACACAAAATCCAAATAAATAGAACATCGTCATTTGTATTGCTTTCAGTGCTCGGTAGGTTCAGTGTTAAAAAGGATTAATTGTATACATAAAATTTCTTATTTGTAAATTCCGGAATTATACTTTTGATACTATTGGGTTGGCAACAATATATTAATTTTTAAGCGTACTACTAATGTTTTTATTTTTCACTGAGACACTGAAAGTTTCAAAAACAAAAATTAGATACATCTCTAGTAAGGAAATCGTAAAACCTAACAGTGATCAACACAGCAATTTAGCAACACAGTCTATTTTGAAACTATTACAGACTCCTTTGCTGGTCATTCTGCCTAAGGTCTAACAAAGTGAGCGTGAACATTCTTGTCAACCTGGAGACTGGAGGCAATCCGCTTTTTTAGCGTCGCACACTGGTAACATTTTTCTAACAAAATTGTGGAATTTCTTGTACAATTGAATTAAAATTAAAATGTTGTAGAAATGGAGACAAATGGAAAAAATGAAGAAAAATGTTTCACTTTGAAACTTCTTCAAGGTGACCTTTCTTGGAAAAAGGTTCTTTCTGCCGAGGAAGATCAACTTCAATAAATATTTTCAAGATGATAACCTATCTGTCACTCTTTCTCCTTATTTTCCCGTATTCTGCAATGTTTTAACTTTAATGTGAAACAAATTTCGTCGCTCTATCTCAACTCTACGAAAAGTTGTACAACCTTGTAGTAAAACTGGCCAGGATTCATTTTTAGCTCGACTGAAACGTTGCTTTATTATCAATTTTTTTGTGCTCCATAAACGGATCCCATAAACGAATTACATAACCAGCAATCATCGCGTAACACGATGCCAAGTGAAGTGAAATCAGAGCTGCCTGAAGAACTGATACACACGGCAATTGCGATCTTATGAAACGTGGATGTCCCTGATACAGAATTACCCGACCACCCAAGTAGATCGTCGATGCACTTTCCAAGTGCAATGAACGATCCCCTTCCGCGTGCATTGTCGATGCAATCGACAGATTATTGCGCCCCCGAGGTCTGTCTACAAATTAGAAAGCAAAGTTAAACGGCTTACACCATTAGAGATGCAAGACTATTGTCTTCACAATTTGTTTGTAGGATACTGAAGAAACTGACAAGGAATGAGACTTTCTACGGAAGTGTGTCTCGATTACGCGATCATGCGAGAGGAACAATTCACTGACGCTTACGTTGCGGCTGCTGCATGACGACTGTGCGGTCTCTGCTTGATTTCATCGATTTGGAGAATCGAATCCTCGAGGAATTGATAATGTTTCTGGGAAATTGTTTAATTGTTGCACCGGCCGTTGCTTTGAACAGATTCTCACCAGTGTTTTTATTATTTGGATTTCATCTTGGAAACTTGCACTTTTTTGTCATCACGATGATAACAAGCTTTTTTATAAAACCAGAAATTGGTTTCTGGTGAAAGAGGAATTGAATTTTCGTGAATGAAATTGAATCTTCGACGTCAAGGTTATTACAGAAAAGCTGCCAATTGAAAATTGATTTTCTCTGCAGACATTAAAATTAGTACCAGCTAGTATTCCAATTGTAAATTGTATTTCTCTAATAATTTGCTAATATTCATAATTTTCCTAGCGGGAGAATTAATTAACCACAAAATAATTATCGAGTCTCTCAAAGAAGAGGATGTAGAAATTTAAAAAAAATTCAAACTCGACTATAATTGTGTTCTGAACGTCGATGTGACTCACACAGACGAGAAACGATTATGGCAACCGTCATTTCGGCACCAACACTCGACGACACTCGTTTTTACGGCGATTTTTCGGCAACAATTACGAAACCTCGTTACGGGCACTCGATCGATCTACCGACCGGTCGGCAAACGTGTTGCCCGGAGTTCAGCGGAGTCGATACTTAGCCACGTTCCTGTGAAAAGCAACACCACGTGGACCGCTATACAGCCATCTTTCACTTTCACTCCCGGCCGCGACCACGTGCTTCCTCGAACATAAAACCAAAGCGTGCACGCCACTTTGTGCTACATCATTTCGATCGTGATCTACTTCCTTGAACCAGCTCCGGTCAACATCAACAAAATCGTGGTACGTTCTGCAAATCCATTCTGAACATCTTGTTCAACGTCCTCGTTCAGAAAATATCATAGTGAGTCGTTTTAGTACGATGCACAAAACTATTGGCGGACATCTTTATTGTTATATTAATTAATTAAATGTTAGACTCTACAATAAAACATAATTTTCTTTTTTCAACCAGACCAAGGTCAAGTAACAATAAATTAAAATCTCACTGTAGTGCCACAATTTGAAGCAATTTGAACATTAACAAATGACTAATATTTTAAAATAATACATTTTATATTAAATGTGTTAATATTAATTATTTTAATTAAATGTTTTTATAATACATTTTAAATTAATACATACTTCAACAAATAAAATTAGTGTTGCACATTGTAATTGTCAAGTTTCCTAGCACTTCAATTTTTCAAAAGGAGTACTTTTTCCAGATGTACGGAAAAGAATAAATTTCCTTGAACCACAATTGCAAACATTTTTGTTGCGAACCTAACACGCTCTATTTCCCCACAATCCTTTCGTCAATTTCGTGAAGTAACAAGTCCCGCGCGCGCGCAACATTAAAAACACGAAAAGCCCCTTTTCCACCGTGCATCCACCACAAATTTCTCTATTGCGAAGAAGGTAAATATTTGACGCACAAATACCGCGCTCCCTCTAATTGCTTGTTATAAAGTACGTTTTCGGTCACGCAACTTCGCCGCGCACGGAGCAATCAAAAAATGTCACGCGATGGTTTCAGACATATGTGATTCACTCGAAATTCCAGGACGTCCATTTAAAATCGTTTACGATCGCGAGGAACGTTTACGTATGTTCGTTGCGCAACACGGGCGTCCACCTGTTGCGGGTCAGTGATTCTCATCGCGTGGGAAGTTAGGCGAAATTAGGGTAACGCGTTCCTTGACTCGTTATGCTAGTTGGTTTTGATGTATCGTTTTTTGTGTTTCCGTAGTGCTCAATTTTTATTGCTGTCGTCCGATTTTTCTCAAGGTTTGCATAAAAATTGATTTTGGAACTCTAGTATTCTACAAAACCGATTTTTAAACAATCGATAATTTTTATTTCGGTGTTTGATCGTTCATTAAACACGAGCGATTCTTCGTTTCGAAACATTCACGCCTCATTCTGAATTAAACATTCGAATGAATCGACCGAATTAAATATAGTAAAGAGCCCTCAGAGCTCCACAATCTAAGTCCCTTCGCCTATCCCTTCCACTGAGGGGCATACCGCGCGAGTGTCCAAGAAGTTCGAGCTGCCTCGCAGAGCAGTGTAAACACGCCGCGTAATTCAATGCCGTAGTGTAAACCACTACTAATCCAATTACAAAACTTCTTTATTTTTTATTATATTCTAATGAGAATTTGTGATTAAAATCACACTAAATACGATATAATTTCAGCTATATTCTGGTATAGGTAACTGGTGCTCCGAGAATCGATGACGTAGAATCGGCTGAAACAGGTCCGGACAGGCCTACTCGCGCTGGCCGATTGGGGGAGGGAGGGGTCGAGAGTCGATGACGTAGAATTGGTTACCCCCACCCGGCCAGCGCGAGCCCTGTCCGCACGGGCGACCAGAGCCCGATAGTGGGGCTAGTTGATTCTAAGTCATTGATTCTCGATGCACGAGTGGCTCAGGTCTAGTTTAATCAAAGGTATGAAGTATTATTTTTTAACTAAAAAAATCTTTTTAGTCTCACCCTCAGAATTGTGACAAGTATTAAGATAATGGTCTGGAAAAAAGGTCCGATTGGGTCATGAGAACCCGACACCCATTAAATTAGAAATTTGAAATTTTTTTTGTACATTTTTGTACTTTGTACTTTCGGCGCAATAGACGAAGTTATAAAAAAAGTAGTTTCCCTTCACGATCTCTGTCTCTGCGATGGGAGCTAGATTGCGACTTTACTGTAGTATCAATTTTGTGTGAAATCAAGTATCGAGAAGCACCGATCGAACCCGATGCATTTGCAATTGCATCGCATGCAATTTTGCTATTGCATCGGAAGCTACTCGGTGCATAATAAATAGTCTCATGGGAAAAACTGAAAACGTCTTTAAACATATGGTTCGTGGAGTTCCCCCAATCATGACGGATCGCTCTAGCACTGCGCTGCTAGAATTTTAATAAATTTATTTATTGGAACTAGATTCGAGTAGAAGCTTATTTTTCGAGTGAAACTCTGTAGAGAAAATGGACATGGATAAAATCGTTTCCTAATGCGTGGTCTTATTCATGACTCCTCATATCAATTTTAGAATGTAAAATATTAATTTCAGAAATTAACAGAAGGATTTTATGCAATCGTTTACTGCATGATACCAATGATCACTTCAAACCGACGGGAAAGAGAAGAATTTATTTCCTAGGCTGGAACATTATTTAAAGGTAGTAGTAAAATAAAAAAATATCCTTAATCGTTGTTAACAGACCTTTCTCTCGCGTTTCGAAAACAGCGTATGACCCAATCCAGAAAATTATTTGACGTAAATATAATATAAAATCATCTATCTTTGTTAACATAAATTTCTCACTTTAAAGGCGCCATAACTTTTAACAAAAAAATTATCAATGCTTGCAACAGTAGATAGATGTTCAGAAAAACAGTTGAATCTCGAAAGTTTCGAGTCCCAGAATAAGAATACCACGATTGGGAACAGGGTTCCTCCTAATGACTATAGCAATCAATTCAGAGACCACTAGGCCCACCTTTCGAGTGTATCGACCTCACAGGAATGACGTTCAGAAATTCTTCCTCTCTGTGAAGAACCCAACGAGGATTCGTAACTGTTTTCGTCTCCATTTAAGTTAATATTATGCCACAAACGCATAGGCATACTACGATACTGTTCCGCTGATACGAACGAGTCAGTTTACAGTGTACTCACTATTGCTTGTTCTCCGCAAACACCTGTTGCGCAGTCCTCGTTGACTTCTAACACGAAATCTTATGCAATTCCTCCCTATTATCCTGTTGTGGCGAATTGAATCCGGAGAGCTACTGGAATCGTGCAGGTAGTCTTCAGCAAATTGGAAACGTCCTGGATCGATTTACCCCGTCCTTAAATGTTTACGAAATTCTGAAACATCAAATCAAATTGAACGATTTCTTACGATTATGTTACACTGCACGGTTTTGTATTGTGAGAAGAGCAAATGAATCTCAGTATTTCGATTACAATATTTATTTATAAAAATTATTAGGGGAAATTATTATTGAAAATAAATCTTTATTCAACTCTAGCTTCTTATAAGCGACGCAGACGATTTTTATTTTGCATAAATGGTAACACAAAACAGAAAAAACATTAGACGAATTTAATATTACTCGTATATCATTTACAATCTATTAAAATTATTAAGAGAAGAAACACATTTTTATATAACTTTTATGGAACCTTTCTTATAATCGATGCAGATAATTTTTATTTTGCACATTCAATTTATTTAACATTGAATCACTCTATAGTGTTCATGAATGAAGTTCAAATGAGAATACCAAGTGCTTTGACAATTAATTAATTATTTTTCCTGATAAACAATACAGTCTGGAATTGTAACACTCGAGTCATATCCTGGTTTAAAATGATAAAATAATTTTTGAAATTGAGAAACATTTTTGAAAGCACTTTTGAGT
The DNA here is from genome assembly GCA_028454225.1 of Lasioglossum leucozonium. Classification (NCBI taxonomy): domain Eukaryota; kingdom Metazoa; phylum Arthropoda; class Insecta; order Hymenoptera; family Halictidae; genus Lasioglossum; species Lasioglossum leucozonium. The sequence goes on along the minus strand of CM052219.1, from coordinate 9,103,600 downwards.
CACTCTATAATAGAATCAACGTTGAACTCGACACAGTGAATCGTGGAATATTTACCAGCGTATATAGTACGAAGGAAATGAATTTTTGTTGTAACTCATGGACCTCGAAACACGAACTGCGACCAGCAAAACGCATTCGCGTTCTCGAAGGTGCAGGAGAAAAAAAGTGAACTCGAAGGATGCAATTTACGGTGTCACTCAGACGGCAATAAAGCCGTGCGTTTTTCTAACGATCAACAAACTGTGCACTGTTCGTAGATTCTCTTGCATCATCCGTCTACTCTATTCCAGACGAAATCTAGAATCCACGGATGCAAATCTACGAAATTTCGGCGCTCGATTGTATAATAAAACGTGTCCTGTTACATAAGCGCCTCGTAACAGATTATGAAATAGTGACCGGCAGTTCCTCGGCCTCGATAAGAATTTTGGATCTCGGTTAGTGATCCTTGGGCTACATCCAGTAGATCGAACGGAAAAATAATCGGCATCGTTAGAAGTAAAATAGAAATTGATTCGAGGCTTGTCTACTATTTGCCTGTCTACGGAGAATTGATTTAAATTGTAAACAAGTGACTATACAAACTGTTGGATTGTCGAACTTATCGGCTCGGAAATGGACAATTAGTTATTGTTAATAGATAAGCAATCGGTTATCGACAGTACTGACTCACCGAGTCTCGAAAACTCGTGTGCGAGGCACTTAAGTTTTATCAGCACTATCCTGGTGCATTTAAATACGAACATCCGTCTTCCTCGTTGGGAAAGTAGTCGAAAATTGTTTAATTATTTTGGAAAAGTTCAAAGCTGACCACTGGAAAATTACTCGTGACAAGGATTACTCTCCTCAGGATGTACTTTGCATACAAATTGCAGAAATCAAATTTTTCTACCAGATGGAGGACTTGGAATTCTTTTAACGGTATTAAGAGAAATCGACGTTGAAAAATTCACGTCCACAATCTAAACGAGATGATCACCCTCTTCAGGCACTACTTCACGCATAAAATTCAATCATCAATCTCTTCGATCAGACAAATGATCGAACCATCTATTAACAATTTCAAAAACATTCAATATAGAAAAGTTGACGAAATAACGCCTTGCAGTGAACAGCTTTGAAATCTAACTAGGACGTCAATGATCACTCTCTTCAGGTTGTACATCGTGTATAAAATGTCAACATCTATCGAACAAGTGATCCATCAATCTTTTAAAAACCTCGACAAAATTAGTTGCAGAAGATTCGCACGTACTCGAACAGTTCTCAAATGTAACTAGGAAGTCATTGATTACTCTCTTCAGGTTGTACAACGTGTATAAAATGTAAACATCTACCAGACACATGAACCAGCAATCTTTTAACAAATTCGACAAAATTAGTTGCAGAAAATTCGCTCGTACCTTGCTTCGAAGAGCTTCGAAATCTAACTAGGACGTCAATTATCACTTTCTTCAGGTCTCTTCAGGTTCTACTTCGCGCATAAATCAGGCAAGTTCAAGATTGACAAGGCGACGGCAAAACGACTCGTACCTCGCGTTCAACAGCTTCGAAACTCTACCCAGAATTTCGAGGTTCACTTTCTTCAGGTTCTACTTCGCAGACTAGCCTCTGCTGCGCAACGGACGACACACGCGTGTCAGACAAACCCGCAAGAACAAGTGCATCTTGCTGGACGGCGGGGCCGACACTAACGAGATGAGTTTCTCCGCCTCCCGATGCCTCGAATCAGCCTCGAAGGTCGTTCGTATTTTTACGAAAGACCTTGCGCACCGTGGACACCGAACAAATTTTACGAAATTTTAGTCTCCTAGCCCCTCTTCCCTTAGGGGTCTCGTTCGTGGCCTCTGAATCACTGTGCGCTGGAAAATCCATGGTGCGACATGAATATCTCTCTTGTGGCTTTATGATCGCTTTACTTGGAAAATTGAGCAACCACTATAGGGAACTGATTTTGTAACAATGGCGGCGTGAGGTGCCAGCTCGATGTTTGCTGTGACTCAATTCATTCATCAGTTGGCTCGTCGTTTTGTGGAGTGCATTAAATAATGTCTGTATCCGTATGTACTATTTATTTCTTTTGTATTTGATGGAAGGGGTGAACGATCATTAAATTGTAGGTTTTATGCATTCATGATGAAACGAGCAGACTGAATATTAAATAATAAACTCGTCGCAGAAATTCAAGAATGTATAGTATTTTTCACTAAATTGTAGGTTTTATGCATTCACGATGAAACGAGCAAACCGAATATTAAATAATCAAGTCGTCACAGAAATTCAAGAATGTATACTATTTTTAAAGTCGAGAAATTAGTGTATTATTTTTCTCTTTGGTTGAATTCGTTAAGAGAAACAATAACCATTCGACTTTTGCTCTGCGCAGATGATGAAGTAAATATTTCTGCTGCATAGATTCTCGCAGTTTACTCGTTACTGTAATTCAGACTTAAATTCCTCCGTAACACGTCTATAAATTGTTAAAGAATAATGTCCACGTAAAACTTAATTTTTTTAAACAAATAGATAAACAAAATCGAATGCAGATCTTTTTGTAGAGAGAATTCATGTTTGTACGGGAATGAAATGCAACGCCTGACGAATGGCAAACCATTCAACACTTCTGTACAGCGTGAAACAGTATCTTAGGGGTCTATGAAACTACTACATGTTGAATCATCGTCACCTGTGCCTTCAGAAAATCAAAAGAAAGATGAGGCAACGAGCAGACTCGTGGCTCCGCACATTATGAAATTCAGAGAGTTATGCGACTTTTTTCAGTAAATAAGCCATCTTGTCCCGATTACAACTATAAAAATCAACAACAATGATGCAGAGCACTTTGCCCCCGTGGCGAGCAGAAACAGATACATCTGTTAAGTGGAACATGCGTTGATTCATAATTACCGCAATTCATCTAGCCTATCGATGCCACGATAAATGTAGAACTAGGTCGGACGCATCGTTCTCGTCTCTTCAAAGGCGTCGCGACGTCCGTCACAACATCCGACGACCTCCGCTTGCACAATCCTCCCATTTGCGTTTCTATCTCGGCCCAAACGGTGCAAAGTTCGTCGAATTTTTCCGCCTAGATTCTCGAGAAGGTCGCGATGCGCTAATCGATTCCAGACTTTTTGTCATCTGTTCGACAACCCTTCATTGCACAATAGTGTATATCTGCAACCTCCTTTTTTAGGTTGCAAATTATGCACTTTCTAAATCGTTTAAAGGAAAAAATGATCGACCAAGATGGGATCAGATCGCTGGAAATTGATCGACGTTGATACGCGATCGATTCGATAGGACTTGCACGAAATATCGATCGAATTTACCGGTTTTTAATTGCTACTTCTACTTCTCACTTGTTGCAGCTGCGACAGAGTTGCAGTCGGCGCCGTTTGGACAAGAAATGATTACCGGATCACGGAGATTTTTGTAAAAATTTTCTTGTTCGATTGTAGCAAACTGGAGTGGAATATATGTACATAGTATTTGAAAGTTGTTCTGATTTTTTACTGTTTTGTGCTTCAGCCGCTCGTTTTTGCATCAAACGCATAAAATGTGCAGTTTAATTATGGTAATTACATGTTGCACTGCTCCATAAAACTGTCTTCTAAACATCTACTGAATTTGAGTTAAACCTTTGTTGTTTTTTCATTGGCGTGCATACATTAATGGAATTATGCACCTGGTAGAAGGGGAATGGAATTGTTTCTATAAATAAATAAAATGCAGAGTCAAATTGTTTTATAAAATTGTCTCCTGAATATTCATTGAATCTGAAAACGTCATTGTGGCTTTTCTTCATTATCCAATATAAATAAATTATTAATTTTAACGTAAAAAGAATAGCTGAAATTCTTCTAATATTTTTACTAATTTATACTTCATCTGTGCATCTTTATCATAAATGCATAAATCCTGATGGATATTTATGATAGCTTCACATATGTTCAAACAGTTTGCTAAATTTGAAAAGACCTTTGTGGAATTTTTATAACTTTTTTATTTATCCAGCGACGAACCGGTAGAATTTCTTCGGCGACAGCATCGGGAACCTGAAATCCGCGTTACGACACTCACGGGGCGTCAGATCTATGCACGCGGTCTTTATGCAAGAACGGTTGCGTAATCGTGACGTTTCCCCGCAGTATAAATAATATACATAGAAACAATATTGTAGGAAGTTCACACCAATGCTTGATCGCGTTCCTCTCCCTGCTCCCCGCGCTTTTCCTTTTAATCGAATGTTCAAATATTCCTTTCACCGGACACGGAAGTCTGCGGGGACTGATTAAGAGCAATTTCCTCGGGACGCTTTTGCAGTTACGAGTGCGAATTAATAATCGTCGAAAGTTCTGCGTCAAAAACATTCGACAAATCTAACCGGACAACATCGAAACCCACAGAAACAGTACAAAACAATTTATCGAACGATCCGGTAAAAATAAATCGTGATTAAAAACAGGATAAAGGATCATTCTGTGTATATTAACAATCGTCGAAAGTCGTGCGAAAAACACTTGACGATTTTTGCTGGTCAAAAGCTCATAGCGTCTGAAGCATTCCAAAACAAATTATTGTTTGCCAAAAATAAAAACAGGATAATAATGGATCATTCGAAAAACATTTGATGAATTTCACCGGACCGCTCGGAACCCATAGAACCATTAGAAATCGAGTTATCGAACGAATCCACAAAAATAGTAACGCTTAGTTGAAACAGGATACAGATAAAGGATCATTCTCGGAGTAAGGAGGCGCAATTTAAAAAAATTCTATTCACTTTATTCTATAGTACAGGTAGACCATTTTGAAAGTTCACAAAAACTGTCGCTAATCACAGGAGCGACAAAAAAAAATAGCTATACACAGTGCTGCATGGTAATTGCGAGACAGGCCCGACAATTATCGGACATTGAGCAACCAGAAATAATCGGGAAAGAAGCTGTCGTTGCTCAACCGGTCCATGCAACGTTTCTAGGATTCTGTGATGTCGATTAACGCGCCTAATCGCGAAGCCTCCGAAATTAAAATACGAGATGCGTTTTATCTATCGTTCGCTAACAAGACAAATTGCATCGTTCGGTTTTTTACGAGGCAACAAAACTGGCTTTGGAAAAATTGTTAACGCGCTTGTCTAATACAAGTGGCGATTTCTAAATTCTAGTGAGCACCCGTCGGTTCTTCGTGCGTGTATCTGGAACGCTTATCCAGCGTTTTCTTATGAAGCAGGTATGTATAATGAAATATTGCAGAAGTTCTCTACCGGCACGCGACTCCTGAACTATAGCTCTCGTAAACGCGTAAGTTTATGGCTGCGCCTCGAGGGAACGGAACGATAGTTCAGGTAGTTAATGAGTGATTCTAGTAGCCCATGAAAATATACTCGATTGGTATCGTTGAGCACTTCGTTTCTTCGCTGGGCTGTCTTATTCGCTTTACAATGCTGTTGCTCTCATTAATACTCGCTTAATTATAGACTGGAAAGGTTTAAATGGAAAATTGTATCAGAATTTATTACATCGAGAGATTCAGAAGTTGTTCGTGCGCTTTGAGGCCAGTTTGATTGTAGGCTACTTCAGTTAGGGCATTTCTTTAGAACGCGTCGAAGTCTCCAAAATGTATATTTATTGTGTGCTGATGTTTCTCGAATGTTTGAATGATTTTTGATTATGCAAGAAGATTTTTGCAGGTTTGGGTTAGGTGGATAGAGCACTGCTCGATCATGCATTAAAGTCTCCCGTATCGTGTCAAATCGCTACATTAAATATTGAAGTCTGTTAACTTCTATGACGCTGCTTTATCACGCATCGAAGTCTCCGTGATGAAAATCTACTGTGCACTGGGATCTCTCGAATTTCAGGAAGCTATTTATTTATGCAATTAAATTTTCTGCATTGCGTAACATTGTTCTATCATTCGTTGATGCTCTACCGCGCGTTGAAATCCCCTGAATTCGTTGACACAGTTCTACCACGCATCCAAGTCTCCAGAATCTTCTGATGCGATTCCATTACAAATAAAAATTTCTGAACTACATAGAGCTATCCTAGTATTTCATTTACAGATTCTTGAATCTTCCGATACTATTTTACATGTTCAAGTATCTTGAATTCTGCATCTTCATTTCTATCAATGAAATGAAGTGTCCTAAATTTTCTGACTCTTCTGTGCTATCCATGGAAGTCCCCTAAATATTCTGGCACTATTTCATTACGTATCGAAGTCTCTCAGATTAAATTATGCTCCTGAAATTGAACAATAGTTTGTTCATACAGGTAATCCTATCACTCGTATTTTAAAGAATTATGATACAATTTCATCAACAATCGTGCACTGACCTGCTTCACTGATGCAACTATGAAAATTGCATCAATTTTATTAACACTAAACCCACTACTGTTGGTCACATGACCGGTTTTGTATTTTTTCATTTTATAATTATTGAAATTATAAAATTACTTACATGGGAGTTAATTCGATAAATTTTGTTATCCAAACACATATTGGCATACAAATTGCACCAAATTTAAATGACTAGTGATTTGTCATTTTTATAAGCTAAAAAAACATGTTAATCGCTTTTAGTGCTCGGTAGGTTTAGTGTTAAATGAAAATATATTCCATTGTAAAATTGAAATATCAAAGAGAGCAACAGCACAGGGTTTTCCGAACTAAATTACATAGAAAATCACCGTCTGCAACAAATTTCTTAATAAATATCGCTACCTTGGATCTACATATTCTACGCGCAATCCTCCCCACTTGTTAACACGTTCTAAAGTTTTTATATCTTTGTACCGCAGACTATGTTCACGGGTCTTTGGAATATTCTCTACGGTCCCAATCGATCCCGTTTCGATCAGTGTCTACTTTAATAATCCCTGAATGATTCGTTGAGCTTTTTCTCCATCGTGGATCCGTCAGCAGATTCTTCTAATGAGGATTGTCGGACGGTAGACCCTTGATAGCGAACGCTCCGCGGAAGAACGGCTTGAAGATCTCTAGGACTGTCTGTGTTCGGCGGGCTGAGTTCTGAAAATCGTCAAGAAAGATCGGTCTTCGTTGCTGAATCGGTTTTACGCCACAGCGGTTCAGCCGATCAGCCGTGGACGTTCGACACGCGAAGTTGCGGGTAATTAACCGTTTAGACTACGTGCTAAATAACGCTATTGCCGCGTCACGCACACAGTGACCCATAAAAATGTACAATCAGACAGATTTTTCATTTTTTCATTACATAAAATTGTTGATCGAATGTGTAGGAAATATTGAACAATATTAAAATTGGCATATAGTTTTCTTTCTCTTAAAAATGAATTTGAAGAATTTCACTGGACAGTTCAGATTTAGAAATTACATTTTATGATGCGTTCTATGTAAATGCAAAAGTATTCAAAGATTATGAACACCTCAGTGTACATGCATGAACGAATTATTTATCTAGAGTTGATGCATTAGATACATCGAAAGGACACTAAAAAATTAATTTACGCTAGTAAAACTCTCACTTCGTTAAATCGATTACACCTATCTCAACAATTTTTTTTTTTACGATAGCTGGTTTGGCAGTCGCCTCGTTAAATATTAATGCAACACTACCAAACGATATAGTTCACTTGTCGAGGCGGTCTCCAGTAAATTAGCATGCACAGAAACGCTTCAAGATTTTGCAACTACGTCGAGTGAAGGGTAACGCGTTTCCGCCGATAAGTCGATCGATAATTTAGTCGTAAAAAAAAAACTCGCCGACAGATTCTCGAGCAAGGTGTCGCCGGAAACCCCTTTGACGAACCGCGAAACTTTCGAACAGGAAAGCGATCCTGTCGTGGATCGTGCTCTACAATAAAATCGCGGCAGAACTAATCAAATCTAAAGAACGAGTCTCGAAGTAGCACGACTGATTTCACTATGATTTATTCGCTTTTTTATAATAATATGAAGTCATCCCAAAATTCGTATCGCGAAAGAATAAAATTCTAAAAGTCTTTCGCTGATATTAATTCGTTTCGTAAATTAAAAAAAAAATTAAGGATACGATTTTTAAAGTGACGTAAGATTTTTTCCACTTACAAGTATCAGGCTGTTTAAGATTTTGCTGACATTCGTGACTAGGTTGAAGCCAGTGCCAAACGCTGATGATGGCACATCCAAGGACACTCGTTTTCTGTCGAACTCAGGGATGTCCTCCGTAGTGCTGACAATTTTTTCCTGAATACAGAGAAAATCCAATGATAGATCTCCTTTCACAGTGGCAGCGGCTTATCGCTCGCGGACACCGATCTCGATTTTTCATCTCGATCGAGAACAGGTTTGCGATCGAGCCGTCCGAGTTCGCGACTGCATAGCCTACGCGTTGACGCAATCGATTTTTATGCGACTACGACCTCGCTGACTTCGATAACCGAGTGTACAAGGTGTTGAGAAAATCGACAGCCAAACTTTGCTAGTGTGGTGGAATCTCCGTTGGCTGCTGGAGATAGGAGAAGGTGGGAAACACTACATATACGCAGAAACATACAATCACGAGTAACAGTGTTAGCTAGTTTTTCATTATGTTAATTGCAGCTGGACTAGTTGAATATTTATGCAACATAAAAATTATCTGATTTGATTGCAAGAGGTATGTAAATATTTATGTCTCCTCTTTATCATTTTTATGAGTTGAAAATAATGGAACAGTTTTTTTTTTTTAATTCTTTAAATGTTTTTATTGGTTTGTACTTAATCTACTCATTAATATTATAAATTGCACTGAAACTCTTAAAAAATGGATTTTCACAAAAAATCAGCAGCAAAGTAAAATGCTATAATAAATAAATACCGGTGACAGTATTAAAGTTTGGTCACCTATTTCTTCGACACATTGTACATTTTCCTATAAATCGGTTTCTCATTGCCTCGTTCGGCCATTCGAGATAAAAACGATTTTAATTCAAGAGAAGGTTCACCGAACCCAACGTGTTCAATAGGTAAATCACTCTAGCATAACATAGTATGCTTTTTTCAATTAACACTCCATCTATCGATAGTTATTTGGAAGTTCGATTAGCCAAAGATTTCTTAAGAAACTTTTTAATGTCGGTAATTGAGGTCATGAATCGACAAAGAATTTTGAAAGTAACATTGAATAGTTATTTAACACTTTCACCGCCTTGGAAACTCCCACACGATTGCCATAATGAGTTAAATAAAACCGGAACGAAAAGTGCAAGTTCCTTTCTTCACTCGAATACATGAAAATTATATTCTAAGCCTGGACACAGGATTGTCACGTACACATATGATAAAAGTGGATCGTGTCTATGCAAAATTAAATTACAAAGACTGAAGCTAAGCAAAAATATACTTCTTGTATCATTAATTTTGATGCTGTTACGTTGAACGCCTAACAGCAATTAATTTTACTAAACTGAGAATAAATTCCTCGCATTCCTCGCTATTAATCATTATACCGGATAGGTATGAAGGATGAACGTTCTTTTACAGCAGCTAATTCAAGACCAAGGTAATAAGCACTTTCTTCAACGATGAGGTTCCTCGTGATTCAAGTGAAGTAAAGTTACTACTAATTGTTGTTGACGTACACATTTCCTTGCAATTTTCAAAATGGACGCTATAAGTGCATCGGGATCCACAAGCTAGTCACGTTTTATCCAGACTTCAAAATTGATTTTCATATCCTCCCTCTCAAAAAAAAAAGAAAAAACAAATTTGGGGTACACTGAAGATCATTACACTTGTCCAGCTTACTCTAATGACTCCAGAATTTTATCAGATACAGAGCATAAGATGACACAGCAAGACTGTTGATCATCAATGTAACCCCTGCGGAAAGTAACCAACAATCGAGCGAGTCGAATTTCTTTTCTTAAACGATCTTGACTAACCAAATCTTCGGAACGAATTCAAACAGAAACCACGAAGCTGCTGCTGAACATCTCACAGACATTTACCATGCCAATTAATAAGCTCCCCAACACTGAATGGTTAAGATCGACGTTCCACAGATCATCGGGAGGGATCAATGCAGGAAAGGATCGGACGACGTACGCAAAAGGGTTTGGAGTACACGGCTCGTACATAGAAAACATGATCATGCGTTTATTTGAAAACATCATCACCATATAGTATCGTGGCCATCCACAATCATCCTTTTCTCGCCGTCGTTAATACTTAGAGCTTGTATAGATACTGTATTTACATCGATGACACAGCGTCGAGGTAATCCGAGCGAGGGAACATTCGCAATACTCGTTCGTCGACTACTTCCTAATCCTATTTACACATTTTTGCGCATCGTTGGCGGATTCTCCTTGATTGCCAGCGCTGTACAGGTAAGAGGGGTGGGGGTGTAGAGGTGGGAAGGGGCAATAAAAAAAATTTCTAAACAATAGACAATATTTAGGGGTGGGCTTGTAACAGAGGGTGGGACGGGGTAGTGGTAGTGTCCTGGCAATTTATCGGCCGAGCTAGAAAGAAAAATCCATGTCGTCAAGTTTGCACTGTTTTGACAGTCGCTGCTGGGAAGCTGCTGTTGCGGTTTCGTGAGCGGATTTATTTTTGTGCAATTTGCTTGTGTAATTTGATGGATTGCTTTTGATGAAATTGCTTTGCTTTTGATGCTTTGCTTGCTTGCTTGATTGCTTTGCATTGGTGTTTTGTGATCCTCTGTCAAGCGGTGCTGCTCGATGGCCCTTTTGGACGTGCCCACAGTCCAAGGTCCAACGGCCGCCAGTTAAGCCGTATAATATGCCGCTTGCGGTGGTGCGTATTCGTACTGTTTGCGTACATAATACTGACTTTAATCGGCGGATCTAGGTCGGTTAGGACACTTGGACGAGGGTCCCAGACCCTCGTCTAAGCTTCTAGGACAAGCTGTGCATCGAGCGATTAGTGGCGAACCAGAGATGACCTTCGCCGTCGTTAGGTTATTTCGCGAACCGCGAGACACGACGATCATTTCGTTAATTATGGTCGTTCATCCAACAGCACAATCCTTGAACCACGTCAGACCAGCATCGATAATTATTTATGACAAGAGCGAGTAGGTTCAATTTATAATAGTAACAAGGTAAAATGTATTAATTTAGTACTATTAAAATTATCTAAAAAAGAAAGGCATTTTTATCTTGCTCCTGCCTCATGCACTTCAGGCAGATAATTTTGATTTCGTATAAAGATTTATTGATTGCTATCAAAATGGGAAAATAGAAAAAGAGGATCGACGCTGTGCTCTCAATTGGTCAGCAGGATGTCTCTTGGCACACCATGAATCTTTTTGAACGAATGACAATGTACTTTCATTTATCACGAATAAAATATTGAATAATTTGCTTGTTCTACTGAATATTGTTTCGCTTCATTTTGAAAAAATGTTGACGCACTTTTCTATTAATGTTTTGAATGTCCGATGTCAAATGCGGTCTGATGTTGTTCTGACGTTATGCTATTAGATGTACGATTATTTTTAGAGTGTGCGTATGTCACAGCTGTCAAGCTAGGAACAAATCCTACGCTTTGATCTAATCATCTGCTGCAGCCTTAACATACGCGTACCCTCAGATGCATTCACGACGCGGCGCTACGAGAAGACATTAATTAGACCGCGGATCGATGTGGAAAATCAAAATTTTCTTAGGAAACTAGTATACCAATTCTATCAAATTATTTTGATTTGGCTATTGTTTTAACCCTCCGACGGCGGTGACCGGGTCTTTTCTGACCCAGTGCGTAAAAATCGTCATTACTCAGTTTCTGAGATTATTACATTGGAAACACAAGAAAAACTGTAATATCTGCAAGAAGTACTTGCAAAAATATGTTTAAAGGAATTAATAAATAAATTAGCAAATAATTCTAAACTATTGGGTTGGCAACTAAATGATTGCGGATTTTGTCGATAGATTCTTATTTCAAATTCGCAATCACTCTGTTGCCAAGTCAATATTATAGGGTCGTCCGAGGATTAAATTGTAGTGCAACAGTTCTGTTCCAGATGCATAAAATCCGCAGTCCATTAATTACGGATGCATTGGGCAACGCGATCGCCGTATTAAAGGAGGCCATGCTGCCGGTTCTCGCTCTTATCTTCCACAGAAACGGAATGCGGTTACGCTGCATGCAACCAGATGCAGCTACTGCACACCAGACAGTACGCGCCGCGCCGTTATTGCGAGAAAACGTTCAGAGAAACCGTACTACAATGTACAATTGTAATTGATTCGCGCGGAGAACACCTCTCTCGTGGCACCGCACCGGGGGGATAGAAAGCGGAAGGGTAGAAGAGAGACTCGTTTCGAATTCGCGAGCGAGTTAATAAATCAAAAAAAGAGAACAATCGATCGTAGAAAGACTAGGCATTGCACGATTTATCCGGGTCCGTAACCATTCATTATATTTTGCATGCTAAAATAGTTGTTCCTGGAGAGTGATGCATTCGGTGAATGAAGAAATGAGTCTTCTGGTTCTACCTCGAAGATGCTCGCGATAATGAATGATCCTTTTAACAATTAAACCTACCGAGCAATAAAAGTGATAGTAACGTGTATTGTTGTATAAAAATGACAAGAAAAAATTAATTTATTCAATCATTTCTCATGGTAGGTCTTCTGTGATTTTAATAATTGCTTGTGGTAGGTTGAATGTTAATATTTCAGGCGATGAAAACGATTGATTTTTAACACTGGAAGCATCGAGCATTGAGAATCGAATCATCATTCTTTGAAAGAACTTATTCTAGTTTTGACACGACAGTATATTAGTAAAGCGAAACAAGAAGAACAAGGAATTTGGTGTTTGCAATTTCAGTGATCACAAAGTAAAGAATAAGTAGATTAATTTAGTATTTACATACAATGAGAATAATCAACTAACCAAAGAATAAATAAACAATTTTGTTCTTGATCGAGCACTTCTAGTGTTAATATATTATAATTGACGGGCTCCACCCCTAGTCTTTCCAAGGCTAATCCCGGACGGAAGAAGAACATTCGTGGAAGATCAGGTCTCAAGCAGTAGAGAAGATAGAAGAGAAACAGTTTTAATGTGATCCTACCCCTCCGCCTAAATTCGCAAACGCTCCAAGGTTTATTCCAGCGCTGGCATCTTTCGTGCCCGAATCGGAACTATGTCCTCCGCCGGAACCTTGGCTCAGAGAGGACAGGCTGCTGAGTTTCGAACTAAGGATGCTTCCTAGAAGACCAGCGGTGCTGCCTCCTTCGTGGCCATGGTCTGTAACTCCCAAATTCGACACATTAAATGCACTTTTATAATCTAATTTTATAATCTTCTTGCGTTAGACCCTAAAGTTACCCAAAGACTCATTAAAAAAAAAGAAAAAGAGGTTTTCTAATTATCGTCTACTGATCTGATGACTATTCATGCAAAATAAAGATTCTTTTCATTAATTACAGGACTCAGGAACCATACAGGAAGTTCATTCCTCTCCTTTAAAATTTTACTATGTTATAAGCAATGTGTTCTCTTGTTTTGAATAACAACTAGTCAGTTCTGTCATAAATGCTTAAAATCCGTTCTTTAATAATCACAACTGTAGAGATTAAAACTAGCTTTTGGGTCATAATCTAAAATCTCAAGATTCACTTAATCATCATGTCCAGGACTAACCGACTAGACACTAAATATTCACATTGACCATGAACTTTGTTAAAAATCGAAGTCAGCCGTTCATAACTATTAAGACAAGTTCTCGAACTATAGTTAGATCCTGGGTCACATTATAGTCATCACGATCGCTGTACTCTTTCATTCTGTTCCCGCTTCTAGCTTCGTTACGAAGACTCAGAGCCTCTTTAGGACGTGTCATTAAAAAAATTTGATTGCGAGGACAGTTTCAGCCTGTCAATTAAATTTGTGAACAGTACCTGGACCAACAGCCAATGATCCGTCAAGTTTCCCAGCGGTTCCAGCTGCGACACCCGTCGCGATCGAGCTGAGAGGCGCCAATTTTGAAGCGAAAGCTCCGGCCAGTCCGGTCTTTGCACTCGTGAGGAACGTGGACGCACTATTAACCACTGGTCCGATGCTGCCGCTAGCAGCTTGGATCTTCGAGGCTATCAGTTCACTGATAAACTTGCTGGTAGCAGAGTGATGAGGATCGATACCGAAGGCAGCGTTCTTCGCTTTGTTCGACTCGTCCAAAACCGCCAGTGCTTTGGTCTTCGAGTCGATGAAGGAATCTAGCTTCTAAAAACGGGACCGCTAGGTGAAGGAACGACTCTGTTTTGGTTAGGTGATGCGATTAGGGTGTTTCTTACGCCGAAGACGAAATTCAGGATCCCGTTTGAGACACCGAGCTTCACCACTCCGATTTTTCGCTTGTCCCTGTCGGTCCTCTCATCGTCTGCTGCCTGGTCGCTGTCGGTTTCCACGATGTATACCTGGCAGGTGGTTTGATTAATTGAAATACGATACACACAGAGGATTTTGCTCCGGCGGGAAGATTGTCTCGAGGATTGAGTAACCAGAGAAAGGAGAGAAAGGGGAAGACAGAGACGGAGTGTCTCGGGGCCGTGCGACGACTTCCGTGATTATTTTGAGGCGCTCAGCCGATATCGCCGTGGGTAGAAATGCGCGGAATTGGTGGCCAATGGGAGGAGGAAATGATCAATTAGAATCATTGAACGCGAGGAATCCTGCGGTCGAGTTGCGGACAATTATATGTACATATATATACGCATTGGTCGAGACATTTTGGTAAATGGTTTTATAGGTAGGAAGAGGAAGGATACAAGTGTGTGGTAGACACTAAAGGAGAGAGAGAAGATGAAATCATCAGTGAAATTAAGAGATGGAGAAATAGAATTGTTTCTTATGTGGATAGGAAGAAAGAGTTAGATCCGGAAGTGAGAGATGGAATTGGAGCCAGGACTAGAGGCAGATAGATAGAGAGACAGAGAGATTGGGGAAAAAATGGATGACTGGAAATAGAGAAATAGAGAACACGAGCTTCCGGATTTAGAGACGTGAGCTGAGAAAAAATATAGCTTAGAGAGAAAGAGATAGAGATAAAGAGAGAGAGAGAGAGAGAATAATAAATAGACAACGCTAGGAAACTAGAGGACTAGCAGGCTGAAGAATTAGAGAACTAAAAAATCTAGGGAACTGGAAACCTAAAGAACTGAGATATTATTGAGCTAGTGAACTAGAGTGAACAGTAGAACTATAGAACTAGAGAAATAGAGCACTAGGATATTAGAGAACTAGGCAAGAGTGCTAGAGACATGATGTACTAAAAGGATAGAATACTAGACAGATAGGGAACTTGAGAACTATGGAACTAGAGAAATAGAGCACTACAGAATAGTAGAACCATAAAACTAGAGAAATAGAGCAGTAGAATGTTAGAGGAAAGTAGAGTGCTGGGGACATATGCTACTAAAAAGATAGAGAATTGGAAAAGTAGAAGACTTAAAAAATGGAGAACTTGAAAAGTAGAAAATTCGAGAGATAGAGAACTTGAAAAATAGAGAATTTGGAAAGTAGATAACTGATGTAGAGCACGAGGGAGACAAAGAACTGAAGAAATCGAACAGAAAAATAGAAAATCAAACGGACAGAATTCGGAGACCACGGGAAACTGGAAAATTGGTAGAATAGAGGCGGATATAGAGCCGGAGATGGAGTCGGTAAGGCTCCACAAGTGTCGACGAGCAGCCACGCGTCCGCGAAGTAACGAACTTCGAGTTAGTCGACCACTTTCTCTCTCCGCTCGTTCCTCGTGGTCGCGATACTCCTTTTCTCTGTTCAACATCGTCTCGTCTTTCTCCGTCATCGATACGATATCGTCGAGAGCCCCGCACCGAAAAAACGAACAACATCGGAACAATTGATTGTTTTAGACGCGTTCTCCTGTTTCCCTTTTCGACTTTGCAAGCAGGTGCCGGCGAGATGATAAAACTTTGAAATAGGCGCTTTCACTTTCACCATTCCCGACACGTTCTGTTTATGAGTTACATTTCGATTTCGTCGACGGTCCGCCGTCGCCTTCGTTACGCGTAACGATTACGTCGCGATGTAACCGGTGATTTTAATCGATATAATTTTTTTTCTGTACAGCTCCATTAACGTTCACGGGACCCGAGGGCAATCGTTCCGAAACTTTATAGCCGACAGCTCTGAGATCTACTCGCACGTGCGTTGCCCTGTAAATAATATTTTATGAATGAGAATTTCGAGTCGATTAAGATTCGATTTCAATCTGTACGAGCTTCCATTGACATCAGTTTCCAACCACAAACCATAAGAGTTAACGATACACACAAACAGAGGGAATCTTATCAGAAGTAGGTTAGACATTTATACATCGGACGAGCTGCACCTTGCCCCTTACACAACTGTCACTTTACACACACACACACACACACTCACAGAGTTCCTGTACAGTCTATCTCATTCTCTGATGTTTATTTACTACGGAGATATGCACAAATTTAGAGACAAGAGGACGGAAGCTACATCAACGACACTGTTAGCAGACAATTTCACAAATTACGACAGAACGAGTAACAAAGGACAACGACTTCAACTTTGAACAACACACTCATACACACACACAGACTACAGATAAAAGGACATACGCATCAGATAGTTGGTTTCACAAATGCGAGGCGTCCGAAGAATCCATTACCGGCGCGATTACGTCACAGAAGCTTCTAAACTTGATTACACTTTCGATTTTGTCGGGCCGCTTTCTACGGAGCTGGCCAAGGTCACGTCGATATCGACAATCGATCGAGGTGGTCCCGCGACCTAACCGCGCGTCATGCTTACCTCGTTCAGGGGGCTGAGGTCCTCGGACGCCGCTTCCCTTTTGACAACGGGGCTGGCGACAGCGATCGAAGCCAGCAACGCGAGGCCGAACAGCACGCAACTGATCCTCATTTTGTCTCCTCCTCTTCCGCTTCCTGCGATTCGGTTTGTTTGCTCTGGGGAAATCAATGTGCCGTTGAGCAAGCGGTACCATTCTCGGCCTACCGGCCGTAAATACAAGAGCCCCGCGCGCGCGCACACGCGAGACATCGCGAACCGAAATGTCAAGTGAAAGGATGGCCGATGGGGATTAATGAAAATTCGTGTTTGAACAACCGCGCCGTGCGCGCCTTTGTGTCAGGCCCGAGCACAAGGACCAGGCGGACACGCCGCCAATCGACGCGTGTGCTACCCTTCCAAATAGCGAAAGTAAAAGTCAGTCGGATTCGGAATCGCGTAGACGACCGAACGAATCAGGGAACGTGGTCGACGGAACAGCTGACGCTGATGAGTCGAACGTGGCCGGGAAAAGCCAAAAATCACGTGGCGATGCTTTGGTCACGTTGGTAGTCGGCGTGGAGCTCTTCGGTAAAATGTAAATTTAGAGATCTGTACGTTTAAAACCGCCAATATCACGTGGCGATGATCTGAAGACGTTGGTAGTCAGCGTGGTTCGGGTCTCTTGACAGTAAAGTGCGAATTGAGAGAAATATCTGCGAGTTTAAAACTGCCGAAATCACGTGCCGAGGCTTTGGGAACATCGCTGGTCAGCGTGGAGCAAGTTTCTTGATGGTAGAATGCAGACTGAGACAGATGTCTGAGCCTTTAACTCCTTCCTATATTCTCCAAGTGAACCTTGAACCTGACCCTTGGATATTGTTCCGAGCAACTTATAACGAGACTGAGCCTATTACTTTAACCTATGCTCCTCAAGCTGAAGATTAATTTTCTATTTTGATAAAATTTTTTGTTTCGGTGTGATTGTGTTGTACGAAGATGAGACTGTGGATAAGACACGATTGGCTGAATCGATCAGTTGAATATGAATACGAACATATAATATTGACAAATTTACTACGTGAATTTCTAGGTTGTAATTCATCGACACTGTGAGTTTGTATTCCACTGTGAATTTAAACAGATGTAAGCTAATTGACTGGTATGAAAGTTAAAGAAAGTGTTAAACCAAGTGTTGACAGAAATGATTGAGCAGTTGTCACATAATTTTAATATCTTTTTATCGAATCCCTAAGTAAATTATTCAGATACAAAAGTAAAAAGTTATGTTTGATCTATCAGCACGAAAATTGTCTGCAAGATCTGAACCAATAATTATATCAGCCAAGTATGTATCATATTCAATATGTGTAGATGTAATCATTTAATCATTTTGATTTTCGATCACTGCGTCACTTATAGGAGTGGAGTAACAGTAATTAATTTTTTGACGTTTGTATGTAATATATCCTTATATCATTTACAACACTATAATGAAATTATAATAAAAAATGTAACATAATTTATCCAAACCGTACGAGTATTACAAAAGTACATACTCCTTCAACTACACACGAAAAGGATGAAACACCTATCTAGCCTCGATTACCCAGCCGCATATCCATCTACCAAATTCAAATCGACTTTCACTTGCCAATAGATAAAGATCAGCCTCAAATAAATCCACTTTCAAAGTCCACTTAAAATCTCCACATAAACCACGCGAGTCTAAAAAATTTTCTAACTCACAACAGCGTCGGGCTACGATAACCCGAGAATTCGATAGAAAAGGTGTCTGTATCCGGCCAACTGTCAGAGTGTCAGAGTTGGCCACGTGGTGTCGACGATCGAAAAAAGAAGGTGTGCGCGACAACGACGACGACGACGACGATGCGATCGGTGAACTTACTTAGAGCGTGAGCCGGTCGAGTGCGTGAGAGATGTGTGCCTGACGGAGCGCGAGCCTCGTTTGAGGACCACGGTGAAGGAGATCCCGATGTCTTTAGCGAGCCGAAGGGGAACGAAGGCGAGCATGTGTGCCCCTTCGAGAATCGAGGATCGAGCTTCGAGAATCGCAGCAGGCCTCGCCTGCCTCGACCGGGGCCCCCTAGGTGGGGCGGGTTCCCATTTCCTCCGCGAATCCCGCGCAGCCTCGTTCTCTCGGCTCTCGAAATTGCCGTACCCCCCGCAAGGGCCCGCTATTCGCGGGCATTATGCAACCGAACAGTACCGAAGACACTCGGGGGAAGATGACACGAACTGGACGAGATGCGACCGCGACGGGAAAGGCGGTTCTTTCAAGAACAAATCTTCACGCCCATCGACACTTCATGGTGGGGAACATGTTGAAACGAAAGTGACACTGATAGCGTGCATACATTGGGGCTCTCGCGGAGTGGCGGAGTGGATGTCGGCCTGACTGGTTTGTCGCTGTCTGGAAATGTTAATATCGTTTCATCATCACAGTCGGATTAATAGAGTTTATGTTTTTGCTAATTGTGAGGCAAGATATGTGGAGCAACGTGGGCTGTGGGAAATCTGGGTTGGTTTGAAGGATCGAGCGGATTCAGGTGATGGCTTATTCCATGCACAAGTAGGTAATGGTTGGTTCTTGGAAATTTGTAGAAGGTGATGGTTTGTGATCTATCTGGATCTTGGGAATTTCGGTGGGGGTAGGGTAGCAAAGGGGAAGTAATTTTTGAGAATTTTTTTCTTCGAAACTGTGAGGGTTTGTTTAGGAAATGCTTCGGGCTTGAAATGGTTAGGTTTGGAGAGTATCCTGTAATTTTGTTTGTTTGAACATGTTTGTTGGTTATGGAGTTATGGCTGATTTTCTGGAGGTCCTGTCTAAGAAATTATGGTGATCATTACTGCTAGATACTTGTTTAGTCGAAAAATTCGATTAAACATGTGATGCTGTATTATTTGTATTCTAGTTTCTGAACGAAGGATTTTTCAAAATATTTATTTCGAATAAAATGATGCACGTCTAAACATTTCACAAAATCCTTCTTTCAAGAGCTAGGTAATAATGTATATTATACCAGTCTTATCGAATTTTTATTTTCAGATAATTCAATAACTAGTAGAGATTGTCAATGGCCTCTATGACAAAACCTCGACGAGATCAATCGCAACTTTGTATTCGATAAGTATTTTTAAATAAAAAACTTGGGAGGTACTCTCTAAAATCAACCACCTCAGATACGAACAAAATTTTTTAATAAAGTCTAATAGTTATCGAACGTAATGCTACGAAAATTTTACTTCTGGCAGTCATTTTGAGACTGACGCAAGAATCTTTTTTTCTTCAAAATCGTATCTGTCTCTAGACAGCGTTGACGATGTCCTTAATAATAACTTTTCTTGTTTATTGTAGCCTTTCTTTAGCTTATCATATATCATGACTATTCCCAACTTACTTGAAAAGGAAAATGAACACGTGTCGTGACGTAAGTAATATTTTCTTCCTAGACGCACGAGTACAACTAAACATAATTAATTGCAACCATTATGGAAAGTTGCCACTTAAAATCGCCAGCTAGCTATCGCGAGTACCACTTCTGAATTAAGAATATATGTACGTCTCAATACATCACAGTGAAATCCAGGAAGCAATTCCTTTTAGTCTTGAACAGGGAAGACCACAAATCATTCTCCCATTTAGAAGATGAGTAACTTTTATGTTCCTTAATAATTTATATTTATTTTCATTTGGGCATCGTCCGACATTGGACACCAACGTGCCAATAACATGGTAATAAACATATATACAAAATATTTATTCAACCGAGGAAGACCTCATAAGTTGAACTACCCTGTACAATGTGTTGTTAAACTTAGTTTTACTCGATACGCCATTGCGAATTTTTTCCACTAAAGATTTTCAAAGAACTCTAAAACTTTGATATGAAAATTGGAGAATGTAAAAGAAAGTTACACAATTTTTTTAATGGAAGATGAAGAAGACATTTATCGAGCACTCTCTTATAAAACTAACTCCGAAAAAGATACGATAAGAAGAAAGTTATACAATGTTTTAATGAGAAAGTGACGTCGAGCCAAAGAATTTACAAATACCAATCACCTTTGATCTTCGTCCATCGATATCCAATCCCACGCGTCTCATTCCCAAGATCTCTAACAACAAATAAGGAAAGCAAGAGGCAATATAATTGCATTAAATTATTATATAATCGCGCATTTGTAAGCTGCGCGTTCGCCCGCTGGTGCACTTACGAAAACGGGCGGGCCGTTCGAATGCGTGTAGTGTCCCCGCGATTTTAGGCTATCGGCCGGCCATTATGATCGCAAACTATCGTTGCAAAACCATGTGCGTCGAGTGTCCG
Organism: Lasioglossum leucozonium; assembly: GCA_028454225.1. Taxonomy (NCBI): domain Eukaryota; kingdom Metazoa; phylum Arthropoda; class Insecta; order Hymenoptera; family Halictidae; genus Lasioglossum; species Lasioglossum leucozonium. Next base: position 9,082,477 of record CM052219.1, on the reverse strand, counting down.
GCGTGGTGCAGCCACTTTCTCATAGCATTATCTCATATGACGCCGAACCATCGTAACGCCGATTACGCAACGCCAGTTTCACCAAATTGGACCGTACACTCTTTCTCGCTTTACATATCGCGCGCTTGCTATACCGGCTCGTTAACGGGGATGCGACGAAACCTATTGTGTCGTCCCCTGTATCCTCCCGACCTAATTGCCCTAATTAAACACGGCGACGAGCCTCGGCACTACTCCGAGACACTGCCACTGTAATTAACTGCGATTACGCTTAATGAGTCGCTTTAACACTGGACGCGACCCGTGAAAACCTGCAGTTTGCAGATTTCCTGTTTTCTAATTGATCCTACAGCTACTCCTGCTGGATGACATTAAATTGTTTACACGTGGACCCAGAAATGTGGGTGACTGTTTGCTTTCTTTTTGGAGACGCGAGGGAAAGTTGCTTAATTTCAATCGAGTGGGCTGGACGTGACAAGTAAGATATTTTATACTGCCGATTAGACAGAATTTTGTGCATTTATAACAAAAATTAGTAGATGTATTTTAAAATAGTAAAACCAGAAGAATTTAATAATGCTATTATATTATTTTTCAATTCAGCTAATAGACTTTTATTTTGCATAAAGATCGGTTGTCTACTTGTAATTGATCAGAAATGTTGTTAAATAATTAGTGTGTGGGCCTGGAAACGTGGACAAATATTTGTTTTCTTTTAGAAGAAGGGGAAAGTAACCTAATTTAATCATTATGTCAACAACCGGGTACCCTGGTATCCACTATCAATTTCTCTTTAAAACTTTTTTAACATTTTTGTTGATAAATATCGAAATTACTGTAGTTCTTGAATCATTATAGATTAAGCTACATTTGACTAATAAAAAATATTCATTGAAACTATAAAGTAGAACATCATTGAATATCGTAGATAGTTTGATTATTGACATAATGGTTAAATCGATTCGTGTATTGGATCTGGTATATAATTTTTAGTTATTTTGTGCCACCGATAATATTTTATTATTATTTCTCTTTATCGAAGCACATGGCTAGATCGCATCTATTAATTGTTTTTTTTTATAATTTTCTTTTCATTTATATACAACGCGTGTTAGCAATCGACAACGAAGTTGGTTATGCATACATAGCAAATAAACAATAGCACAAAAAGATGCGAGCAGGGACAGAGATCGTAAAGGGAAACTATTTTTTTAAGACTACGTCGACTACGCCGAAATTATAAATGGACAGTGCCGAACGTAGAAAAGGACAAAGCATATAAAACCAAAATTACAATTTTACAAATTCGAATTTTCGAATTTTCACATTCTCAAATTTCAAATTTCAAATTTGATGCGCGTCGGATTCCCACGATCCAATCGGCCCTAAATTTTTTCCAGATCATTTTCTTGACACTTGTCACAATTCTGGTGAGTGAGACTAAACAAATTTTTTTGATAAAAAAATAAGGTCCACCTAACCCCAGTAAACACGGACCGTGCGGCCAAAAACTTACTTAGTTAATTAAACCAGGCCTGAGCCACTCGTGCTCCGAGAGCCGATGACGTAGAATCGGCTAACCCCACTATCGTGCTCCGGTCGCCTGTTCGGACAGGACTCGCGCTGGTCGGCCGAGTGGGGGTAGCCGATTCTACGTCACCGACGCTCGACCCACCCGACCGGCCAGCGCGAGTCTGCCTGTCCGGACCAGTTTCAGCCGATTCTAGGTCATCGACTCTCGGAGCACCAGTTGCCCATGCCAGAATTGAACCACTAAATACAGCTGAAATTTTATCGTGTTTAGTGTCATTTTAATCAGGAAAATGACACAAATAAATTGATGAAAGTCTCATAAAGAGTAATCAAAAATAAAGAAGTTCTGTAATTGAATTAGTAGTGGTTCACTCTTCGATATTGGATTACGGGGCATGTTTACACTGCTCGACGACCGAGGCAGCTCGAGTTTCTTGGCCCCTCGCGAGTTATGCCCCTCTGTGGAAGGGGTAGGCGAAGGGATAGAGATCGTGGAGCTCTGAGGAAGCCAGATTGCGACTTTACTGTAATTATCAGACATTATCCATGAACGCTTAAAAAAGACTAAAACTTCTATGTACGTTTAATGGTTTATAATTAGACAGCATATTTTTGTGCACAAAAAAAATTGTCTGCAACATGAAGTTTCGATTGAGTAAAGATATATTTTTTCCGCGACAATTTTAATGAGGTGAAAATGACATGGCAGTATACTTCTTTTGACGTTTTCACTGTATGCTGTGTCTCCGATTGATTTCTACCAGAATCGTATAAAGAACATAGTCTATCTATAGAGCATAGTAAATTTACACTACCGGTATCGCAAGAAATATTTGGTTCGATCTAAAGTTCTCAATTCAATCAATTTTATCATCTTTCGGGATCTTTAGGAAAATATAAAGTTGTGAATGAAAAACTGGCTCGGAGAGATAGATACAGTGACTCCCACTAATATTCGGATACTCTTAAAAAGATAATAACTTTTTTTATATTGGCCCATATAACTTGAGAATTTTTGAAAAAATTGCAATTTGTTGGAATTTCAGAAAAAATTCTAAAAGTTGTATTATGCAACTTTTTTATATGGGTTTGATATTGAAAATTTAGAAAACTCGTTTCGTACATCTGTTTCGACCTTTAACTGCAATAAATCTAAAGATTCTTACATCTTTCAGTGCCTGTCGTTTTTCCCATATTAACCGATTTCGATGAAACGTTCACAATGCATATAACTGATACAAATCTACAAAATGTATTTTTAAAATTTTCAATGTAGACCAACATAAAAAAGTTGTAAAACGCAACTATTAGTATTTTCTCTACAATTCCGGCCAATTGCAATTTTTGAAAAAATTTCTTGTCACATCATGTAGTAAACTAATTTCTCTAATTTCTCAAAAAAGTTCAAATCGTATGGTCGAATGTCAAAAAAGTTATCGATTTTTAAGAGCGTCCGAATATTAATAGGAACCACTGTACGTCTAAGATTAATGATAACTTGCGAGCACTTCCTGCATTTATACCTGCATGAAAAACACAGTTTGAAAGGCAATAAACTGTTCGATCGATGATTCATAATTATATAATTGCATAAGTATTTAAAGTATACGTGGGATCGATTAAATGAGAATACAATTGACTACAACCACAGTTCGTTGTGCTCTCTTATCCTCAAGAACGTGATCAAATATGTTCAATCTCCCAAGATTCAAAAGAAAATCAATTATTTATACAGTATCCACCAATGAACCATACACAAATGCAATAAAATATAAGAAGACAAATAAAATATTCTGCTTCGTTAGCTAAGAATTGCTCGAATGATTCGCAATACAATTGCAATAAAATATTTTGTATTCTTTAATTAAAAATTTCTCCACTAATCAGCAAAGGATTACGCTTATGTAAAAAGGCAGTTGCAGTTAAATCTGGAATTTTCTATTACTGTTTCTCCAAATACTATGCTTACGAAAATCGTGTCAGGTCTCGAGAAACGAGGTCGCAATTTTCATTTAAAAGCCGGCGATTTGCCACGGATTTGCGATAGACAGCGATGCCAATGTTAAACCGCAATTACATAGTGAGAACGGTGCTTTTTCCCGGCCACTGAAATCTTTCGTTTCCGTCAGAGATCGCTCGACTATTTTTACGGCTGCCTCGATTACAGTCTGAAACGGGATTCGCCGGTAATTATCGCTGCTCGCTGGCAACGATCCGCGAAGCTAATCGAGACGAACCGTACTTTCACCTTGACCATAATCTTGGAGGTGGTGTAGATTTTCAGGTCACCTTGGAATCGCAAAAAACGCTAAAGCTGTGGTGCATACCAAGCTGCAATTATCGCGATGCAACGATAAAGATCAATGTCAATGGCGAACATTGCATTGTAGGTTACAATAGGTCGAAATTTATACAAACTCTCTTGGAACATAAATTTTTGGGAAGTGTCACAAAATTGATTTAGTCCAACCGTGGCTGACGTTGTGAATTTTGAAAGCGTGAAGAATAAGAGACTCGGCTGCGTCAAATGCACTTTGTATATTTAAATAATATGTGTCGAAGGTGGAATATTTTCTGAAAATTAAATTATTTATTAGTCTAAAAATATATTATCTTGTATTTTCATCCTCTTTCGTCACTTGTGCATGTAGCATGCACAAATCTAAAAAAAATTGGCATCCCGCAGTAAAAATGCATTAATATTAATTTTAAAAAATACTGTATTCTTTCTTGCGTAAGCTTGGGAGCTACAGAGATTACAATTATTATGTGTGCAACACACTTCACAAAAATGATCAAACAAATTAATTCAACAGCACGATACCGTCAATTTATAAATTGTACAATTAAAAGTCAGTTGCGTGAATGCTTTTGCTCTATATAAAAATTTGTTATCTTATTGTCCGAGCTCAACAGTTTGAGCATTTTGATGTTCGCTGCTCCAGTGGGATTCTTGCGCTATATTTGTATTCCGCAACGATTTTAGTGCCCGCCTGCCGATTGTGTGTTTTCCTATTGCGCCGGTTGGAAAGTTAATTGCCGATCGCGATGGTCTAGATCGCAGGTGGTCTCTGCGGATGGTACGTGCACGCGTTGTTTTATTTGCAGCGGTTTTCGTCTCCGTGGTGGACACATAAAATTGCACAATGGTCACGATTCGCTTCCCCGTGATTTACATGCACTACGAGCCGAGGAAGTCCTCGGCTTAGGGAGGAATTACGAAAACCACGAGCACGAGAATCGCCTGATTTCGTCGTGTTTCAATCCCTCAAGGTGACTGGTCGATACACCTCGATCGCGGATTGCCAAGAAGAAGGAGAAGAAGAAGAAGAGGAGGAGAATTGAAATTGTGCAAAGTGCACAGGGTCTGGGTTTTTCGGTCGGGATTGTTGCACAATGGTTCTCGTTTTTAGTGTTCGTTATTATTAATACGCGTCACGTATCGAGGAAGAGGTCGATCGTATGGGAACACGTTGCGAAAGCCACCGGTCTTCGCGGACGAGAACGGTGTTTGTTTTTTACACGAACAACCTCGGTTTAGAATAAATATTACGTTTACGCAACGCGAGTGCGATAGTTTACTTTTTAATTACGCTTGTCAAGGCTTGACTCCGAGACGATCTACATACGAGATTATGTTAGATAAAATGTGAGTGAATGTTACTTTGTAACGAGTGGGGAGTGAGTAATGGGTAATCAGTGTTATTATGAAATGTAATTACAGATTGTGCGCTTTTGCGCGTATATGGTGAAATAGAGTTTAAGTGCTTGTTGAGGAGTGTGCAATTATTTTTTTGGGATCGATGGCTTTATTTCGGGATCGTTGTAAATGTAGGATTACTATCTGTAGCGGTATCAACAATTCTCACTATGCAATTGTTAGTTTAGATAAACGTTATAAGTGGTTAAAAATGGCAATTAAGATGTAATCCAGCTTCATATGGATATAATCTAATATACAATTAAATAAATGATTGTTCTCAAGGAGATAGCTTTTAACATTCATTTATTGGTAATGCTATTAGTCGTTCATACTCAAACATTAATGTTGTACTGATAAATCGAGTACAGTAACCATAAATAGAATTTGCAATTTTAAATTACTATTTTAATGTTACATAGAATAGATTATCTCATAATCCGTTGGATTATGTTTTACGATATAAATATGATATAAAATACTATGATTCGGTAAGATTTTTATGATTGCTGATCAATGAATTAAGTTGCGAAGAAAATTTAGTTAATTTTCCATGTTATAAACGACATTCTCCATAATTAAAAATTGAGGAACAAACGGAAATAAAGGAAAAATAAACAAAAATTGGAAAAAAATGTCAACAACACGCGGTGTTCCCAGGCGGTCACCCATCCAAGTACTAACCGCGCCCACCGCTGCTTGACTTCGGTGATCGGACGAGAACCGGTACTTTACAGCGATTTTTTTTTTTAGATTTTTATTCATTGTTTATTTACAGAGCTACAACAATATTAACGATTCTTACAATAACTATAAAAATAAACAAAAAAAAAGTTTTTTTTAACGATGGTATGGTTTGCACAGGTACTAATGTATATAGGAACATTAGAATTATAAAATTACTGTTTTTGGTCAGAGGGGTGGCGTTTACCTACTCCTCGTAATTTTTGCTCGTATTGAACGCAATACGTTTGTGCAGTTCACAGCCGCAAATATTTGGTGTTTGGATTCTTGCTCCCGAAAACGCTCTTAACAAAACAGGAACTCGCGTTGTTATTTTTATCCTTAATTCTAAGTTCTAAATCCTAAATTCGCAATTTGTACATATATACATGGAGGAGGGGGGAGGATGAGGCTGAGGAAGACTGTGATGCGGGCAAGGAGATGGAAATGCTGTTATTTACAAATGAGGGGTGGGGATATGAGAATGCAGTGAGCAGGAGAGGTGGGTTAGGGGTGAAGTTAAATTGGTTATTGCACAGAGTTGCATAATTGCACGATAGTCACCTGATTTACAATCTTGAGTCTCTTACATTTACTTAGTATACAGGAAGTTGTTTTAGTATTGTACTTATTTCGCTGAGTTCAGTGTGCTATGGCGGCTTAAATCTATCGGCTAACCACCAGTATTTTTTGTAATCTAGATCTCTGAATTCTAGGAAATCCCTTCGTGGGATCGCTGTGCTGTATCGGTACACTGGTAGATCAGGCTCCTGGGGGGTTGAGGTTATGCGTTTTCTAGCTCTGTGGCGTGGGATATGGTACAATATCGGGATCGCGTATTTATTTTGAACGTATTCGTGTTTGTCCAGGAATATAAATGCTTCGGGTGGGATGAACCCGGTTAATAGTGTTTTTCTTATGTAGTTATCGTCTGGATATGCTATTGGGAAAATTAGGCTATTGTCTGTTATGGATGTTATGTTGGCAAAGTAGTTACGTATTATTTTAATTATAAAATTATCTATTCTGCTAATATTGGCTTTGTTGTATATTGTTTCATTATTTATATGTCTTTTGTAATTTGAGTGGGCTGATCTGTAAGAGCCAAGACAAGCTCTGAGGCATCGTCTTTCAAAGACTCGTATTGTTTCCATTAATGAAGCACTGATATTGTACCATATCTCACAGCCGTAAGTTAGAACAGGCCTAATGAGCAGCTGGTAGCAGATTAATTTTGCTTTTCGACTGAGAGCGCGTGAGTGAAAGAGCCGTCCGCATGCGCCGAAAGCTTTTCTTGCTTTTTGAAGCTGTATTTGGGGGTGACTATTTAGTAGGAATCTACTGTCTAAAGTTAATCCTAAGTATTTAACTGAGTCTTTATGTGGAATTTTGGAGCCGGATTCTAGGTCGCCAATTAGGTGGAAAGATTTGTAATTCTTGAGCTGGTAGCTCTTTCCTGCTTCAAGAGTGGTTCTGAAAAGGATGGTTTCGCATTTTCCTGAATTTACTTTTAGTTTCCATGATTTGTAATATGTGAAGATGCTGTTTATTGCGTTTTGCAGGACTTTTTGTACCTGAGCTGGATTTGTGCCTGTGTGATATACTATCAGGTCATCTGCATACGCTATCAAGGAGCATTCTGTTCGATCCGGGCCAAATAGCTTTAGTATGTCGCTTGTAAATATATTAAAAAGGATTGGCGAGTTTATTGTGCCTTGTTGGAGGCCATTCGATATTTGGAATGGCTGGGATGCGGCGTCGTTGGTCAAGCAGACTCTGAATGATCTATCCTTTATCAATGAATGGATTAGTTTTATTAGGACTAAAGGGAATTCTTTCCGCTTCAGTTTGCATAATAAACCGTCTATCCATACTGTATCGAATGCTTTCTCGAGGTCGACTAGACAGGCGCCCACACAGTAACCACCACTTAGGGCGAAATTGATGTCGGAGGATAGTTTATTTATAGCGTGTATTGTAGAGTGGCGTTTTCTGAACCCATATTGGTTTTCGGGGATGATATCTTTGCTCTCGCAGATGTCTAGAATTCTGTCATTAATTACTCGCTCGTAAACTTTTCCAATGTTCGGGAGTAAACTGATCGGGCGGTAACTGTCCGGCAAAACGGGGTCTTTGCCTTTTTTGGCAATAGGGATGACTTTTGCCGCTTTCCATTCTTCTGGGAATGTGCAGTAATTTAGGAGGTTGTTGAATAGAATAGTGTATGCCCATATGATATTATTCGGTAATTTTTTAAGTATAAAATTTGGTATTTGGTCATTTCCGGCGGATTTTTTGTTGTTTAGATATTTAAATTTGTTTTTAATTTCGACAAAGTTCGTGAAGTATGTTGACATGGTATCTGGTTGTTTGGGATTTAAAGCAGAATTTGTCTCTTCGAAGGTGCATACAGTGGATGGAAATGAAGCGGCTATTTCGTCAAATAATGTTTCCGTTTCTGATTTGATGAGGTTTCTGAAACTTTGGTGGTTTATATTTTGATTTTTATCTGCCGTTATTGCGTAGTGTGCTGCTAAAACATTTGATTTTTGATCGTCTTCTAGTATAATAAGGCGGTCATCGTCATCTTTTTCTAGCAGATTTGGGTTTATATTTGCGAGCTTTATTAATTCTGTTTTGTCTCGTTGTATTTTGAGTTGGGGTATGGTGTGCTTGTCTGTATTTCTGAAAATTCTGTTTATCTCGGGAAACATTTGGTTTGGTTTTTTCGGGTTTATGGCTTTAACGCGGTCATACCAGTACATATTGACTTGCTTTTCGATTTCTAGTTTTATTTTCCTCCTGGTGGCTGCTATCATTTGTTGCACATTATGTATAGTGTGTTCTGTGTGTGAATCTGTAGTGATTTGTTTGCGTAGTTTTCTTAGTAGTGTAATGTGTTTCTGTTCTTTGTGTTGTAGGATTTTGATTTTACGGTTTATGTATTTGTCTGTTGAGTTTACGGGATTGTGTTTTGGCGTTGCAGCGTCTGTTGCTTTGATTATTTCGTTGCTGATGTAACTTAGTTGTGTGTTAATTTGTTCTGTGGTGAGGTTGCATTTTGGGTTTATGTCTATTCGGATTTTGTTTAGATGTTTCTGGAATTTTTCTATATTAAATTTCGCGTAGTTTTTTCTAGGGGGGTGTGTCTGTGTCAGTGAGAAACAATTGTGTATTTGTAATTTCGAAGCTCGCTAGGCATGCTTCGTGATCGCTGGGAAAATTGGTAGTTTGTAATTGGTCTGTGTGAGAGTTTATTAAAGTTATTCTAGAGTCAGTCAACATTAGGTCAATAAATGATTCGTATCTCGGGTATGATGGTGTTGTTGTATGAAGTAGTTTTAATCTGTATTCAATGTCGTGGTCGAGAATCCATGTGTTCAGTGCAATCCCTCTCTCGTCATTGAATTTATTATACCAGGAAGTGTGTTTGGCGTTCCAGTCACCCGCTATTATGTAATATGTGTTAGGTGTGTCTAGTTTCAGATGTGTAAAAAGATTGTTAAGTTCGTTGATGAATGTTGTGGTTTTGCCTTTTTTCCCATAAATAGCAGCTATCAGGAGGGTGTTGCCGTTGTCTAAAGATAGTTGGATAGCAGTTCTTTCTATTAGTTCAAACTTTCTGGTAAATTCTATTGTTTTGAAACGTATGTTTTTTCTTATTATTATTGCTGTGCCTCCACCCTTGTCATTCAGTCTGTCATTTCTAATTATGTGGTAGTCTTTAAGGTAGAGTGTGTGCTTTTGTTTAAGGTGAGTTTCGTTTAATAGTAGGATATCGGGATTATTTTCTTCTATTAGTTTTAGAAGAGCTATTCTTTTAAAATTGCTTATGAGCGAGTTTGTGTTTAAGGAGATAACCTTTATATTGCAATTAATTGACTTTCTAGCATATGGGTTAAGGGCCATTACTTAGTGCTGAAATTATATGATTCAGTTGTGCGCTGAAGAGCTCAAACTTATTTGTGAGATCCGAAAGTGTGCTTTCGAGGATCTTCGTACGGGAGTCTAAAGAGGATAATTTTATGTTGTCTTCGGCTATATTCGAGATTTGGGAGTCTGGTGGTGTTACGTGTGGGAGTCTCTCGTTTTGTCGACCTGAGGCTATGGAAGCGTATGATATCCCTGGTTGAGTCAAAGACTGTTTGAATTGTTTGACTGGTGTTTTATTTAGTGGTTCTGCGGTTAAGTTCTTTCTCTGTCTTATTAATTCCTTGACCTTTGGACAGCCTCTGTATGATGCCGGGTGTCCAAAGGACTTACAGTTTACACAGAATGGAACGGTACTAGAGGGGTCGGAAGGGTCGGCGGAAGCTTTTTTAACTGCGCATTCCCCAGGAGCGTGATTAAGATTACATTTGACGCATCTATAATTTAAGTTGCAGTTTGTTGCGCTATGATCGAAGCGTTGGCAGCGTTTACATTGTTTAATCGTTTGGCCTTTTAGCTTATCCCATGTGATTTTATGGTGAAGTATATATTTGATGTCTTTTAACATTGAGAGATCGCTGTTAGCTTCTATTTGCGTTAAGAATAACGGTAAAATCCGTTGTTCCCTTATTGATTTACTTGTAGTGAATCTACTGACTTTAATAAATTTAATTTTATCGTTACCGATTCTTTTTAGCTCCTCCATTACTTCTTCCTCTGAGAAAGAGGGCGGCAGCCCTTTTATTAGGAAGTTATGTTTTTTTAACCATTTTGGCGTGTATGTGTAAAACTGTGTACTCGCTTTGTTCAAAATATCTTTAATTTTTTCGAGGTTGTCCGAATTATCTAATTGTATTCTGTGTTTGTTGCTGTTTATCCGTTTAATAAAGAAATGGTTTTCAGTACCTGTGATACCTTTTATTAGATCGATTGTGTCTTTGGGGTCTTGAAGCAGGATGTTTATTGGTGGGGGTCTTCTGTTCGTTGGGTTTGGTTCGGTGCTCCTTGGTGTGGGCGATGATGATTTCTGGTCACTTTGTCCTTGTGCGATGATGGGGGGCTGGATTCAGTTTATTAGCCTGTGCTAATGGCCAGTTTTTTCCTCCTTTTATTGGGCTGGTGGGCCTTCTTTCCTGGATTTTCCTTCCGGGCTGTATATGGCTCGCCTTGCCGAGGTGAGGGGTCCCTTGGGTTGAGTGACCATTGTTCTTTGCAGGTATAGTCGAAACTGTCGATGGTGTTTTTTCCCCTTTTTCTGTTAATTTCGACACTGATGTGTACGAAGAATTTGCCTCTAACGTGTCCAGTCTGTTTTGCAGGATTTCAATTTTTAATTTTTGTTCCTCGTTTTGCTGACGGAGCAAAGCGTTTTGTTCTTTAAGCTCAGCTAATATATCGTCGTTCGTGGAAACTGTGGCTTTTGCTTCGTCTCCTTGTGGAACGGCTGAGCTTAATTTTTCTTTGATGTCGCTGTTGCTTCTTGGTATTTTCGGCGATGTTTTCTGTGGAGTTACCAGTTTTCTTTTGGAATTTGATGGAGCCGTCTTCTGTAGTAAGGCTTCCACGTCCATGTTGCTGAGTGTTCCGTTTCTTTCCTTTTTAATCAGCTTTTGTATTGTTCCACTGAGGTCCATCGTGTCTTGGATGCATGCGGCGGAGCCGCATGGCTTAGAAGGAGTACTCTCCTGTATTTTATAGTCTTTAATTATTTTTAGTTGAATTAATGTTTGCGTTTGGGTTTTTCACACTGCACTATCGCACTATCGGTTATGACTACACGTACAATATTGGCACTTTCGGTCTGCCGCGCCGGTCGGCTACTTTGGCTCTCCGATGTTACCTGCCCGACGGTCACTGTGCGAATGGTACTTTACAGCGAGGTATGGTCGTTGACGGAGTATAACCAATACGAAATATAACTAGACCTTATTCAGATCTCATTTAATAATATAATTTCATTATTAACCCCAATGCATGAATATACGAATAAATTTTTCCAATTAGTTTCACATCAAACGAAATGAACTGAGTTCCAATTTTCCATTTATTCGATGAGCAATAATATAAATATACTTTAAATTATAAAAATGCATTTTGTGCATAACCAAACAGTAAAAGTCCGTACGATAAATAAGAAATTGACAATCTACTTGGAAGTCTAAAAAGGTGATTTTCAGATTAAAAAACATTAGACAATTGGTTTTTTTTCTATTGGATAATACATAGGTTCTGCTAATTATAAATCTCGATTGTAATTTCTGCAAATAAAACACCATTTTCATTAAAAATCTGAGCTTAAGAGCCGCTCTATTAAAATCAGTAGAAATGGTCCGCACTGGCCAGACAGAGCTGTCAATCACTATTCGACATTATTCCCAGAAAATTAATATTGAACATTGATTGTTTGAAACATTTCTGGACTCTACGCAGTCATTCAACATTTCCAAACTTGTCATTTCATAATTTGAAGACCTAGAAACGAACTCAACGTCCACGTTGCACTATTTCGTCAGCAGATTACAATATTCCTGATCCAATCTTCCCATTAAGGATCAGAATGTCAATTCAACGGATTGCTACTAAGTGAAGCAACATTATCAGATAAGCATCAGCATCTCGAAAGTGTGAACCCTGCTTAGAAAGGAGGTAGCGTGTCGCCAGTGGCGAACCACAGTCTCATTAACTAGAGAATAGAGGACAATGCACAGGTCATAGACGAAACTCAACGAGCGATGGTAATCATTCATGAACGCAAATTTTCGTGGAAGAAGCAAGATAACCGCAGTCGTCCCGTCCTGTCGGTAGGTAGTAGATAGCAGAAGGTTGTCGGCTCGGTAAGTAGTACAGCTATTATGTGGTCAGACCGTTCGCTCGTCTCGGATCGTCGTGTGGTGCCACACCACGACCGGATGCGTAAACGTGGAAGGTAGTTTCGAGGCGGATCAACGCTGGGTAACTTTCCACCTCAAAGCAGAGAGAGAGAGCGTAGAAAAGAAAGAGACTAATCAATAGACAGAGTGAGAAAGCTGGGAAACTAAGAATGAGATAGAAAAACAAAATAGAGAGAGAAAGAGAGAGAGAGAGAGAGAGAGAAAGGAAGATAAATTGGAGAAATATAGGAACACGGTGAAATAGAGAAATATTAAGAAAAAAGAGTTTATAAATTATAGAAACAGACGGACACAGTGTAATAGAGAAATATTAAGAAAAGTAGAGTCTACAAATTAGAGGAATAGAGGGACACGATGAAATAGAGAAATATTAAGACAAATGGAGTATAAATTCGAGAAATACTGGGATACGGTAAAATAGAGAAATATTAAGAAAAATACGGTGAAATGGAGTCTATAAATTATGGAAAGAGAGAATTGTGGATAGAGAGTCTATAAATTATGGAAATAGAGCACACATTGAAATAGAAAAATATCAACAAAAATAGAGTCTGTAAATTAGAATGAGAGTGTCACATAGATTGAGAAAAATAGAGTCAACAAATTAGAGAGGAGGGAGAGTGAAACGCTACAAAATTGAGAAGAGAAATGTGTATAAATTAGAAATCGCAAACATTTAAAAGACTGAGGAAACAAAATCGTACGGAAAAGATAGAGCCGCAGAATGAGGAAGTTGAGCAGAAGATTGAAAGAAAAACACATACAGAGATTAAAAAACTGGAATACTGATAAAACCAGAGCTCGACGTAACACGTGGAAAAAAGTGAAAGAGCAAGCGCCAAGACATGGAAGAAAAAAGAGAATAAAATGAGAAAGAAGATTGAAATTGAGAAAGTCACAGGCAGAAAAATGAAGTGACAGTGAAAAAAGGAAAACCTGAAGCGGAGAGTAAGCAAGATTCAGAGGGGAATAAAGAAATGGCGCCTAAGAGGCGGGGAAAGAAAGGCGGAGAGGGGCAGACCGTTGAAGAGCGTGGAGAGTGTGGAAAGACCCGAGATCGAGGACCCAAACAGAGGAAAAGTACTGAACGACGAAATAACAGTTGATCTGTCGACGGCGACCAAAAAATCGAGTTCATCGGAGAAGCCGGAAGTGCTGGGGCTTATATAAAAGACTGTTGGGTATCGTATTGGCCTGCAGGAAAGCCGATAGCCCTCCTTTCAAGGAACAGGATGGTTTCGTGGATAAAATGCTCGTTTTTCAGCCGGCACGGCGCGGCGACCCGGCCCGTCGAAGAAAAGTGGAAGCCGGCCGGCCCGAAACCGAGAATGCATGTCCAGCGACTGCAAGGTGGCCGGCGTTATGCAACCGCACGGAAAAAGAAAGTGGATGCTCCGGTTCCTCCGATTCCGATCGAGCTGATCGAACACGGGCAATTCGATACAGTTTTACGATTATTATTATCCGTGTTAACGAAAACGCGCCACGCAACCTAATTCGAAAAATCGCCTCGAGCGCCCGGCATCGGGATATTTAATTTTTAAGTGACACGATTCAATGCTACAACCTTTCACTTTTGACATTTCTTGCACTGTAATTTGTTTGTTGGTAATAATTTATGACCGTTAAATTTAATGATTATTAGCTTAACGGATTAATTTTATTTATAAATTTATTAACGAAATAATTGGTTAATGTTAAACTGCGGATTTTATGGTTCCTGAATGGAAACGAGTGGTTGAACATTTGGTGACATTTAGCCATTAGAGAAATAGACAGAATAAATCATAGATAGTGCAAAGGATTACCGCAACATTATTACGTTCACAAGAGAATATCATAAATTAGTCTGTTTCTTGTCGATTGTCTGACACAGTCGCAGGCTTTTATCAGACATCTTGCATTCGATCCATGTATCCACAATAATTTTCCAACGGGAAGATTGTCATGTCAGCGAGCACTATCGAGAAAGTCTGAACACCAGCTTTCTACCAACAGCGAATTCCTCGTCTCTAGTTTGCGAAAACACGGTAAAACAAACGTCCGACACACGTTTACTTACCCCCGTGTCGACGTCCTCAATCCTTTTTAATAGCGATCAGCACACACCGTGGGGGGTTCACTCTGCCGTAAACTTTCGAGACACGTAGCGGTTGAGACCGATCGACTTCTGCATCACCCGATCACCGATACACCATGCCTCTTGTTAACAGGTTCCTCGATAAACAACGGAGTTCACTCTCACTCGGATATTGCAAGACGATCGATGATCCTCGGGAACGCGCGCGTGGAAAAACAGGAACATACGCGTGTACGAATAAAAGATGCACGTTTATTGTCCGATCAGAGCTGATGGTCGGAACGGAAGATGAGTTAGGCTTCCACCGAGGAACTGTCTTCTCTGGGCGTGTTTCCTCTTATAACGTTAGCAGTGGTTCTCAATGGACCGTATCGACGGTCCCGGTTTCGTCCTGGTACCAGGCGAAGATCACTATATTTTTCGAGGAGATCCAGCAAGGAAAGCGACGCGATCAACACGATCGACACCTCGAATAGAGCTGAAGAGCCGCGCTGCCGAACGAGGAGGAAAGCCGTCACGGGGAAATTGGCCGAACGAAACGCACGCTGCTCTGCCGGTCGCGACGAAGGTGGGCGAAATTTATGGCGTAATTCCAACGCCGCGTGACTCGAGCCGCTCCAACATTTTTCTACGGCACTTCCTACGACGCCGGATTGACAGCACCGCTAATCATGGAACCCAGTTACTCAGCTAATTAATGGGGGACACGATCCCGATCGAAGAACGTCGATGACGCCTGACAGTTGGAGCTACGTTGCGAAATATTCTAACGAGCATGGAAAATAATATTTTTTTAAAACCGAGTAAATATTTGTTTCTTGTATTACTAATTTTAATATGTTCAACGACTTCTCGAAAATTGCAATTTGTTTCACTGTTTTATTGCATTTGAAATAAAAATAGAGTCGTTTGAATTTGTGCGTCAGTTTCTTATTCTGTCTAGTAACAAAAGTAGGATTTTCGGAGCGATATAAGCTCAAGAGAGTGAAAGTGGAGACTTTGCTTTTTAAAATAAACGAAGACAGAATTCTACAGCAATAATCCACTGTTCTTTTAAGTTTGTGGAGTTGTATAAGAAAACAGTAAATAAACAGTCTATCGTCTTATCGAAAATATGGAAGAAACTGAAATTAATTGTAGTCGCAAGAGATAATTATTTGTGTTTTCACTGGTCGTTCATGTCTTACGGATTACATCTTCTTACGTTACTGTCGCCACGGTATTATATTCCGCACTTTGGCCACGTAACAGTTCCATTAATTGCGTGTCGGTTTTATAACGCGCTTTCACGCATTTTAGATGAACGCGTTGAAGCATTGTTCTGACGTTCGTGATGCTGTCGCCTGTGTCTTTTTGTCGGTAGCAGGTGTTGACGATTTTCTGAGGAAATTGACAGCGGAATGTATACTCCGGGATTCGTTTGGTCGATCGAGTTCACGGGGATTCTCACTTTCGCTTTCACGATCGCATGGTCACGACAAAGACCGCGGCGAGCTTCATCCTAGAAAGGCCAACGAGTTTCTTCCTCCGTCGATTGAGCCGAATGCGTTTACGTAACAGCGTCCCGAGCACGCGGGTCTACGTGTTACACGTATCCTTTTACCCACTTGGAAGTCGAGTGTTATAACTGAACAGCGTGTCCTTTCCTTGTCAAGTGATGGCTACGACCGACGATCAATTTAATATTTTATGGAGAAGAACTTATATTTATTAGTCGGAAGGAAAGGAAAGTTTTCTGGGAAGGATGAATTTATTGGACTGTAGACCGTCAAAAGGAAGTCATTCGAGAAACAGTTAAGACTGCAGGAAGAGGAATATTCAGAATACCTTGGAGGTTCTATAGAACTCCAAAAAAAAATATTCATTAAAATATTTTGTAAAGGACTACAAAAATCCTTGGGAAGATTTTCCACAGGATCTCCTAGGTCTTTAAAGAGATTCGCACAGGAACTTCAAGATCTAAGGATTCTCAGAAGATCCAAAGTAAATTCCAAAGGTTCCCAAAGGATCTACAAAGGTACTCCAAAGTTGTTTTTAAAAAAATTCTTTAAAGTATTTCCTAAGGTTTCTCAGAAGATCCAAAGTAAATTCCAGAGGTGCCCAAAGAATCTACAAAAGTACTCCAAAGTTCTTTTAACAAATATTCTCTACAAAGACACGAGAATTTTGAAAAAGGTTTCTTCAAAAAATTTCAAAGGACCTAAAAAGGATTCACTTTTACGGTTCCTGAAGGATCTTCGATGGAATCCCGAAGTACCTTGAGTAGCTTTAACTAAACGTCCTTGAAATTATGCTTTAGGGGATCTAATCATGGTCTCCTATCTTCAGCAAAGTGACGAAATTTGATTACGCCACTCCGCAAAGTGCGTAGAAGCTTCTACGCATGTGCTAGATTTACCAGTAGATTAGGATCTTTTAGTCAGACCGTTTTGCTAATCCTCTTGAAACTGATTTTGCAACAACGTACTATTATGATTGTGCGGTAATAAAGATCACAATTAGCATTGTACACAATTGTTGCACATTAATGTTTATTCTTTGTATACCAATTTCCTACTGCGATTACTGTTTCCTTTGCAAGAGAAAAAATAAAATTCTCAGGAATTATTTCTATCGACCCTTGTGAAATGGGAAATGTTGTTTCTCATAGAAAAATATCTGCAGATTTTAATCAATAGGGAATTTGAAACAATATCGTGATGTTCTGTTTTTAATATTGTTTGTTTGTATTGTTTGCCGGCTCGAATCCATCGCGAAGCGTATGCATATCAGTCCGCAGACCGAATAAATATATCTTCTTTACTTTCTCCGGTTAGCTCGGCCACGGAACTTCCGACACTCTCGCTATCTGTTCGGAACATGGCGATCATGTGTTTATAAACAGGCATACCTTCGACGCGTGGTCAAGTTACGTTCCCAAGGTGCTTTATTTTTGCAAAAAGACAATGGTTACGACATCGGCGCGTGCTTTTTTTGACAGGAGAAAGTCGTCGATCTTAACGATTCTCTTGCAAAAACGATCGGATCGACTGATAAAAGAAAACGTTTGGTAATTTTCCGTCGGACAAAACGAAATATATTTCCCTGCATGAAAGTGCGAATTCCGATTTTACACGTTATGTCATGCAGTGGTGATCGAAAGCCTGTTTAAAAACCGAACGACCGTGTTAATTACCCGGGTAATGTGACGAAATAATATTTTATAGCGATAGGTAATCCTGTTTTCGAATTGAAAAAATTGTGCAACTTAGTTTCACGCGGGGAAAATTGATTACGACAAGGCAGAAACCGACAGAAGCATTTCTGATTGATTGGTAGCAAATACTGTTTACAAACTTCTTATTTTATCTGAGAAATTCGGCAAGTTTTAATAAATGATATTAATAACCGTTTGTGCAGATATTTTTTTAAAAATTTAAGAAAAAATTGTAAAAGAAAATATTAAGTTGTAAGAATCCTAAAGCTGTAAAGGCGACATACGAAAATATAATTCAACCAGATGATGTGAGTTAGTGATATACACTAGTGGAATTAATTCTGGACACTTTAAAATTTTTCCTTAAATTTCGCATTTATTCAAATTATTTAATAAATAATCATTTATATTTTATAGTCTAATCAGTGTTTTCTAATTTTAGGGCGTCGCTTATGTAAGAAAATCAGTAAAAAGACCATTTACAGCCATATTTTTAATATACAATGAAAATTACAATTTCAACACATCAAAAGAGGTACACAAATATTAATATTTTGTTGGATATCCTTTGTTTTTTATTTATATTTTATTATTATACATTACAAAAACAAAAATAACAACACAGTTTAGATTTTTTTAATCAAAATGTTAAATGTTAAAACATTTACAAAAGAAATCATGTGAAAATATTAGAGATTACGATACAAATATTACGGTATCGAATGTGAAGTTAAGAATATTTTTATTCAAAGTGTCCAGAATTAATTCTACCAGTGTACATGTACGATGTAATTTCTATTTTTACGTGATAAAATCTTTGATTACTTTTTTATTCTACCTTAATACAACAATTTGACATGCATTTACTCTTACAAATATATTTTTTTATTGTGGATATCAATTACATTTGCAATGTACTAATATTTTTTAATGATCCACGTCATTATGTTCCAATAGAGATATTTCACTTTCATTTTAGCGTTATCATTTTTTCAAGAACTAGATGTCGAGACTGCCGGCCAAGAAAGTGAACGCAGCACATCAAGTCGTCAGCAGAAAATCGAATCGGCTAATTGACTCAATTAACCTACAAGAGGCTTGAATCGTTAATTCCGTGCTCGCACGGTTGTTGTGCAAAAAATATTTCCCGCGTTGATTGCCGAAGTGGAATCCTCAGCGGAATGAGTCAATTTGACGTGGTCTAGATTGCATAGAAATTGCGATGCGCTCTTCCTCGTCTACGCGAGGGATGCAACCTAGCGCAGCTGTCCAAGTTTCGCAACAGTTAACGGGTTGTAGCTATCCGTTTACCCTATCCGGAGATCGGTGATCTGACGCCTGGGTGTTAATTGCTGTGTTAAACGTTGACCTACGACATTAAACACTTATCTATGACGTCCTCGAGCAGGTGGATCACTTTTTTACCACCTTGGAATATCTCTGGATCGATTGGACACAGGCGAGTGAAGGTGGTAAATTAAAATCAGCGGTTCTCATGCTTCCACATATTTATTAACGCTTTAATAAATACAGTTGCGCAGACCTAATATCCTTATTATGTAAGCCGAGAGATAATACGGCAAGGTAAAAGCGAGAATTGCGTTAAAGGCGCCGCGCATACTTGAAATGCCTGCAATGAAAATGGCGACGTTCAGTAGTTTGCATGAAACGTGCCAGTAAAAGTGTAAGTTTTGCTGGTGGCTACGAATATTATCCGTTCCGGTACTATTCATTGACAGAATGCGACGCAAAGAAACTATCAGGAAAAACTGCCCTCGGGTTTCGCATTTTTGCGTCCTGCTAATTTGCGAGCGCTATAAGAAACGAGAGATAAAATCACAAGATGGATGGAAACGCATTACGTTATCCGAAAAGATCTTTTCACGTTTGTAATAACCATTATTCATTTTGCTTATCGATCGTCTCTAAGAAAACTGTCCAAGTCCAATTGGAACATTTGGAATTGCTATAATTTATATCTGAGCTTTGCTGTTCCTGATTATTATCTGCTTCTTCCTTTAGAATATTTTGTTGACTATAAAACATTCAGATCCTTAACATTGTCAGATACACACACGATTTTATTGATCGTGTACACGTTATTTATTCTTAACAAACATTAATCTAGTAAGTACCGATTTTTTAAATAGCAATAAATCATTCATTCATTCTGTCGACAATGATCTGCTTTCTATCGAAGTATTAAAACCAGGGATATTCAGAATGCCCAAATGAATAATTCCACTGCCGAATAAAATAAAATGTGGTGTCACAAATGTTTGAAACTAATTATATGCTCCGTCATCGTCGTTTCAATTACAAGACTTTCCAGTGACTATCCGGAAAGATCTTATGTGATCGTTCGCGAGTAATGCTCCAATAAAACGTTCTTAAACGCAATTTCACTGAAAACAATTTTATTAATTCATTATATAAACGGTAGCAGGATCAAGTGATTATTATAAAAATATTTATACCGAAGAAAATTTTTTTCGATAGAAAACGAAATATACATTCTGACTTTTCCAGACAGTTTCTGAAAGATGAAAGGCTGCTACATCATGTGGTTTAATACAATTTTTTCAGATCTTTTACTTAAAAAATAAATTATAAATTTAATAAACATATACAAATGTTCATAATGTTCTAAAAAAAGAGACTATTGAGTTTGGGAGAGTCTGCAGAATAATTCCACGTAAGAATCGTTTGCATAGCTGTCAGTTGATGCAGGAAAAATAATTAAAGATGAAAAAAAATAGTCAAAATTTTTTTGGACAGCGTTCTAGTTCGATATTTATTGTTTACCGTTGTACCGAGGACTCGCGTGACTATGCAAGGTTCGAAAGCGATCACTATAGCCGTGGGAGTGAGAGGGAGTCGGCGTCCTTCGGATCGCTCTGTTGCGCAACTCGCGAACTTGTGAAATTTCCGGATGAAAGGGTACACAGTCCAAGACCTTAAACTTTACAGCTGCTGTTCCTACTTCGGCTTCTCGGAAGACGAATCATCGATCACGGGAATCTCCGCCGATGTGGAAAGTTGATTGCCGACCGGATAGATAGCTGAATATCTTTTGTGGACTCAGCGATTAACAACCACGAACGTGTTAATGCATTATGACCGATAGCGCCCCTAATGTATTGAGGCTGTTCGAATAACAAATATGGCTATTCAGTCTTTTCGTCTTTTATGGACTATTTGCGTAAACACAAACATTCATCCGGGTTTCCAGTTTTAGATGCACGATTCTAAACACGGAAAGCTTTCGTTTTCTTCTGTGTACTGAATAAGGTCTCATTGTAATTAAACTGAGCATCTTAATGAATCAGATAAAATTTTTCTGTGTTGATCCGTTCACCCTTTATGAAAGAAAAATTTGTAAAATGTTATACATATTTTTGTGAAGAAAAATGTTGCACTTATCTTGTTTAAATAATTAAATGAACTGTTTTGGACACGAGGAATTAAATGTATGAGTCTGATATCGTGAATATTCTAACATTCGTCTTCAAAAATCTTGTCAGTTCGAAAGTCCATTGTCACTGCAGATTAATAGCGAGTCGATAGAACAAGAAGCACGAGTAACTGTGAGTAATTGTAACAATTAACAGTAGTCAACATATGAATATTAACATAAACTTAACTGAAAAACATTGAAACTTAACTTGAAAACCTTAAAACTTAACCTGAAATAATTAACCCTTTCAACAGAACAAGTAACAAACTATTTGAAAGCAACAGAGAAATAATAACGATAACAGTGAAACTTAAATTTAAAACTATAGTTAATCTCTGTGTATTTACAGACTGTTGTCTGTGCCAAACTTAATCTAAAAAAATTATCGACGAAAGAAAAATTGATTCCAAATTCCTAAAACATTCGCGTAAAGCTTGCAGACCCGATAAAAATGAAGAAAAATTGATTTCTCTAAAAATTCTAGCTCAAAAAAATAATAAAAGATTGATTTCAGCTTGCCAGAGCTTTTTCGAACATTCTCCATTAAACAAAAACGAAAGAAAATTTGCATTAGATTCTGAAACACGATTTAATCCTAATCGAATGCTCACTGCACGCACTGCATCCGTTTGCAGGAAAAAAAAATAAGAATGAGGCCGCGTTTGGAGTTTCCACGTTTAATCACCACCTCGAGACACCGAGTGGACTAAATAAAACAGTGGGAATATTAGTTTCTGACACGTAATTGCCCGATTACAGTCACGAACGTCTAATTAGCGGGATCCTCTTCGAGCGGTGTTTAAGAATCGAAGCTACGCGCGGCGATTACTTTCTCCGGTGATTAACGCGACGATTATTAAGGTTCCCCTCGCCTTTCTTAATTCACGAAACAGGATACGAGCCTGTCCCGCATAATCGTCGGGTCTCCACGTCACTCGAATCCGTTTGAGGAATCGGCTGAATCAGTGTCTCGAAAGTTCGAGTGTGACCGTCCTACGGAAACTGATCGATCGTCGTAAAGAGACAGTTTATTAGTGAAAGTACTCGACGTTAAATTGTTACAGAGACTGCTATCTTGTATAACACCGCCTCGACTTATAAATTATTCGACTCCTATCAGAGTTTCGGTTCTCGACTAAACATTATTGCCAATTCGATCGCGATTCAAACTTAATCGCTGCGCGTTACGTATTTTCGACAAATTTTGCAGATAAATCATTTTGCACCACGTGATCACTGTGATTAGGAAATTAGTAGTTCGTCGAAGTAATCGGCGGCTTCGCTAGCTTCTACTCTCGGTAAATAATAGTGAAGTTTCGAAACGGTAATGTTTTTGCGTGAATTCCGAGTCGAGTCCTGGTGGGATCGAAGGATCCTCTGCCTACGTTCGACGTCTCGCGATCTAATGAGACTGCAAAGGAGCACGTCAATCTTCGTGCTCTATTTATCCTGATCTGTTGCGTAAATGTTGCGTTTGCCCGACGATTATAATTAACGGCCGAACTGGAATCGTTGGTTGGTGGGAGGCTGAAACAAAAAATTTAATCATTATTGATCTGTAAGAACAATTATCAAATATCCTTAAGTATACACAATGGCAGAACTACAATACCGCAAGACCCTGTAATCTGCGGAGGGGGGGCAAAATTTTTGCATTTATTATCTTGTAATTTTACTAAACTTATCCCTATTTTGAATTCAATTAAAAGTACACTGACAAAACAAAATATACTTTTTGCGTTTATTGAATTTTTACAATTCTCCTTCCTAAAAAGCATTAAAAAATCTCAATCTCAAAAGAAAACGGAGCCTGACGGGTTCAGTAATTCCGCCACTGAAGATACAGTAAAAAATAGATTGCAGATTTTTATGTATTATGACAAAAATGCCAAGTACAAAATGGAAACGACATTAGAAGAAATTATTTCTAGATTAAACGGGAAAATGCATTTCCATCAATCTTCAGTTTATTCCAATTATATGGACAATTTTTATTCTGCGGAAAGTCCGCAGTCCAGTGTGTAATAATTGATTACTATGCCAGTAATGTAGTGCAAACGTTTACTACTCGTTTCCACGTAATTAAATCGCTGCTAAATGCAGAGTACGTATGTTATTCCCCAGAAAAAAAAGGAATAATAAATTGATGAAACAAGTCTATCGTGGACATTGCAACGTACTTGGGGTCGATAGGTTGCTGTTCGTATCATTACAAATTCTTCAATGATCCACTGACAAGATGCACTAGAAAGAAAAACCTGTTCTGCATAACTTTTTGTTACTCCAGCAAGAATAGATATAAAAGACGAGCTTGCGAGACGCTTGCCATTGACTGAGAACGACAGGCGTGACAGTATGAATTATTTACACAGTAAATCCAAGATCTCCATTTGGATGTTCGAAATTTTTTCTGAAGTGTTGCACAAGGTTTACATAATTGAATTTTAAAGACATGATTTATATGCAAGATTAGGCCCGCATTAATTCCGAGAGTCGTCAAGATGAACCAGAAAGCCACGGAGACACGAGAAACAATGCCTCTTGCTACGGTAACTGAATAAAAGATGTTAAAAATGATTTTAATATTTCTGCGCGTGTTGGTAACGCGAATTTATTGCATCGCGTAGAAAGTTCAGTTTTTTTTTATTCGGAGTAAATGCTCTTTGTTACGAAATATCACGGTCCTCGGAAAAATTGAGTTCTCAAAAGAACTGCTAAGTGTACTAATTAATCGTTTACAGCCACATATTCATGTGAATGGTTTCAACGCTTTGTGTCGGTAGGTACACCTACGACTGCGTTCGTAAACAGAGAATTAATGCACTTTACGTTTCTATACAATTTCGAAAGCGGAGGATTACTCATGCACTCGATGTTTCGATTTCAGCTTTACCGCTACCAAGGCGCCCGGTTCAAACGCGTCATTCTACAATTGCTTTACGACGATTTTTATTCTATATTGCGAAACGATGTGCAACGGTAAAAAAAAGGGTATAAATATTCATCGAGGTGACGGTCGCGAAATCGGATGAAAAATCGACGTCTAGATTTCGCAACGCGCGAAGAATTGCTTTTCACGAATGCGAGCATGAATTGTCGATAGGTGAGGTGACTGAATCAGGCCGAAGCCCGGCTGGTTCGAAAGGATACAGATGCGAGCAGGTGACTAGAAATTTCGCAAATGCCGTCCAAGGGTCAAACAACGTCTAAACGTGGCAAAAACGCCGGCTTTCTTTCACGAATGGAAAGTGAATGGCCTTCGAAACCGGCGCCTGTTTGCCGAGCGACATTATTATTGAAAAAACATGGAAAATACCGTTTAACCAGTTATCTGGCACGATTTAGAACGAATCATTCGCTGTGCTGCTCGCCGATCACTCCGGTTTACCATTAAAACTGGAATCTTTGGCAGGCAGCTCTATTCGGAAAATTCAAATGTAAACAAGTCGAGAAAAAACGAACTGCGTGTAATGCTGATAAAATCGATAAGATAATAAAGTATTATGCGAATGAAAAAAAAGAGAGTACAGTTCCAGCGATGTATCTTGATCGTGCGTTGAAGTCACCGGGAGTCACGCTTTATCCGGCGTTGAAGTCACCGGAGCTAATGCTCTTAAATTGATTATGCGAGGTTACTGATGGAAGGTAGGATTATGAAGATAATCGGGATGATTCTGGGGGCTTATAGTTCTCATATGGAGCAATACAAAATATTTAGTTAACATGGGTTGTAAAATAAATTATTTCTTCTTTCGCAAACATTTTATCAAGATTAACTCCAGTATTAGTTAAAATTATATACTCCACTGTTAGTTAAAAATTTTAATCTCTACCTGGACAGTACTATGACCCCAAACTAAAATTTTTAGCACCAGAAATCTTTTAATCACCTACAGAAATTCTTCCGTAATTTTTCTATTTAATCAATAAGTTGTCAGAATGGGAATTTCTGTGAGACTTCGTCGCTTTACGTTTCTACGTTTTGTCGCCAGCTTCTTCATGGGAACCGCAAACTCTTCCGCGACAATTTGGCACGGTCGCTGCACCCGTTTGAAGAAATGAAATCGGGGAAAACAGAATGATCGATCCTGAAGTTCCTCGATCGCATAAATCGTCGATTAGCGGGGGCTACCGGTAATTCGCGGGTACCGCCGTGACTTTCACGGTCCGATAACGTTTATTGCCAAGTGTACGGGCAAGGAACCGGCTGGGAATTGCGTTGGCGTATGTGGGTGTTGCCGCTCGAACGGAAGAACGCGATCTTCCGCGGTTATTCATAGGTCAAACGGTGAAATGTACTTTCACCTTCGAATACCGGAGACAGTTACACTCTGTGGGAAATACGACGGAAGCTAGCGCGATTCAATAATAAGGAAGATTCTCGAGGAAACGAACTCGACCGACGATTTAGCATAAATTCCAACTGCATCATTATGCAATCCAATCCGGTAGATCAATAAATGCTAAGTGACACTGATACAGTATTCCAGAGAGATCAATTAGAAGTCGATCTTGATCGAGCCAGGAATTAATCCTACCTCATCGCATTAAATTTGAATTACTTTCATTTCGAACGACATATTCTCCACGACACGTCATCGTTTTGTAATTTTTGTATGCTTCGACTCAAAAAATTCGAAAAATTACCTCGTATGTATTACAGTTTCTAGAATACGAGAGGCTTTTTTCAGATTTTTTCTATGCGAATTAATATAAAATTTTTGCATGAAACGTCCCTTCTGGCCAAGGCGAGTGTCCGATTCTCTTTTGGAACGATTGACAAGTCGAAACATAGGAACTTCTTTATCTTGCAGTCTAAAAATTGAAAGAAAATCCCTAATACACTCTACAGAAAATCAGTCGAGTAGTTTGCTAATTTGTGTTTACTCTGTAACAACCGTTCCGGGCAAGATCTAACCTCATTCTCCACATTGTATATCTTCGTTTCATAGTGATCCAGTGGATTAATGTCAAAAATTCCCAGGAAGACTTTCGCTGGTTCATGCTTCCACCAAGCAATAAAATCGAGAGGATTAAACCGGGTGACGGGAAGAAGATTTCACGCAATGACGTCAGCGCGAGGATTTTTTGCATAAATTCCGCATGAACCATCGATGCAGCGATTAAATAAAGATCGCGCGAGTTCCGTAGGCGGTGAGAGTCGATCAACGACCCGATCCTCTCCTTTTCGGGGCGGGTTGCGATCGTTACGTCACGCGCGAAATCGCATCTCGTTCGCGGAGCTGAACGACAGCGAAGCCCGACATTATTTTATTCCCTTCCTTTTCCCCGGATTACGTAATCGGCGATCTCATAACGCGTCACGCACCGGCTGACCACTCATGAACACGCGCCGCCACTTACGCACCGTGTCGCGGGATATTTTCGCCACGTAGCATTTCTGGGAACATTTCCGATCTCTTCCTTAACGGGAAGGTGGGGCGTCGAGAGCTTTATGGCCTCGAAAGTGAGCGTGTTTTCGAAAGTTCACCCTGCGGACCGACTTTTTGTTCTTTTGGAGCAAAGATCGATTAACGAACGAATTTTGAAAATCTCTTGGGTTCGTAAGGCTGTGTTCTATAGCAAGCTTTATCGTTGGCAATGGGGTGTATACTTTCCATGTGAGTAACTTCATAATTTCAATAATTGTAAAACGAAAAATATAAAACCGGTCGTTTGACCGGCAGTGGCAGGTTTAGGTTAATGCAATTTCCATCAAAATATTACACGAAATCGTTCACGTTTCGCGTGAAACACGTGCATGCGATTTGTGTTTTGTTTGTAAACTATTTAACAGTATAATTTCAACATTTACATATATATGAACAATATTTGTAACCGCGAAATGATTTTCTGAATTTTTTAATATAGTACAATATCTTGCGTTTTATCTGTGCATATTTACAATGTTTAAAATGGACTAAAACGATCGTAAACGTAACTCGTTTCACTGGAGGACCGTAAAAAGGGAAACCAGTTTTATATAATTCATGATACGCATCGTCCGGTTTTATTTATTCGGGCGATTGTTTCTCCCGATTCTTCATTATACAACGCCGCCTTTGACCGCCTCCGCGCTCTTCTAGTTTTGATCATGTTAAAAGGTTACGGCGTTTATGCGGAGCTTTACGTAATCGGCGATCGCGCTACGGCTTTGTCCACTCACCGAGCGCTTTTTCTCGGTGACCCAATTTTTAGATAACGAGATAATTAATCCGGATATGGGCGCGCGACGTGAAAAAGCGTGCGAAAAAACTGCACTCCGCGGGGACAGTTTGACGTCAAACTTGAAAATCGGATGGACAGGTGTACGAAGGTGAAAATCGGAACAGGAGGTGACAATTGCGATCGATCGATCGATCCGGGTCGAGTTGAAAGTACCATGACGTGTTCAGCATCCTTGGATTATCGCGCCGTTTGTAAAAAGTAGGTAATTGATTGCCCGTTTCGTGTCGAGTTTCGCGTGACAACTGTGTGATCGTTCCGCGATACCTTATTAGGATCACTTTTATTATCCAGAAAAATAACGATGTTCGAAAATGGTCGGAATAATTTCCTTCGTTCCACGATTTGTGATCGTCTCGTTCGATTTCTTTTATTATTATTTAACAGAGAGGATAAAGATCTATGAAAATGGACAACACCGATATTCTTGGATTCATGATCATCTACTTTTTCTGTGATTTAGATTTCATCGTTTCTTCCAAGGATTCTTCTTCCATGACCTCACAAGGAAGAGAACAGTGTTGCACGAAAATAGTCAATAATAATTTTCTTTATTCTCGGAATTCATGGCTGTGAATCTTTTCAGCGCTCCGCAATTAACTGACCATTTTTTAGTTATTCGAGGCACGAGAATCGTGAAAACGTCACAGTATTCATCTTTATTATTTACAGGATGATATAGGGGGTAACAGTGTATATTTCTCCCAATAGAACAAAGTCAACAGAACAATAACATAGCATTTCGATTAATTGATCTAGGGATAGCACTATTGCATAATTATAAATTCAAGGACCACATGAATCGACATTACCTATATGCGTTTTACAAATAAGTGTACAGGCAGCACTTGCATACTTGTGGTCTTGTAATTTTCCTATTTCTATCATTCTACTTTGTACATTCTTTAGAATATATTATGGAGATTAATAAAATAACAATGGAGAAAATTAGGGTGCACGATGCTCTTTCGATTTTCTTGCATTCCACAGACCCTAACCGAATTTGGCACACCGAATACATCAGCGGAAAAATCGCACTCCTCGCGTCGATGTTCCGCGAGTACTGTTGGTTTGAGTTAGTCGAGGAGGGGGCGTAAACCGTGACGGTGCTGCTTGATAAGGGCTCGGGGCACCATAAGAAGGGGTCGATGCTGGGGCTGGCGCAGCCGCGGAAGAGGAAGACGCACCCAGGATACCCATTATCGCGTTAATCAAGGAGGCGACTATCTTTAAGATCGCGTTTAGTATGTCATTAACCGAGGAACCGAGCAGGGCGATTGGATTTTCCCCCTGGAATGGCGTCATGGGCTGCAAAGTTCAGAAGTTGCATGTAGTAGGGGGTACAGTCCCGATAAGCATCTCGATCGTGACAATTTTTATAAGATTTTTAGACTGATTGTTTACTGAATGTTTACGACCCATAATTATTCGAACAATTTTTCAATGTCTTGTACATCGAATTTTATGTTGAAAAGATATACATTATTTTATCAGTTATGTTTCTCTTTTAACGATGAGTACGCGTCAAACATAAATTAATATTTATTTTCATTATACAGAAGTCACAAAATAGTTACTCAATATAATATTTTGCTTTATTAAAAAATTCTAATTTACTAAAAACTGAATGTATATCTGAAAGCAAAACTGGTGTAAGTCAAAGATATTGATTACACGATGTTGTTGTATCGTTCGAATAATTATGATTAGCATCGTTGCGCATCGAATGATGCACTTTACGGTTCACCAATCACAAACCAAATTAAAATTTAGTCTTCTACGTGCAGACCAGGAAAGGAAAAATAATTGTAACAAAATACTGGTGCTGTTAAGTCTGTTAATTAAAAAGAAAGGGTCCCAAAAAAGAACAGGACGATCACAAAAGCAACTCACGCGACTAGGCTGACCACCATAACCGTAGGAGTCGCCGCCATAACTAGTAGGTGCTCCATAGGAATCCCTCTGTCCACTAGAACTACCGCTGGTTCCAGCAACAGACCCAGCAACAATAGCCTTAACGAGACTCGTAATATCCGACCCGCCTCCAGAATTCTGCAAACACATGAAAACCGGTCGAACAATTAATCCCAATTCATCAACAATCCTGAAACGCGCGTGTAAAACCGATCAACTCTAAAATCGATTATCTTAACGTTACTGTCGAGCTTAACAGCTAAGATCGTAATCAGAATAAAACATCGATCAAAGACAATGGTATATACGACACTCATTTAGTTTGCAAACGGTCAATTTATTAGCGATGGACAACGGTTCGTTAACAGAAATGTCAATGCGTACTTTGCTAAGACTAGAGACGACTCCTGCGATCAAGCTCTGGATCATCGGCATCTTGCCTGGGCCCGTCTGAAACGTGAAAGATCATTCACAGAATAAATTGCAACATAGACAACATAATTTACGGAATCATCTACAGAATCAATAATTACCTCGCTCAACGGACCGCTCAAATTGGTGATTAGGTTGCCGGAGCTGGATGCACCTTGTGTCGGAGGCTGAAATCGAAATGATCTTCTCGTTCGCGAGAAATTAACTACAAAAGGTTTGGTTTACTCACATTGCTGCTCTGTCTGCTCAAAGGAACGAGCAAAGGACCAGACAATGGTCCGATCAGAGGCGCAAGGACTTGTAGAAGCGGCGTCAAAATGGCGACCGAGTCCCCCATTCCTTCTGGGCCCTGAAACAAATCTCCTCACTCGATTACCTGCTCTTACCTGTCACGTTCTTCGCTTTAAGCTGTAGCTTTACGCAAACAGCAGCTGGACAACTCACTCCGCTGATCTGCAGCAAAATCGGCACCAAGATCCCAGCGACATCTACGCCAGGATTCACTCCGTCCCCCTGCAATGCATCAAACATTTACAAGTACAAGACGAGCATAATTCAAGCGTTGAAACTGGGATAGGATCGATGTTTACGTTTGACAGATCTTCAAGCAGAGGGACGGCAGCCTCCAAGACGTCGGAGATGTCCGTGTTGGACTCTGGCTGCAAGAAACGTCAACTATAGTAATCTCCAGTTAATTATTAAACTTCCTGGAGCTAGGTTTATAATTTCATGGAAATGAATTAACAGTTCCTTTACGTAAAATTGTTAACTGTACGCACGAAGAGAAGGTCTATGGTCTTACGTCGCTGAGATCTTCAAGAACAGGTGCAGCCAGCTCAAGGAGATTGATTATGGCCCTCACAGAGCCACCTTCATCTTCGTCTTCGTCAGAGTAATCGCTCTCGTCTGAGCTGGTTTCTGAGCTATTGCTCCCTTCGTTTTCCTCAGCGTCATCTTTCGGATTGCTGCCTTCGTCTTCTTCGTTCTTCTCTTCGGATGTTTTGTTTTCTTCGCTGTTGTCCTCTTCGCTGCTGTTTCCGTCCTGGTCGTCGTCCTGCGAATTTCAATTTTCCCGCGCAGAAGGATCAGAATACTCGAGGATAAATTGTCTAATTTGCGAGCGAAGGGTTTTGATTAGGCTAGTATGGAGGATAGTGAACGTACCTCAAGCTCCTGCGCCAGTAACGACAGATTACGTCTTCCTTGTCGCGACTCAGACTGAAATCAACGAATCGGAGTGAATGAGTCAATGATTTCACACCGGTCTTCTCCTTGTCGAGCAGCGGGCCCTCTAAATTATATTTTTATAACAATCGATTTGAACAATCGACTATAAAAAGCTAATCTTCGTGGGATCGATATAGAAACCGAAAAATAGCAAAAATAGCATGATCCAGGCAGATGAAAATTCCGGTCCTTCGCGAAGATTATTTGTAATAATTAGACAGCGGATATTTATGGAAATTTTTTTTTCTTTATGTTTTTACTGTTTCAAATTACATCTATTCATTTTTGTCATAAATGCATAAAATCCACTTTCTAGTCATAATAAATATTTGTAACTGTTTTAATCGTTACATAAGAATCTTCAGAACCGTTTCATGCCTAATGGCAATAATGTTTGATACGTGTGTGATGAAAATCGTGATTCTTTTTCACGGTAATCTGACACAGTTTTATAAGCGGAGAGGAATTCACGTTATTCCTCTCTGCACGAGCGAGCGCGCGCGTTTTCGCACCCAATTGTGCAATTGATTTGGCTTGCTGTTGAACAGAAAATGTCACCGAGCTGAATTCACCCTCTATATTTGATGCGTGCATTTATTAGTTCAACCGATTGTTCGGTCACTATTACTGTAATATAATAATTGTCTCGACTGTTTCGTAAGTAAATTAAGACAAATTAAATTCTCAGAAGATATTATTTTATGAAGTAGACCTTGAAACACTTAACAACGTACAACTACAAACTAAAATCTTCGAGTCTAGCTGTATGCGTTTCGTTTTAGTAAGTGTTATTATGTAAGCATGTCCTATTTCTCATCCCATTAACGCTAAACGAGACCAAGTCTCCAAATGTTACTCTCATCGTATCCCACATTTTAATTCTAGTTCAAAAGCGATTATCGCGTTACATAACTTCTTTTATGAACATGGGCATGGGTTAAGAGTCATCAGCTTATGTAATAACCATCCCAGCAACACAGATCGTTCCAACTTGGTAAGTCATTTGAAGAACAATCAACTATGAACTGCTTTAATTAAAATCTTCTACGCTCAGTAGTATATTGTTACCACCATCTAAATGTTGAGCATAAAAGGTGCAATAAGTGGTTGAAAGCGACAAATTACACTTTCCGCAACCGCTGTCCGTGGTCCCTCAAAATGCATATCCTCCAAAGCTACGATAAAAGAACTTTCTCGTCGGCTGAACAATAGTATCCGTCAAGATCACGGATCTTTTCATACGACCAAATGTAATGTCCACTCTCGCGCATCTTCTGTCGTGGGACCACGGGAGCTGCATACATACATCGTATCGTACCTAATTTCTTTAAATGCACTCGTTTAACTGTACGCCTTTCACCGTTCAAATTATCTGAAACTACAGCTCCCGTTCTTTTCCCTGACCCGAACTACTTTGACACGCGCGCGTTCCTTTCTCTGCAATCTACTCCTCCCTGATCGCATTACTTTTACTCGACTCTCTCTATCAAACTCACCGGCGCGGCGCCTGGAAATGACTTGGCTACTTCTGGGCTGGGTGTGACTTCAGACTAGATCTCGACTAGGTCACCTTAGGCTGCGGATAAGCTGTTTTAAAGTTGGGAAACGACTGGGTTGGGCATTCGGGATCTAGGATGTGACTAGATTAGGTATATTGGGTTTTGGATAAATCAGGTTATGTATTTTTGGTTTGGGTTAGGTCTGGGTTAGGTATTTCTGGTCTAGGCAAAGTCTGTGTTAGGCATTTCTGATCCGAACAACGTCTAGGTTAGGCATTTGTGATCTGGGTAAAGTCTAGGTTAGGCATTTCTGATCGGAGCAAAGTCTGGGTTAGGCATTTTTTGTCTGGGCAAAGTCTGAATTAGGCATTTCTGGCCTGGGAAAAGTCTGAATTAGGCATTTCTAGCCTGGAAAAAGTTGAGGTTAGACATACTAAGTCTGGGCATGGTTTTGATTAAGCATTCAAGATCTTTGCTATTTATACCAGATTTTATCTAAGTCTGAATTAGAAATACTTGATCTGGATTAATCCATGGGGTATTCTGGACCGGGCTAATTTTGGATAAAGTATTTTCGGTCTGAGCTAGGCGTACTAGGTCTGAGAAAAATCTGGTGTAGACATTCCGATTTTAAGCTCAGTCTAGTCTAGACATACAAAATCTGGACCAAGTCTGAGTCCGTTATTCTAGATCTGAGTTACGCTGAGATAAATCCGATCTAGCCTTAGATCTAACTGGATCTAAGTCTGAATTAATCCTACTCTAGTGCTAAACTAGATCTGTATTAGATCCAGGAGCAGGTCCAGGACTCTCAACTGTGTCAAACTCACCGGCTTCGGGGGGGTAAGTCGACGGCCTTTCGGGATAAGCCTGCTGCGGCCTCTGGGGATAAGCCTGCGGCTGTCTCTGGGGATAACCCTGCTGTTTCGGAGGATAAGACTGTGGCCTAGGTGGTGGCGTAGATTCCTGTCTGGGTGGTAACGGGAACGACAGTGGCGGTTTCAATGGTGGAGGCGAGAGATCCACCGACAAACTATTATTCGCAGCAGGACTCTTCCTCCTCAAGTCAGCGAACGCCTTAATAATCTGCGTGAGCATCGAAGGCTTCTTGGTCTTCTCCTTCTTCGTCTTCTGTTGGCTCGATTCTTCCTCCTTCTCCTTCTTCTTCTGTTTGCTCGAATCTTCCTCCTCCTTCTTCTTCTTCTTGTTCTTTTTCTCACTCTTCCTTGTTCCATTCGTCTTCTCAATCACTTGACTGCCATCATCAAACACAACGTTTATTTGTCCCGACTCATTCATCACCGTGATGTTATTATCAAAATAAGGTGGAAAGGCGTCAATAGGATCTCTGGTGGGCACAGCACTCTGCTTTTCATTATCTGTTCTCAAGGTCGTCGGTTCTATCGTAGCTTCTCTCGTAAACGTGATCACAGCTTCAAACGGAACATTCAAAATCGGCTTTGGAAAACTCGTGGAATTCTTCTTGGTAGCTAATTCTAAACTCTTCACTGGCAATGGTATCTCCTCGCCAAAGTTGAACGGTCTGATCGTGGTGTACCTCGAATCCAGAGGTAGGATTCCTAAGTTGCTAGTCACATTCCTCTCAATACCATCGAAGAAGTACCTAGTAGCAAACGAATCGCTAGGAAACCTGATGTTGTCAGTGGTAGTAGTTACAGGCAGGTAAGTTCTCGCAGGTGGCACAGCCTCCGTGTTGAAGACGTCAACATTCTTCGGATTGAAGGGTCCAAAATCCGGGAACGTAGGCACGAAGAACTGCTGATCGTTCACCTTCAACGCATTCGGTACGTCGAAAGTTCCCTTGACCAGAGATTCCTTGACCCCTGGCCTGGGTACATTAATATTAGCCGTGATCTCTATAGGATTATGGACAGTGGTATGATCCGTGATCCCCATGGTAGCAAAGGTGGTTGGACGAATACCGAAGAAGTTCTTAACAGCCAGAGGACCTACAGTAAAAGCCTGCAGGTTCGGGATAGAAACCACTTCCTTCCTTGGCGCAGGAGTCACATTAACAGGGATTCTATTCCTTTCAGGGTACCTATTAGTATCCTGGATCTTGAACTCCACAGGATTTTTATTACGATCATGATTTTTCACGTTCTCGGCGTACCTGGAGGTCTCAAAGGTCTTAGCGTAAGCCTTCATGATCCCAACTTGCCTAGCAGGATCCAAGTTCTTGAAGCCAGAAGTCATGTAGCTCTGCATCTGCTTGTAGTTAGTAGGTGTCCTGACAGGCTCCGGAGGTGTCTGAGTAGAGTCCTTAACAGTTGTCAGGGTGATGTTGATCCTGGACGCCATCAGCCCCATCACATACTTAGCCCAGGCTACCAAGTCATCTTTCGTGGCGATCTTCAGTGGTAGCTGGATCTCTAGGATCTTTGGCACACTGGAGAAGCCATTCCCCAGGTCTCTAGCCATCTCTGGCGATCTTTTCACTGGCGGCGCTGGCATCGAGATCACCATGTGCGTAGCTACCAGAGCTAGCAGCATGGAAGCCGCTGACACTCCTCTAAATAAAATCATTTTGTGGGAAAGGTGTCCTGGAGTTAGGACCAGAATCTCCTTCAGAATCTTGTCGGGGGGTTCTATTGGCACTTCTCAGTCTTCGTTGAACGTCCACGCGTGATTATGCGACTCGCTGGCGTCATTTCTGGCAGAATGCACCGCGAAGTGCATCGACCACCAACTGGCAGATCTAGAAATTCTTTAGATCTATGAATCGCGTCGCGAGATCCCCATGCTGGGAAAAAAACAGAAAATGGGAATCGTTGAACGCGACAGGGAAACTGATCGATGCGACGAAAAAAATGGCTGCTTTATAGCAATCGGAGGACCGTCCGCCCCTTTCCTTCCTGATCATCGAAACCTGCACTTTTCCCGACTATTCCAGCCTGGATATTGGCATTCGTAATGACAGTGCATCCAGCAATGCGCGTTCACTTCCGCCGTTGCGTCCGACGGTCGATGTTCGAGCTGCAATTACCCGATGAAGCAGCGATGCACACAAGCGATGTGCACCTGACGACAGGGCGAGCGTTTCACAAGTGCATCGCCTAATCTGCTGAATGTGCAGAGTCCAATCGTGTCTGCGATTTGTTAATCGAGGCTGCGAAGGAAACACATGGTCTTTGGGAGATCCACGGATCGATGAGGACGTCGATGATTTTTTGATGCGCTTGAGCTGATGGCTTGAGTCGACAGAGGGTTTTGTAAGGTTTGATGATCTCGGGTTTGTTCTTCGAGACTGGTTTTGTGCAATATTCCTATTTATTTATTAGGTTGTTAGAATATAGAATCACATTGATTAATAGTGAAATAAAGTTTATTTAAAATCATAATTAATTATTTATATAAAAACTGGTGATAGTTCATCATTACATTTGCATAAAATTATATTCTACTTAATACAGATAATGTAACGAATTGTTCTTAATAGTGCAATTTTCACTTTCACTCCAACAATCATTTGCGAGTTGTTTTAACCAGTCAGGATTGCCATTCGTGGCACCGATACCATAGCAAATAAAATTATTATAACAAAAATATGTTCGCAGTCAACATCAACGTAACTTAACTCGCACTAGCATCATACTGCAAAACAACCAAATGAAAGAATTATTAGATTCATTAGAAACAAAACGAAACCTTAACACTTTTTAACGAGCAAATGGACTTAACAACGCTAATTGTGAAACGCTACTCCTTTCTCTCAGGAGATAGTGTATACTATAATTGACACTAAACGCTCAGGAATGTATTAATGAGTTTCTCGTCGTCTAAACTGTCTGAATGAAATCTGACCTAATCCTGAGTAATAAAAAATGTGCTCATCTTTTCCACTCGACAATAAAATCTCATTAGTAAACTCCTGGTTAATGGACTCTGATGCTGAAAGCCCATAAAATAGTCCTTACTATGAGCAAAATTTATTAAGTAATTTGATTTATGCAAGATGTTCGCTATTGAGATTATTGCAGAGAATGGCTTCGAAGATTGCAAGATCGAAAGGAGACGAGGCAAGAGAACAGGGCAATCCCTTGTTGGCCACGACCATGATCGCGATCTTGACATTCTCGGGTAACAATGAGCTCGGCAGTCGGTGAATGATCTCCCGTTATGATCATTAGCTGTTTCCAGCTAGGAACAAAGCAAGGACAAGTTTAACGCGCTCCCACGCCGATGAAAGTTACCATGCTGGTTCGCTGCTGTTTATTAAGTCAATCATGCGCGGTCTCCAGGTAGATTATAGGTTTCGCTCGGAATCGCATTAAGCACGATGGGACCACTTTGGAGCAGGCTCAAAATGCTTGTCGATTTATGGTCGTTCATCATTTTCACTTCTGGTCTTGTCTGATTTAGAACTGATCATTTAAATGTATTTTTATTTGCCTCTCGAATTTCTTTGGAGATGAAGAAGTGAAAACGTTAACGATCGTGTGAATTGTGTTCATCAGGGTTGTGTATAGTTGTATTTTCTCGGGTTACTTCCTTGTTGGAGATATGTCTGTCAATTTATGGTCGTTCATCATTTAATGTCCCATTGTAATTGTATTTATATTATTTCTTTCTTTAATTTCCGTATTGAAGAGGAAGTAATAAGATTATTAATAATCGTGTGCTGTTCGTTTCCGTGTATTATGTTAGGTAAAGTTGTATGTTCCCTTCCTCGAAATAATATTAATTTACGAATTTTTACAACATTTTTTGTCTTTTTCAACCCTTCCTACATAATGATTACAATTAGACCGCGGAATTTTATGCAATTTGCAAATTTGTAGGCAAATTTTAAAAAAGTGGAATCACATAAAATCTTATTTCCTTAGTTCTGAAATAAATCAAAATTGTATTAAATTCCGTGAAATTTTATATTCTAGCTCTTTATATTTGTTGACAAAATTTTGCAACCATAAGTGCACAAAGATCCGCAGTTTAGCTATAATCTTCCGCCTTTTTGCGCAATTGTTTGTCTGCCATCGCATAACACATCACTTACGTCGTGTTTAACTAAAAAGAAATTTGAAAATGGACTCGAACTTTTGTGCACACCTAATGCAGGAAAGAATGAGACTTGGAAAGGAATGTTCCCGTACAATGCTTCGCTTCAAACATAATTGAATATGATGATTTGTCTCCGATGCACGTGCTAATGCGTAGGAAAAGTCCGTCCATGACTTACACTTTCTAGTTCTTGTAAGTACTAATGCATACACGTGAAACATACTTTCAATATCGAATGTCTCGGAAACGAGCATGGAAAAATTCTTTCCACGTTTTTGGCATATTTTTCCATTCCCTTTCTAATTCCACAATTTGTTCACATTCAATGTAACAACTTCCACAGTGATTATAAAATTAACCTACTTCCTCCGACTATTTTTATTCTCATAATTTCATTCAACGTTTCGTTCCGATAAGTCATAAAGCACAGGAATGTATTCAAATGTGTTCGATAGTTTACGATTTGCGTAAGTGCGCAGGAAATGAACCAGCAACGCCCTCTTGTGGTGGGAAATTTAAAAGAATTAAGTAAATGATGGTAATCAATAGAGTATGGATATTTATGACTAGACACCGGATTTTATGTATTTATGACAAAAATTAATACACATAATTTAAAACAGTAAAAACATTGGAAGAATTTAAAACTATTTTTATATTATTTTAGATCTATTAAATGCATTAAAAAAGAAAATACATTTCTATTTGACACCAGTTTGTTGCAATCGAGGCTGAAAATTCTTATTTTGCATAAAAATCCGCCGTCTATTTATAACTATGACGTGTGCAAAATTATAAAATGCAATTACATTTTAGCCAAAGTTAATAGAGTTTTTATTCTATTTTTACTAAAAGGAGTTTTCTTACAACAACAA
Source organism: Lasioglossum leucozonium (assembly GCA_028454225.1). NCBI lineage: Eukaryota > Metazoa > Arthropoda > Insecta > Hymenoptera > Halictidae > Lasioglossum > Lasioglossum leucozonium. The sequence continues at coordinate 9,043,773 of CM052219.1, read as the reverse complement.
AAAAGATTTCCTTGATTCGAGAGCATATTAACTGATTGATGAAAATGGAATTTACAAGAAAATATGTGTGTTAATAAAAAGTAAAAGATTTGTTGCCAGCACTTTGTATAAAATAAACTATAAAAAATTAAAATCTACATAAAGATCAACAGTCTGGTGAGAAAGTTAATAGGATATTTATGTCTCTCTCTCTCTTTTGCCAATAAAAAGAAATATTTCCTTCATTCCAATTTTCATGAAATGGCCCATAAAAGTGGAAATCTTCATGGTTCGTTCTCTGACAGGCATGATCATCATAAAAAGTGTTCGAGGTGGTCAGCACCAAGTAACCCTAATTCCAAGAAAAAGTCACTATAATTGCTCGAACAGCTCTGTGCGTTTAATTAATCGATGATGCGAGATAGTAAACGGATCGTAGGTTCGATTACGGTGTGTCTCGCGGATCATCCTCGGTCGAACAGGTTTCGCAAACGATCGAGCGAGCGGTCTGTTACAACCAGCGCCGTTAGATCAGTTTACTGACCAGCCTCAACCAGCTTTATCGTGCCACGACGATCGTGCCAGATGCCAGCCGGGTGCCTCTTATGGTCTTTCAGACCATAAGATCCTTTCAAGGTCGCGTTACCCGATAGAATTTCAATTCACCAGATCGTTGACTCGCGATTTAACGGCAATGTCAGCTTCGATGACGGTAGAAACGGGGTGTTGGTCCATTCTTGTTCGAACCGCGACATTCTTACATCATCAATGTTGCAGACACTCGTCCATGAATGAGCTAATTGAGTTTTGCAACCTGATTGGACAATGGGCGAGCATGGAAACGCGTTAACGTGGAGTCACTTTGTCTTCCTATGAGGATTCTCGTGTAATGGCTCATGCTTTTATGATTTTTTAGGATTGATTGGGGTCTTCTGAGCAAACCATGATGAAAAATTATCAGTTTTATAGTGATACCTAAACCAGGAAATAGCTGTTAAATCTGTAGCAAGGTTCAGAGCTTTGATCACTGGAATGTGGGCATTCGTACTGTGATATAGCTCACAATTCGTTTATTTATGGCATATGCATAGTCCTCAGAACATGATAGAATAGAAAATTTAACACTAAACCTACCAAGCACTAAAAATGGTTAGTATGTGTTGCCGTAGAAAAATGACACAATCGAATTTATTCGGATTTTGTGCGATTTTTATTGTAATGTGTGCTTAGATATAGAATCGTGTATAATCATTTCCAATGGAAGAATCTTTATAACTTCGATAATTGTAAAATACAAAATCTGGAAATGGTCATTTTACCGGTGACGGTAGATTCAGTGTTAATAAAATTTAACATTAATCGATATTACTTTTGATTTTCTGAAAACGTTGACGGAGAGATCTTGGTGCCATTTTTTTGCGAGATACACGAAAGTTTGCATAAAATTCCACAGAGACAAGTTGAAGTTCCCGTTTTTAATATTTACTCAGGAGTTTCTGCTGCGCGCAACAAGCCAGCCCATCTTTTATTTATAATTTGAAAGTGACTCATTAACATACTACCAATTTTATTTCCCCTGCAGATAAGAGCTGTTAAAGCTAGCTAGAAATTCGGAATAAGAAAGTTGCGAGAAACGATCGAGACAATTTACAAATTTAACCGACATTTTCACAATGTTCTTGCATAATTTCACGAATGAAAAGTGCGAAAGGTCATCTTGTTTCCGATATGTAGGTCCACTGCTCAACTGAGAGAGAAGAAACCCCTTCGCAAGGATAACGAGTCGTTTTTATGAATCCTCGTTCGCGATCGTTGATTTACGACAATTGCTCTTTTTTTATGGCATGTGACGACCAACGATACTTGCACTGATCCTTCATTCGCATTCTAATCGCGCAACGCTTCGTTTTGCTCGCAGAATATTTCTTCACGAATTCAATATTCTGCAGGTTCAGCCCCTGGGTATTTCTGTTTAAGTTGCTCGTTGTATAGTACATTATTGCTACTACATCAAGTTTATTAGTTGGTGACGTGCAGTCAGAATCTGTTTAGGAACGTAATGCGTAAACGAAGTGGAAGGAAACAATGTTAAAAATGTTGGTAAAAAACGTTGAACTAGTATTAAAAAATAAAATCATAAAAAGGAGAAGATATCGTCGCCATTTAAAATTAAATAATCTAAAAGACTGCGAGTATTTATGTAAAATAAAAACTGTTTGCACTGATTGTAAGAGACAGGAGTGACATAGAAGTTTCTTTCTTTCTTAAATAATTGTAATATACTATATACATCAATATTTTGGAATTGTTTTAATCCTTTCATGACATTAAATTTTATTTACGCAATTTTCAATAAATGCGTAAAATCCGCAGTCCATTTGTTACGTATGCACTATTATATTGAAAACTACACAATAAACAAAATCTTTTCGATATCGTTCATTTCGTGTATTAAAAAAATCATTTTCACACGATGTATCGTTCGGTATCGTGCAAATAATTATTCTGTAATAACAATTACATAAAACAGTTTTCAATTTTACCTAGCAACGGCCACAAAATGCAGCAACGGAAATGAGCATAAATTGCACGAATGAAAGTATATATAAAATGAATAAATGGTTCATGATTCGATTGACCGATCGAGCATTCGAGGAGCAAAAAATGGCACCACGGTCCAACAAATTTTCAGATCCGGTAATTGGTTTTTGCACGGCTCGGAGAGAAGACCATCCGGATTTCGCGGTTTCGGTTTAAAGTTTCGCGTGGTCCCCGTCCTGGCAGGACGCCAGCGAACCTTTCACTTTTCCCGCGTTATGAAATCCCGGCAAAATCCGTCGGATTGGCACGATTAATTTGGCAAGGTGGCCGCGCGAGAGATTTGAGCGGTCTCAACCCTGGCTCATCCGAGCGAGAAGAATTATTTCAAAAGAATAGGTAGAACGACTCGGTAGACTCGGTCGTATGATTTTATAGTCAACAACGAACGATGGCTTCCTTCCTATATCTCGGTTCGCTCACGGGGAAACCCGCGGTAACTACATGCAACGAAAGCAATTAGCTTCTTCGCTTTCGCGGTTATAATGTGGACCCGTTGGTCGCCGATAAGTACTGATATTTTTCAGCCCGGAGATGCTTCGCTGGGCGCAATGTGGATTGGGAGAGTGACCGAAGAACGTGACAGTGCCGTTGGACTTTCTATTGCACTATGCTGCACTCTATTGCACCGATGCGATGGGTCGGCTATATCAGACTGTTTCCCGGTACATCGCCGCGCAGTTCACGTCAACGCTGCTTGATTTCCGTTGCAAACTGATTTGGGAAATGTCGCAGTGTCTCAGGAATTATTGCCCGTGTTTGAACTTCGATCTGGTAAAAATTTGGTAAATTGCAATTAGAGCGAGAAAAATGTTAAATACTTTTGCATCAATAAAATTTAATTCAGCAAGTTGAAAGTGAAACAATAAATTGCATATATTGTAATGCGGTCCGTTTATTATCATCTTTGTTTTTGCTTCAGTAAGATTCTATCGAATTTGTAAATGGAATAGGAAATACGAGAAATAAATTGTATGTACATGTTAAAAATAATTGCTTCAGTGATATTTAATTCAGTAAGTTTCGGGTACAATATTTAGCAACAGAGATAAACACTGAATGGAAAGAACAAAATGCTTTGAATTCGAATTTACGATTAAATGAGATTCAACAGAATTTAGTTGAATAAGTAGGACGAGAAGTATAGAAAATAAATTATATGCAAGAAAATACTTTCCATTTAATAATTATCTTTTTATACGATTTATCGAGCCCTACATTATTAGAAAAAACAAGAAGATCAAAGTACAGTGATTGAAATTATATAAAGTTTTTTTAATGAACGTTCTAAACTAGTTTTAGATATTGCAATAAGCTTTTTTTCAGAGTTCTTCCATAAATTTATCGATCGAATGCAGTGGTTCATTTTTACCTAATCGGAACGTTCACTCAGCAAAAAATTACGAACAATGTAACGATCATATATCTTTCCTAAATCATGTGTCTTTATATAAAAATTTGAGAACAAAGGGTAGAAATACAATGGCCAGAACACAATAGATACTTTGCAAAGATTATGAAGTGTTTCGTAAGAGTGCAAACCGGTTTTTAAGAACTCTGAATTTCAAGTTTCTTCTAACAACCTTTCTTTCGTCCGCTTTCAATAAAGAATACAAAATAACAGTAGACTTCATTCTACCCTTTCGACGTGAAAGGAGAATTGTGAACGTCGTGTCGTGAGAGAGAATTGAATCAGGTATTCTCGGGATAAACTTGTTCAATTGGGAAATGGAGAATGTAATTTACGCCGGGATCGAAAAAAACTGGTTCCTGTAGAATTTATCTCCAATTATCAGACAATTTTTATGGAAAAACAGATTTTTTATGGAGCGGTTCTGAAAAAGCTATAATTAAACATGAATTTATGAAGTATATTCTGCCGAACGTTTCAATTCAATAAATTTCTCAATTGAATTCAATTTTATATTGTATAAAATTCTCATTACGCTGTATTGTATTGTAATTCTGTGTCTCGTCACTCAACTAATAGATATGTTAACTATTGGGTGATAAATGTACTGATCGTATCACCTTTCAATTTTAGCCAATTAGAACGCTCGCCCATTGAACACTACGAACAAACATTCTAAAAATGAAGTAATTTCGCTCCCGCTCTTTAATCACTATGTTAACAGAACCAGGAATGTTTTCACCTCTTTTATATTCTAAATTTAGAACAAATATGACGAAACAATATATTAATACAATCTCTGCCTCGCATTCCATATAAACGATTTCATTCCTACTGTTTATTATCATTCTGGAAGAACGGTTTCTTATTGAAATTTCATATTCTACAAATTTAGACCGAAGATGTCGAAATAATACATTAACACAACCTCTACCTCACAGTCCACACAAACAACATCGCTAAAAACACGAATGCAAGCCATTTCCAGCGAAATCCTGCTATAAATAATTTTATGCTCGGACGTCTCAAGACTCTCAAGTAAATAATTGTATAAAGTCTTGTATTCAAGGCCCACGCCAGATCCGGCACAGAGGTTGTCGCAATCTGCAGCCTAGTTATAACCATAATCGAAACTCCGGCAAAAGAGACAATCTAACAGCAATAAAAAGTGACCGCGTCGCCGATAGTGCTGCTTTCGTTCGAATCGATAAGAGGCACCTGTTAAACAGGTCGTCGATCCCCCGGATCGTTTGCTTCGCGTACACTAGTTGCCCTGTAAAAATCGCTAGTAAAATCTGCGCGCGAGACGGTTGTTGCGTAATTCTTATCTAATTAAGGCGGCGGTACCTTGCGAAATGTGACCCGTTCGATCGAGGCGTCAACGGTATCCGGCGCGGCGTGACACCATGCGGAAAGTGCACACCTGACTTCGACATGAACCGATCTGTGGACTTTGTTGATTAATTGGATATTAATTGGAAGGCCGCCGTCCGCAAAAACCGGATAGAAGTGTCTCCGTCTGGCGATCGTGCACGGAAGCAACGATAATCGAGGCCTCCGGAGACCGGTTCCCCGGTTGTCGGTAAAATCGCGATCGATCGGCGACGATCAAGACGTCGCGTCGCGCGTCGTCGCTGCGATTAGGTCACTTTCATACAACTCTCCGAGGACCATTGGATCACTCAATCATAGCTACATTATCATTTCGTATACTCGCGATAAATCGTTGACTGCGGATCTTTATGCAAAATAAAAAGTTCCTTCTTTACATTAATCAATTTTAGAAGATGGAAACATCGATGCTACTAGATTGTAATATCTGTCCTATTTTAAATAACACTCATTCGATTTTACATAATGCGTAAAATCCTAATCACAATAATTATTAATATGCAGCCCTGCAAAAATAAATTAACGAAGTACATACAATATAATAAGATACAACAGGTCCTACAATTTTTGCTAATTTATTTTAAATCATTTCTCAAAATCATAATGCGTCTCACACTGTATTTAATACCAGAAATTTTCAAGCATTTCATTTCTCAGAGAAATCATCAAAGATGTTTATGACCATCCCCAATTAGCGTTGTCTATTGAGCAACGAGTTAGGTTACCGATCCTGACCGCACATGTCAGGACTGCACAGTTGGACGTTATTACTCTCAACAATTAACACCATATAACGATTTCGTCACGATCCTGTTCTTATGCAAACTATACCGATCGGATATGCAGATTAAAGTAAAAGCATTGATTAATCACTTAATGCGAAGTTGGTCCGTTGTAGAACGATTGACAGAACTTCCTCCGGTATCCGTGCAATTATGCCTGTCGCTGTATAATTAAGATTCTTCCGCGGGAAATAAGCAAAAACGTTCTCAAAAAGAGAATGACAATTTCTCGCAGGATGTTGTAGATCGTTGAACCTGTTGCATCAGTGATTTCTTCGCACTGATGTAACTTACACCTTATTAGATGGAGTATAATCTGAAGGTGTATGCGTGTTTCCTGAAACGATTATCCTCTGGGCAGAATGAATGTGTAAATTTTGATGATTAACGTTGATTGCACTGTGATGATCTGTGGTTGAGCGGCGAACAGGCTGTCGACGTGCAATTAATGTTTCTGTACAATCATCCGAGATTTTCCAATTTTATCTGTTTAAACGTTCGTGTCAAATGGACATTTTAGAAAGTTAGTAAAGCACACTGTTTCGTAAACAATTTCATACAGATTTGCTGCTAAACTATTGGATGAAGTTTTGCTGAACCTTTAAACAAAGATTTCGCAAAGTTGAACCGCTGAAACAAATAATTTCGAAGAAAAATTATTTCTGATTAAAGTAGAGAATTAATTTAAATTTGCAAAACAAAAATCTAGTGCATACTATTAATGTTAAGGAGATATGAATTTACAGTCTCATCATTTATATAATAACTAGCCCACGAATTTGGCGGACTTGCAATAAAAACGTGAAAGAGTCGAACATTTTTTCAAGAACTTATCACTAATTATAATGAGAATGTATTTATCTAAATATTTAGCCAATTTTTTTATACCCAAAGAAATAGTTGAATAATTCCTCAAGGATGCATCTTTACAATCTCAATAATCGTAAATGGAAAATATTAGTTAATATTGTTAAAAACACTACGATTAAGTTAATAAAACTCTTTCGATAAGAAAGTAGCAACTGCTTTTTCGCAATTACCGCAAGCATTCATTTTGCACAAAGTAGTATACGTACTAACGATGAGAACGGCGATAATGATGAAGACAAAGCAACTTGCTCCAATGTAAACGCTTCCATCACAAAACAATAGAATAGGTATTCTCTCATCGTCGCTCCGATAGTTACCGCAGGTGGATAGTTTATCTGATAATCGACCTACTGGTGTGCAATAAACGAAAGACAAACGTTGTTCCGAGTTCAGCAGCCGTTCTCGTGCAAATCGCCTAGTTGCAAGGTTATCAACATTCGCGGTGCAGCCGCCGCCGTCGGTTCGATGCATGATTCCGCTGGTTTTCGCCAGACTTGCAAAAGTTGAGTCGCGCACGTCGACAGAAATAATCGTCGTTGAAGTGTCACCTCGCCAGAATAATTTATGAGCCGTCATTAGTGGATCAACGTGGACTCTAGCACTTATAAAGCTACTTTTTCTCTTTACGTTGTGTGTCCTCGAATGCGCAAGTTCCGCGACAGAGATGCACTCGAGGCTTAAAAACAATGCAGTTATTTATGCACCGGCCTTGTTTCCGATTTGCAGACGTGGTATGTTCTAGGACGAGCAATAATATACTGATTGACAGGATATTACCGATTCAAGTCCTTGGCAAGGACTATATAATTAAAAGCAATTATCATCGATTCATTGGAAAGGTGATTTTACGAGCAGTTCACAGGAGCTGATGATCACAGTTTGTAACGAGTTGTGGGATCATTGTTATTAGACTGCGAATTTCTATGAAAAATAAAAATGATGTCGATAACATTGAACAGGAGTGAAAAATACCTTTAATAATTTTGATAAGCTGAGACTAATACATTGTAGCTCTTGTATTCTTTCAATTCATCTCCTGCCATAAATTGCACCTACTCACTAGTGCATAAAATTCGCAGTCTAATTATTATTATTTGTTTTTTATAGACATTGCACACATTTAAGTTAAATTTGAATTTAATTATATAGTCAAATACATATTAAGTAGATTTTGTTCCGAGAGTGTGACGATGTGGAAAAGGTGGTCATATGAAACATAGTTGCCAGCCTACAAGGAGCGATGCATATTTATTAGCCGTCACCTCTGGGTTATGGTAATTTTTGCTGAGTGTTCTTCGTGCCACATTAAACCGTTAGTTGCATATAATTGATCAAGTAAATTGCAGAATGATTGTGTGAATTTATTTTTAAACGCTGAAAAGATATCTGAATTAACCATGGGTAGACATATTTTTATAACTAGACCGACGATTGTTATAGAAATTAAGCTAAATTTATTTAAATTCTAAGTTAGTTTTAGGAAGTAGAAGTTAGCACCATACATCATTCCACATGGCCCGGAAACCGATCCCACGAGAGAAAGTGTCACCGATCCCTGCAACCGGTCCTGCCGAAAAACACTGGTCACGATGATTCACGCTTTGTTTTCATAACGGAATCGGTGCGGACCACCCAGTCCATGATTTCCCGGTAATCCTGTTACGTAGGAATTTCCATAAAAATTACACAAGAGCAAAAGAGGCGACGAAAAGCAGAGCGAATCGGGCCACGAAGAAAGTCGCCGATTACGTGGACCAATTAGATCAGAGATTTCCGTGAAGATTTCTTGCGCGTAAAATTCATAATTCCATTCGTCTTCCTGGTTGATGGGAGGTTAGGTCTCCATGGTTAGATCATTTGTCTTGGACAAGCAAATACAGGATCCGGAGAAGGTGATTATTTCAAAGTAGAGAGGCGAACATGGGGGGGCGACGTAAGCGCAAGAAGGCAGCCGATTTGCATGTCACACAACGAGCCGGTAGTTCGGTGATTAATGAACAATACGGATCCTTGATTTATTACGTCACTAAACTGCGCGTGATTAGATTTAATTCCGTAATCGACCGCTCAATTAATTGGAAGGAACCGACGTAATGGGAATTAATTGTTTTGTCAGTGAATAATTTTTGTTCAAGTTCTTGTTGAAGAAATTTCTTGTAATTGAAACTGTAATATAAGATTTTCATATTGACGGAGCTCGGGTCTATCTGGACCCAGAGTATCAAAATCGTTATTTAATACTAGAATTATCCCTTAAAATGATGGACACGATATTTTTTATTTTACGATCATTGAGATTATAAAGAAATTTTTCTGGACAACTGCTGTACAGTTATTCAGTTTTATGAAAAGAATAGTACGATATCTCGATACATGACGTCTCATTATTTTCAAAAGTTAATAGAAACCCGTTTAGTGCAAGGTAATGTTAATTGGTCAATCTCTTTGGAGATGGATTAAAGGCGACTCAATTAAATGGATAACTGTTACATTAGAACTAACGGAAAAAAACGCTTCTACACGTCCTATTTACTTTGACGCCATTTTAAACACGTTTTGCAGCATGTAAAAGGAGATTTATGTGCACTAAAATAGAATTGAGTAACCTATCGAGTGTCTAAGAACTTTCTTTCTAACTTACGTCAACACGAAATCAGTGGCGAAACGACCTTAGGGTCTTAGAGCTTTGCTAACGCAAAAGTAGAAACTAGTCGATACGATGATTCTTGAAAGACACTAAAAAATACACTGACAAAGATCATCGTGCTTCCGTCATCGTCGATCATTGTTTTTACCATCTTAGACAGTAAAAGTTGTATTAAAAGAATTTTCGTAACAATAAAGAAACGTGAAGGATCCTTTTCATAAATCTAGTTAAACGGCTAAATAAAAAGTTTAATATCTTATATCGACACTTACAGTTAGGTAATTATGTGTCGATGCTGACAGATACGTGCTTTCTTGTTCGCTTTTTTTGTTTAAACATATGAAATACATTTCCCCGAGTATTAATTAGACCGCAGTTTATGCACGATTAACCGCTTCCACAAAGTTCACGACGCGCATGAATATAAATAATCAGGAATCGTGTGTATTAAATTATTCTCACTGCAATTTATATTCGACAGGACTACATGAATATTATCAGTCGATATTGAGATAAAAGTATGCGTACTATTAAATCCGCGAGTAAGAATAAATATTAAACAAATCAAAACTAATGTATTCTTCGTTAACACGTTCCTAACAAAGACTGGTCGGAGAGAAAAGCAAAAAATATAACCGTGCATACAAATTGCAACATCAACAAACTGTCTACAACGACGTCACAGACATTCGAAATCATAAATATTTATTAAACAACTGCTTTGAAATAGCTCCCTTCGTAATCTTTGTTATAGATCGTCCTCTAATATGCACAGAACAAAAGATTATTTAATTCCTATGAATTATTTAGATGCAATTTCTGTGCACAATAGAACGCGCATAATTCGTTGTATTGCGTCACTGTCAATATCATTTATAGTATGCACACGCGTGACTTTATTACGTCGCTAGGCAATGCAATATAAATTCTTTCTAAAACAAATCACGCGATAATATTTATTTTTATTTATTTCTATTTTTATTTGTATTTATTTTTATTTATTTTTATTTATTTCTATTTTTATTTATATTTATTTGTATTTATTTCCATTTATTTCTATTTTTTTTTATTTGTATTTATTTCTATTTGTATTTATTTCCATTTATTTCTATTTTTTTTTATTTGTATTTATTTCCATTTATTTCTATTTTTATTTATGTTCAGCTATTTCTATTTTTATCTAAGTATCATTGATAAAGCGACAACTCACGTGACTTTATTCAATCGCTACGTGGTGGGCTTTGAATTGTTGCTAAAAATTCGTAAGATAATATTTTCCCAGTATTCAGCCATAAGCGATAACGTGTTTAATATTCGAGTGATGCAACAAAAATATTCCCAACAGAGTAAATAGCAGTTTCATCCGGACAAAGGAGGCTCAAGACTACTCGGAACGTGGAATTACCATATTCGAATCACTATGTTCGTAGCTCCTCAAGGAGCACTCAGTGTCAGAACGATTTAAATAAATGACAGTAAGCTTTCAACGGAATGGCAAAGAGAAGTGTCGATTCATTTTCCGTATTGGGCAGTATCGATGGCGAGAAACTGTAACGCGAAACGCGCGTAGCCTATGCCTGTAAATATTTTCTTTACATAACGCCGGCGTTCCGAAGTTCCTAGATCGTTATAACGCCGATCATGTTGATTGATATTTATCGTCGTTTTCACCGTTTTCCGGTACGTAATAAACATTGTGTAAATATATGCAAGCTTGCCATTATCATAACGTAGTATCACGTCAGTAGGCTGTGAATGTTTATGCGAAATAAATAGTCTACCTTAATTACAAAACATGGAAAAACATAGACATTTATTTCTTCTCTCAATAGTTTTAATCAGTGGACCTGATACGGCAATATCTGGAAATTTTTAAAATGATTTTACCGTTTTTCTCAGTCTGCAGGGTGTACCAAAAATGTTCCAGTTCCCTAAAAGGGGCGGTTTTTCAAGTCATTTGAAGCGACATTTTCATTTGCAAAAATATCCGCCTCGGCTTCTTTAAGGAGTTATTAACGAAAACCAAGGACCAATCAGAGCGTGGCTACGACGTGCGATGGCGTGGAGTGTCCGGGTCAGTGGCAGGTTCCACTGAGCGTAGCGTTGGTGTCGCGCCGCGGCGATGCAGCGAACAAGAAAAGGAACAGAACTTGATTTAATAAGAACTCACTTACTCAATCGTAAATGGAGTTGCTGCTTCAGAACGTGTATCATCGGGCCATTCGAGCATTGTGCATGTCGAAGGATGGGGTGATCAGACAAAGAACAGAACACGAGAGGGACCACAGTACGGCTAGAATTTATAGCAATCACATGGCAAAACATCGCGCGCGCGTCTGTTCTACTTCTAGAAAGTTTCTTGAGGAAAGTATAGGACAACAGAGACTCATAAACGCCACGCGTACCTGACGTTTCTACTTCTTGCTTGAACAGTCACCCTACGTATCAATCTGTAGGTAAACTGAAACATGCGATCCAAGTACAACATTTTCGGAACACCCGATATAACCTAATGAAAAGACATTGGACGATCGTCTCGGAGAAAATATACCATTACCTACCGGTAAGTTTCGACATCTTGAAAATTTTGACTAGTCAGCGACCACAAAGATTAGCATACAATAGAAGCTAGAAACAGAAAGAAAAAGGAGAGATTTAGCAACAAGCAACGGGGTTAATCGCAAGCTACCCGTTGCGCAGAAATATTACCAGAAAAATGACTCAATCTAGTTTTGTAAGTTATACAAGCAACCTTGACCCGCTCGCAGACCTCCGGAATAGAAACGAGGAACACCATCGCATCGGTCTCGCTGTTGTTCGTTCCTCCTACACCGTTACATCGAGTCCCTTATCTGATGATACGTTCCAGACGTATTTATGAACACATCTTGTACGTACTTCTCCTGCGTATTTTCCAGTCACGAGGGAAACGCTCGACCCTGAGGGAGACTCATTAGAAACTTGAGCTCGGGGAAACAATCGTGTACCTCTCTCGAGGTATCTTCGAATCGGATCCGAATTCCAAGTATTTTCGTGACGAGCATAATTGGAGGGAACACGAAACTGTATTTCTTAACCCGTAAATGGAGTGGCTTCACGGCCGTGGGCGAAAATAAATCTGATCTATAGCATTTATTAGGTACATAAATAAATTCTTTCTAAGAAACCTTTCTCATTGTTCAATACAATTAGAGTTGCATCTTTTCAACCGGAAAAGGTTGCATGTTTTATTATTTTCGTTGCACTTCACAGTATAATTGAACGAGCCAGAAAATTATAAAATTTTTGTTAGAGAAATGGTCACTCTACAGAGCTAAATGAGCAGTAGAGTAAAGTCGCGATCTAGCTTCCTCGGAGCTCCACGATCTCTATCCCTTCGCCTACTCCTTCCACCGAGGGACATATCCCGCGAGGAGGCTCGAGCTGCCTCGGTCGCCGAGCAGCGTAATCGTACCGCGTAATCTGATACCATAGCGTGAACCATTACTAATCAAATTACAAAATTTCTTTATTTTTCATTATTTTTTATAGGACTTTCACCAATTTATCAACTCATCACACTAAACCTACCAAGCACTAAAAGCGATTAAAATGTTTTAGCTTATAAAAATGGCTATGTATTTAGATTTTGTGAAAAAAATGTATCGAATCAATTTCCATGTAAGTAACTTTATAATTTCAATAATTGTAAAGTGAAAAGTATAAAACTGATCATTTGACCGGCAGTGATAGGTTTAGCGTTAATCCACGATAAGGAGTAAGTTTTCGGCCGTGCGGTCCGCGTTTACATGCGCTGCCCTTTTCTACGTTCGGTACTGTCCCTTTGTACTTTCAGCGCGGTGGACGCAGTCATAAAAAAATAGTCTCTCTCCACGATCTCCGTCCTTGTTCGGACCAGGCGATGGGAGCTACGTCACGACTTCACTGTAGAATATTTTCGTTTAACTATCTGTACTGGTGGGGCGAAGTTTATCGGAAAGAATTAATTTTTATATCTAATATCTTCGTCTTTAGATTCAAATACAGATAAAGGTATCTTGGTACACATTTGCATAAGCAATTTCCTCACCGATTTCGATGAGATTGATTGTACACTGTCGAATATATGGTTACTAATCTAAAAATCATTTAAATCGGAGGAACTTGCCTGCTCCAAGCAAGATGGATCCTTCGAAGATTTCCTTTTTCAACGAAACAGGAAATGATACCTCTCAGAGCAAAATAGAGTCCCATTAAATCGGTCAGGGACGGAAAAATCATTCGACGAGCTTCTCTATGTCTATTCATTCAATCATTATCAATTACCTCCACGAAAGATAAAATTAACATGATGAATATGCATGAGGCAGTACCATGAAATAATCACAGAAAGAGCCCGATGGATTTCACGCGAGCCGATTCTCGAGGAAAAAAAGGAAAATATTGAAATAGAGCTCGTTTCACGCGGAATTGCTTCGAATCCGGCTAATGTCCGCGATTTGTTTATTTTCGCCGTTGGTTTCCATGGATAACCGGTACCGGAACCATCGCCGTTCTATTCCAGGCTCCCTAGCTCCTGGAGAACGTTACGTGGCTGACCGGTGCCCAGATAATACGACTTCGGAAAATAAATAATGCAGCGTGTTTCCTCGCCGCTTACATAAATCTATGACCGATTAGAGCCGCGGCTCCGTTCCCGATGAAAAGATCGTTGCATCCTTGGACGTGCCGGCTTATTGGGTAGACGGGTTTCTTTTTACGAGAAGACGCTCTCTTTTTGTGTCTCTGCTTTATATCGGTTTCAAGGAGGATTGTTCTTTTTATAACGCTATTGTGCATCTACTTGAACGGAGAATCGTTTAACTAATATTAACCTCCATTCGGTGTTATTTGAACCAATGGACTGTGCCAGTTCACTTTGAGAGGTGCAACAAGCTGCTCTGATAGATCAAATGTTGGCTCAACATTATTTTAGAGTTTGTACAGGTTTTTTCAAATGAGTTTTCAGATCTTCGTATTTCTCTGGAGGTTTAAACATTTTTTGATTTTTTTTAAACCTCGATAGGTTTAAACATTTTTTGATTTTTTTTAAACCTCGATAGGTTTAAACATTCTTTTTAAATCTAAAAGATGATTCTGGATTCTGACATTTCTGTAAATATCGTAAAATTGTTTTATAAGCTCCACAATGTTTTTGTCGATCTGAAAACGTTCTTCTTGAATCCTAATATTTTTTAATAGGTTTAAAAATGTTGTTATTTATTTATTTATTAATGCCTAGTTATTGGTTCTACAAACTTCTACTGTGTCTCAATGTTATTACCTAGTATCCTAGTTTCGAGACTACATTTGAATCAGTGACATTCAAACAAAAACTGCATAAAGCGCATTTTGAAAAAGTGTTGCAAGAAGATCTGTGTTCCAAATCGAAAGATAATCCTTCCCAAGAACCAACGGAAGCGGAACAAAATCGCGCATGAAAGTAGCGTTGCGCAACGTTGAAAGTTCCTCCGATTCTTTCTTTTTCTTTTTTTTCTTTTTTGACAAAAGTCCAATCAGTAGTTAGCGCTGCGTCCGCAGGATTATTCCGCGTAGGTGTGGTTCAGCATTCCTTAGCGAATTGAGAAACCTTTATTCTATTAGGATAATGTACTGCACACGAACGTTTCTCTCGGTTATGTTCCAGGAAATTTTTCACGACGCCCCGGACATCGCGTTCCATTTTTCAAAATCTACTTCGCACAGATCAGAGGATCTTTGATTTCGTCATTGACGTAATGATCTTCCTCTTATTTCGAGTCGGGGAGTAATAAGCGGAAACGTCGCAACTGGACAAACTCCAACGACGTCTGAGAATCGCGAGAGGCTTGACAGTGTTTACAATGACGATGAATTACCGAGTGCTTGACAGTCGTGTCCTGCTGTCTTTTTTGAACCGGCGAAAAATCGTTTCGAAGTCGAAATAAAGAAGAAAAGCATTTTCTTCAGTTATTTCCTGCAGCTTCGGTATACCGGTTGATTTCATATAATTATTTATTTTTCTGTTGGAAAAAATCCTATTGGAAGGATCCATTGAATTTCACAAGTATACGTGTGTATGTATTCTACAATTACACTTCAATTTTGCATTTTTCAGCACGAACTTCAAGTTTATTATTTAAAAGAACTATTTCCATAAATTTTGATTACACGTAATGAAATTTTGCTGTATTATTCTTATACACGAATACAGTCCTCTCTACAAGATAATTGTTATTTCATTCGTAATTATGTTTATGTGACGTACATTCAAAAGCATCATAAAAAAATTGTTTCAAATCATCGTATCTGATACAACTCACAAAAAAATATATTTCGGGTAATAATCAACATCCATAATAAATAAATTCTCATTGATAAATAAAACAAAATGAATTTATTTAACAATCATCGTACGGTGAGCCTCGATGCTTTCAGTCCAAGTACGAATAATTTTTAATCAGGAAGGACGTATACAAAGTACTTGAAATTAAAGAATTGATAATATGGACATTGCAAAGTTTGTCTGAAATAATTACACCAGCAACGAGCCGTTAGTCACTGTCAAGCTGTTAGCCTTCAACAGACCTGTCAGTGTTACGAGGATTAAAAAGAAGTATTTCAGTGATTATTTTCAACACTTTTTACCTCAACTATACCCAGCTCTGAGGTCGAACTAATGGTCGTTGGGGGGGATTACGTCTTCGCCAACGAAAATTTCCACGATGGCATCAGATCGATGGCTTCAGGTTCACGAAAAAGAAGATACAAGCAAGATAGCGTGGCTCTGGTCGTTCAACTCTTCGCGAAGGACGCCTCGAAACTGAGGACTCTGTTTACAAAATAGTTCAAGGTGTATGAAGCGCGGTTATGCTTATTCATCATCGTTTTAATGAGATTTCTGACTCCGAGACCATTGATAAATTATTGTCTCTCCATTTGAAGGAACGTTGCCGGAGTTGCGAAACGTGGGAATTAACTAACGGGACTCCGAATGTTAAACAATACCCGATACAATAGGAAACGCTGCAAGCCGTGCGGATCTCGAATGGTTGGTTATTTTATCCAATTGAGTTTATTATTGGGCAACGGTGAACGAGCACACGGTCGCTGCCGTGAGAAAAACTTTCGACAATGGTTACCAAATTTTCTACGGTGACAAACTCGATCAAACGTGACCGTTTCTTTGTCAGAAATTAGCGACGCGTGTCCCGCGCTCTGTTTTCTCTCAATTATTTCCGGAATCCTTTGGACGAAACGCAAGAAATCGGCGAAATTTGCGTCCCTGACGAACACACGATTGTTGCAGCCTCGATTTCTTTAATCTTCGAATAAATGTCGTAAATCATGATTATTTTTTATTTACACTAGCTATGCGTTTTTTCGAATCTGTATGCGGATTCAGTACCGTAGTTAATCAAATCAATTATGCATTAATTGTTTAAAAACCTTTGGAAATCCTCCTTGATTAACTGGTATCACATTTTATGCGCTGGTAGCATTCGGTTTGTAATACTCAGTGTAGAAAAATACAATAACATGATTTTTAACATCTTTAAAATTTTACACAACCTCGAATAAAATAATAAATTTTTTCCAACTTCAGTTTCTATAAATTTTTGTTTCTAGAAGTAACGCAGTAAATTAAGTTTTTGAAGTGGATCCCGATGACGTAGTTTCCAGTTATTTTTTAAAAATAGGCACTGTATAAAAAGCTATGCAACCATTCATAAAATATAAACAATTTTTTTTTCAACTCTATAAATTGCTATTTCTAGATGGAGTACAGTGGAGCCAGCCTCCTAAAGTGTTCCCGAAGACAAACTGTACGTTTATTACCAGAAATTCTGTACACTAAAATATTCAAAATAATTTATCAGTATTTTTATCTGTATGAAAACGTTAACCCCCAAAAAATTAAAAAAAAATTATCTGCCAACCCCAATTTTTATAAATCATTGCACGCAAAGCAACGTACATACAAAAATCCCCTGAAATAAGCAACACAAATCCGATACTCAGCATCCAGTTCCACGTGAAAGGGTCCAGGCTTGTATGATCATTCCTGACCACGTTAATTGAGCCTTGTCGAAACGCAGTTTAATTGAAAACAGTGGATTTTCTTAATAAACCTTTCCACTAGAAAAATATTGAAATCATAGTGAGCTGTGAACCATTTATACAGTGTAAAATTTGGTAACAATTCGTGCTAACGCACTTTAATTGCACGCAGCGTTCGCCGAACGATATTTCACAGTTTTGTCGGCGGCTCTTGTCGAGTAAACAATTGGACGGCAATCTGGAACGAAAGTTTCCAGAGCTTCCAGGTGTGCACCGTGATGCAGATCAACGAGATCTGCTCAGGATCTTAATGGGATTTTCACTGGATGCGACACAGAACGGCGAACGAAACTGGAAACGTTCCCCGGAGAAAGCACGTCCACCGGTGTTATCGAGTTAAATCCGATTTACGGGTGCGATTCAAGTCGACTCGTTCATGAATAATTACTCTCGAGAGTTTCTTTTTGGATTGCCTAATTAAGCGGCGAGGATCCATTGTAGTAGGTGCGTTCGTTTTGCACGACAACGTTGATCCCAGCGTCTGACAACGGGCGATCCTAATCTACTGCGCTCGGGGAACACGATCCTTCCCTCCTGCGATCTGTTTCGTTTAAATTAGCGCTGTATGCGAACCCATTTATTCGCTGCTTTGTAATAAATTGTGAGCGACACTATTTACATAGTTACTAAAAAATTTTTGCCACTTCCTTCTATTATTACCTACTTTCTTTTTATTAGTCAAGATTTTTTATTATTTGGAGCTTTTTAAATTAGTACTGTGTGAGAAAGCATTTATTCACTGCTTGGCTTCACAAATTTTTGCCACTTCCTCCTATTACTATCTTCATTTTATTAGACAAGATTCTATGTTGAATATTTTTTAGATGTTTTATAAGACGCAGTTTACAATAAGCTTATTTTCTTTTCGACGAATATTAATAAAATACGGCAAAGTATATACAAAGCTGAGATGAATTAATAGGAGACGTTCAATTGCAACCGTTTAATTTATTCAATTTTGTCTTCTTCTGATTATTATTTATTTAAAATTCTAAATGATTTTCTACATGAGAAGAATATGCACACAATGCAGTTGATATATTTGTTAGCTTGTAACCTATTGAACTATTCCAGTAATGGTGACCAGGAAAAATTATCTATAGTAATCTGCAACCTTATCCTACCACTAAAGCAATTTGTTTATAGTATACTAAATAGGAATAGCCCAGATAAAAAATTACGATCTCTGATAGAAATTGTAGAAAATATCGTATTATCGTAATTTCAAGAAAAATTTACCAGAAAGATCAAAAGTTTAATGTGCCAAGCCGACGCATGAACATTTTGAATGATCATTTGCGGAGAGAATGATCAACTTTCATCAAGTTGCAAGCCTTTATATAGATTTTAAGATACTTCAAGTCAGAGTGGGGCACGCACCGACCAGTTTCATAATTAGATACGCGAATCAAAAGAAAAACATTTGAAATGATGTGCTCTCGGTAGAACCTGTCTGCAACACAAAGTAGCAGGAACTTTTCACGTTTTTCATGACATAATATGAAATTGAAGCACGTTTCTTGTAAAAACTTGGACACATGTTTTCTGGCATCCCTGTAATGAAACATTTTATCAGTATCGATGATTAATTCCGAGAAAATTATAGTAAATGGTGACAAAAACTTGGACACTTAGTAATCTCGACGAAGCTGACGAAAGGGATTAACTTCCTCGTTACAAATTTCTGCGAATCATTACTGAATTATATCATCCATATTTTTTACTGTTATTTTAGAGATAATTGCTTGTGACTAAAACGAACCTCTTTCCCTAATGATGTAATAATATTATGTTTCATATGCTATATAGACATATATGTATAAGTAGGCTATAAATCCTTGAATAATTATATTTTTTCAGTAAAAAATTTAAAAGATTTACGATGAAACCAAAATTACATTTAGTATCCTGATATATGACTTATAGGATGACCCAGTATTTTTACAATTGAATGGTCCACGGTAAAAAATATCAATTTAAATGAACTATAATTAGCTATGACTAGATAGCGGATTTACTGGACGTATAATAAAAATAAGGAGGTGCAATTTAAAACAGTGGAAAGATTCAAGGAAGTAAAAAAATAAATGTTTGGTTAGCTCTTGTACCACGATAATTGTTGCACGTACATTTTATTTTGCATCGATTGCAACAAACAGAAGTTAAATAAAAATTGATTATCGCCACCTAATCATTTCAACAAGTTGATAAAGTTACTATGATATTCTTAAATTACTTCAATGTTATCAATGTTTTAAAATTCGACTACTAATTTTTACTGCCAGTTATGACTAGGCTGCATAATGAAAATTTTCCAAGGATCACTGATAACAATTAATGACAATTATCCTGATCCTCCTTGGACTTCCGGTCCGTTCATCCTCACGTCCGGACCGTGGATCGTTTCGATCCGGGGCCAGCGAGCGTCGACGATCCCTCTCTCAAGGATCACTCGCCGCAAGAGAAAGAGAAAGAGGAGACGAGAGGACGGAGGCTTAAGTGTAGCGTGGAGGTGGCGCCAGGCCCCTCCTTCTAATAAAAGCCGCTCACTAAGCTCCGTTACACAGACAGTCACAGAAAAGCCGACGAGAGCAGGAGCCGCCGAGAGCTCCTTTTGGGTCCTCTTTTTCGAAGCGGTTTCAAAAAGTTAATCGAGTGACGGATTTAATAAACGGTGTGTGGTGAGTTCCTCGACGGGCCGACAAGTCCGTCCCAGTGACCGGAAATGGGACACACGTGGCTTCCGGTGACCAGTGGGGAAACTGTCGGGCATTCGAAAATACCAAAAAAAATTTTTCAAAATTTCTAAAATTCCTCGTAATTCATTTTGTGCAGCCCTCTCGAACAAATGTTCGCTTTATTGCAAAGGGAAACGAGTCGCGAGGTTTGGGACTCACTTGCTAGTGACATTTGCAAGATTAAAATACACTAGATTATGAATTTTATAGAGATTCAGGTCGAAAGACGAATTCTAGTTATTTTCAGATGATCAGTGTACATTCGACAATATATTTTAAGTAAATAACATTGGAGTTTCGGTCGAATTAATACGTCCATGAACGGTGACGGTCATCGGTGACCGTAGTTGAAGTTTCACTTCGGACGATTCTAATTAAATTGATGAAAATAATCGATAAGAGAAAAACGAATTAATGTATATAAATTTTTTATAATAATTCAATATTGAAGTGGCTTGGGAGAAAAATCTGGGAAAATATTAACACAAATAAAAAATTTCCTCTAAATGTTACGATATCAACGAATTTGTTACTATCTCTTACCAATACAATTTGTACTAAAAAATATTCCTTCTGTTCAATATTGCTACGTGCTCCAAGCAACTTCTATTACCCTCGAACAAATTTTAAAAGGTGTAATTAAAAAAGTGTAATTGAACGTCATGAATTCAAGTGATCCTAAGCCTTCGAATATGGACAAAAATTTTGACAAATAAGCAGTTTCAAGAGTTTTAAGCCCACTCAAAATATCTTTTAAAACTCTCTTTAAAAAATCTTTTAAATCTCCGGTGCAGATTTCTTGTCGCACATCACCAAGAAGCTGCAAAGTCTAGTTTTCTGGAGGTTTGCCCGTCAGTTTCCCGCGTGCACGGTGTCCATGCATGCTCCTCGAGTTCATGTTCGTCGCCAGTGTGATTACCGAGCCAAGATTCTCAGTGAAAATGATCGGTGTAGTGGTTCTCGGGCAAGAACGACGGGCTCGAGGAGAAAATCGAAACTCGCACGGCGGCCTCGTGTCTATGTGGAAAATCGGTTTTCCATCGCATCTAGACGTGTCCTCCTGAGGACGCACGTGTCGGCGTGTTGTACTCTTTTTTTAAGTTTTGACGTTATCTCTGGTTGCCCGTGGATCAGAAAACAGTCCGATTCTTTTCTGTTCCCCGGGGAGAAAGGTTCGACAGCTGTCACGGTCCTCTCCTTTCTCCGTTGGATATGAAAAGTGTAGCTAATTTTCTGCCGCTGTCGCTCCACGACCTCGAAAGTAACTTGTGTGATAGTTTTCGGTCGGCTGCCGACTCTATCTCACTGGAAAGCTTGAGAAAATCCTCGCGGGATTAGACGAACGCTGCCGAATTTGGACGTGTGTCTACGTTGGACTTAATCCTTAATTTATAGTCAATTGATACCACTGTACAAATTAGGTGCAGAGTTAATGATTGATTAATACTGCCGATAGTGCTGCAAATATCTTTTTTTTTGTCAGAGGTAGGCAGCTAAACTTCAGAATAGTTTATAATTAATTAATACCATGAAGACTGCTGTAAATATTTGTCTAATGAAAGATACGTTACTAGACCTGGTACATAGTTCAAAAATTAATTCATAGCACGAAGAATTAATGCTGCAAATATCTTTTTTGCCACATTCATATAACAAAACTAATTGCATTTCAAACTAGCAGCAGATTCAAATTGGACAGCTTTCTGTTACCGATATTTTTTAAGGATGTTGATGGATACACATATAGGTAGTTTATCGTCCGATTTCCGCACCGGGTGACGAACAATTAATTGAAATTGCTAATAGCCGACCTCCAACAGGCGATCTTGCACCATCGGTTAGGGGACGCGCGTGCTGAATCTATATTGGCTGGTAGTGTCGCCACCATTGTATTCCGGCTGCCTGCTACTGCAATTATAGACCCGTTTCGGCGTTCGGTCGTTCTGCAATACCACTTGAATTTCTATAATAGTTTGCTCTGTGCAGTGGGTCAAGAAAACTAATACGATGGCAACAGGTGCTTCGAGATGCCTCGGAATGTCAGTCAATTGAAAAACATTTGCAATCACTTCCTCAGTCCACAGTAACATTTCTTAAAATCTATTTCCGAAAATGCCCTTCTGTAGACAAATCGTTACAATATTCTTAAGTAAATGTGCACTTTATTGATCTAAATAACATCTGAATTGTGACACATTTTTAGTTGAACCCTGATTAAATTAACTTAGAAGTTACACAAATTCACAGTTGAATATACAATAGATTGAGTTAATCTAGAATAGATTTAATCTGTTGCCAAAGGAACGAGCTACAAACATTCTCAGTTGGATATACATAGGTTGAATTACCTCGAGAATGTTCAGCTAAAAATCTCTAAACTGAACACGTACTAAATTAGTCTAAAAAGCTCCTTTTCTTTGCAACAATGATAAACTTTTCTTGGCAGAAAATCTCCAAGCAGCGATTGAATCGATTCGAGAGGCTACTTTCGAAGAATTAATTCTTAACACAGAATTTTCGGGTGTTCAGGGAGATTTTTTGCTACGTCTCGGACGTAACAGGTAATGGACCGGTAATTGCTAGGTCGATTGCAAGAGGCGGCAGTCCATCTTTCGCAGAGAATCTCCGGCGTCCGAGATACCGGCGGCATTCTCGACTTTCATTCGGTCGAAAGTGATAGTTTCGAACGTATCCATGCTCGAGAAAGGAGAGCCATTGCTCGATCCCCTCCGAGGATCTCCCTCGCACTCTCGTCTTTGTCTCCTCCGATCCTTCTGACCGGTTCCCGGTCCATCCAGGAGGACATAGTAACGAACAAGCGGACCTTTCTCTTCCTGCGACCCTGTCGAAATTTTTGCTCGCCGACGAACAGAACACACTGACGACATTGTGCTTCTTGCAGATATTATTCGAGGCAACATGAAGTCCACGGTCGTCGTCTTAGCAGCGCTCTGCGTAGCTCTGGTCAGCTCGAGCCCGCTTCCCGAAGGAGAACGCCTTCGATCCGAGGTAAGAGGATGGAAGAACATGTTCGATGGACGAAATTAGCAGTCATGATGAAAATTTATCGAGTTTGGAATTCTTTATTCGACTCGAAGTCTACCTTGATGTTACAGGTGTCTACTAGCATTTTCGATCGATCGGTTGATTATTGAATGGGTTTACAAAGAGTTTTTAGCGGGTTTGAAGGAACTTGGAGTGTTGCATAGTTCTAATGTTTGAAACGGGGATACAGACCTGAATTGGACGCGTGTTTCTTCGCCGTAGGCTTTTGTTATTGGCGGAAGAGATTGTGTTATGGCGATTAGACTGTTCTGTCTGACCGCAGCACGTGTCTTTTATGACTGGATAGTTTTTAAGAACGTTTTCTGTTCGTTTTAACCTGACGTTTTCCTTGTGTGGTGGGTGTTTGACCTTTTATTCTTATGTATTTACAAACAGACAATGTTTCATGAGAATTTACGTCTGCGTTACAACACTAGATGTATTAGATAGATCGCAATGACTCACTGTAGATTTCTTGTTTTGCAATTATTGAAAACGTGTAGGCGGTTTTCTAGATAATGATTGTTTACATTGACTGATTCAATGCATACGCACAATGGTCAATTGAAACGTTAACAATTTTCTTTTATATTTATATACGAAAATTATACTCCGAGCATTTTGAGTTCTTCACGCCTCCATCGATAAAGATTGATAGAAATCATTTGCATTAGAAAGTGAAAAGAATGAAACATTTAATCTACATTTTTCAATATTTCCCGCTTCACATCGTCATTTCAAAAACATGAAAATGTTTAAAGAAGATGAAAGGCACGCTGCAAATTATTAAACCACAATCTTGAGCTGAATCTTCTTTGACCTTCAAAGAAAAGTCTTGCCGAAGTCAAATCAATTCATACATCTTGAAAAATAGAAGCATTCATAGTACTATCACTAGTACCAATTAACTACGAACAACAACAAGTCAGGACCAATCTAACGATCTATCTTGAAAACGATTAATCAGGGTAGCGTTGCTTGTAATGCTAATCGGCGAGGAATTACAGATAAGGTCCAATTTAGAAGCCAATTCAACGTACACATGGTTAGAACAACTTTCCCTTATTTGTATCGTGGCACCTTCATCCTCAAGGACCCAGATAAATCTTTAATTTTATGAGCCATTAGAGAGATTCTTCAAATTCTCCATGCTCAATTTTTGCATCACAAAATGCCACTATAATACAATATAGTAATATAATATAAATGGGCAAATAGTTAATTCTACTCATAGCTACTCAACTACCAAATCGTCGAGCAAGTTCTTCAATTTACAAGCTACGAGGAAGTGTATACTTAAAATTCTCCATGCTCAATTTTTGCAGCACAAAATGCCACTATACAATACATACAATATCATCTACTAACCTCTCGACTAACAAGTGAGCGAAGGGTTAATTCACAGGAGAACAGAATATTACATAACGATTTTGTAACGATCGCTTTCTCTGTGTCACTGGGCTAGCATGATCGTCGAATCATTTGAAAAATGGGGAATCGGAGAAAGTCCGGTTTAGGGGGAAGAAAATTCGCCGTCAAGTAACCGGTTAATTGCGAAGATAAAGCCAACGAAGAGAATTTGTTGCGATTCGTTGCGAAAGTTTTCGCCTGTATTTCGTCGTCTGAAACGATCGTTCGCCGTCGATCGTTGGACCGAGGCGATCGATTCGGTCACCGGAGATGATGTTTCACTTTCGACGGAGGCCTCTTTCACTCGGGACGAGTGCTACGACCTCGGCGAGCCATCGCGACCGAATGAAACACGCGATTATTCTCACCTTTCCTTCCTTCTCCTCTTCGATTCGAGGCCCCCGAACCGCTAACAGGATTGTTTAATGACTGCTTTATTACGCGACTCGCGTTTCCTGTCTAGCGAACAAGCGTTCGCTCTCAGCGATGCTTGCCCGGCCAATTCGCCGAATCATTGAGTCATCCGACGGCCTTCGATTATCGGAAGTATTTATTCTTACTGTAGAGAAGTCGATATTCCGAGACGATTTTAGCGCGGTACAGTCCAACGAAAAGACGGGACGCAGACCGGCTCTCTTCTTCGATACCCGACACTTTCACTGGCCGCGAACGCTCGCCCAAGCTGCGCCGGACACTTTCTTCGCTCGATCGATGCCCAATGGAAAGCGCGTGCGTGAGCGTGCACGCGTGTTCCAACCTCTCTCTGATCTCTGATTCTTGGGGCACACCGTCGCGTCACGTCGGTGCCAGTGGTTCTCAAACTTCCTCTTCATGAACAGCTCGGAAAATGATTATTACAATCTTTCTCATTTCTGAGAAATTAAATATTCCGCTGTTACTTCACAATAATTTGACTTCGAAGTGCCGCCATTTTGTACATAAGTGTAATTTTTAATTTCTTTCTGTTCGGACGATAATTGCATTCTTACTGATTAACAGATAACTTCAATTTTTTACCACAATCGTGGCGAACCTCGAGCCATATTTCTCGAAACACACTCTATCAAAAAAATGTGTAGCTGACGCAATTTTAATTGTTTTGACTTTTAAAAAATCTTGAACAAAGAATTGCATTTAATCATTTACAATGAAGGCGTCTTAATCATTTCGAGAATTACAAAATAAAATATTTCAGACCGGTTGTTTGACCGGCGCTGGATCAGTGTCAAGTTTGAAAATACTTGAACGAAGAATTGCACATTTAATCGTTTCCAATGGGAGTGTCTTAATAATTTCGAGAATTACAAAATAAAATATCCAGGCCGGTTGTTTTACCGGCGCTGAATCAGTGTCAAGTTTGAAAATACTTGAACGAAGAATTGCACATTTAATCGTTTCCAGTGGGAGCGGCTTAATAATTTCGAGAATTACAAAATAAAATATCCAGGCTGGTTGTTTGACCGGCGCTGAATCAGTGTCAAGTTTGAAAATACGAAGAATTGCATATTTAATCGTTTCCAGTGGGAGCGTCTTAATAATTTCGAGAATTACAAAATAAAATATCCAGGCCTGTTATTTGACCGACGCAGCGCAAACGCTATGCCGCAGGCTTCGGAGACTGGACGCGCGTTGCACAGTGACACAGTAGCCCCGGAGACTTGAACGCGTGGTCGAGCGCTCCTGATCTCGATCGTTCAGAGAATCCTCATAAATCAGCCAGTCTCTTCAACAATATACGGAGAAAGGTTTCCACGATAGACTCTCGAAAGCGGCTTAGAAACGTTTCCTGTATCATCCATAACAGCTCGACTAGTTACCGTAGGATCGATTATTCGAAAGTTCCGATTTCCGATGGGATAATTTCACCGGTGTAGCGCGGCGCATAGAAATACAACGAATCGGCAACAGAGACTGCGAGCGTAACTGTAACACACGGGAGTATCGTAACAGCTGGTCGAACGTGATTTCAGGGAAAGTGAACCATGGTAACCGGGTTGAGCAACGTTTTAGACGGTCCAAGAAGACCGTTCGAGCAACAATTAACCCACCGAACGCTCAGCAACGTCTGTTGCAACGGGTTCTTCGTTCGTTGTCTTTTTTAATTGCACGGGTTTTGTCGACTGAACAGAGCAAACAACGTAATACATACGTAACTCGGCTCTCGGGAGTCTGTTATAGTAAACTGTAGCGGCACTAATATGGCTGCTCGTCTAATAATACGCAATCCTGACGTTTAACTCGGTAACTCCGGTTCGGGGTATTGTTGTACGTAACGGTGCAGTTCCGTCGCGTCGCGCCGCGCCGTTTCGCGGGACGGTTTCCTTCTATTGCGTTCGGTTTACCTACCGTTCAACGAGCGGTGTGTTAGTGCGAGCACGTGTTCTCAGCCGATTTCGCGTAATTCGAAAATTGCCGCCCGTAAATCGTCAAACAGTCGAATCGTGCTATTATGCAACGCTGTTCGGTTAACGCGTCTCGGACACTTTCAACGAGATTTCCGGCTAACGAGCGGATAGCTGGGCCGGACACTTCCTTGTTGCTGACAAAACGATCATTTCATAGCCGCAATTCAATCTCGAAGGGATTCGTGAACGCTGGAATTCACGAACGATGCAGTTCTTGAACGTAGGGAAATGTAAATGCATACTTGAACGGCACAGTTCGTGCACGAGATGCAATTTATGAATGATAAAATGTGTGAATAAAATTCGTGAACGCATAAACTTTATGCATGACGAGCACCTTTGGTACGGGTTTTTCGGAGGAGGGATTGGGGAGGGGGGTAATGGAAAAACAGACTGCAGGGACAAAGGGAAACTGTTTTCAGGCACTCGATCGGCTGATGGTCGTCGAAGCCGACAACGATGTCGCCTTAAGAAGCAAACGGACGATCGGTATCCTGCGGGAACTCTTCCCCGAAATCTCTCAGGTGAGCCACTGCTGAATAAATGACGCAGTGAAGTCCTGCTGACGACCAGGATCCATTAGAGCCCCCCTGTAGCCTTGGGATCCCACCGTCAGACGCGAATATTTGCGGTGGTGGAGCAACTTGAATGACGCTTTACGTGATTGTCAATTGCAAGTGTCCACAATGCCTGACGAATCCTAATATTTGAGGGATAAAATCGCGGATTTTGCACGTTTTATTACTTCCGATCAGTTTGTTAAGTGATATTTGACATTGTAAGTGTAAAATTTCAATTCGGCCCATCTTCCTGTTTATTTTTCTTCATTCACAATTTTTTTCCCTATCTTCGTATTTGTTTTGTCCTAACAATTTCTATTCATTCCATCAGACATCTGAAAATTATTAAAAAATGTTGAGCTGTCCCTATCTTCATATTTATGTTTTACTGTATTATAATATGCTCCAGTCAATTGTTTATAATTTCCACGCTTCCCTACCTTGATATTTACACATATTTTCAGTAAACAATTACAAAAATAGTATAATTTTTTTGACAATCCATCTAATCTCGTCTAACAAATTATTCTAATTGATGATATACAGATTTTTCTAATTGACAGTACCAGTTCATTGACATCAATAATTGACATTTCCGTGTGGGATCCTGAATCCTTTGAAATCCTGGCATCGTCGGTCGATCCAATTATACCCGCATAAGAGGACTGTGGGCGTCCTCGAGATTGTATCGCAGCAGATGGGAAAACCGTAGAGATCTATCATAATACTAATTAACTAGCTGGTATTTGCAGACAATTAGAAGAAGTTCGTTGATCCCTAGAAAATTTCGTTTTTAAAAGCGGAAGCGAGTAAAAGAGATTTCACGGATACGTCTTCCAGTTGGGAAAAGAGAGGGAGAGAAAGAGAGAAAGAGAAAGAGAGAGATTAGTCAATTAATGAGCATGAACGAGCCTCTCCGAGTTAGGGTGTACATACAAAATGCAGAAAACGTCTCTCGATGGCCGAAGGAGAAATTTTTCACACCGAATTGGCATTCTTCCCAAGAAAGTTGCGCGTTTGATTCTTTAAATGCATTCGGAATTTCTTCGGGCGTCGATCGTCATACTCTTGCGCAACCAATAATAATTATAATTCGTCTTTATTATACGCACCGTCAATGTGTACGCAACGTCCGTGAGCTGGACGTTTATGGGTGGCTGTGGAAAGTATGGAACGTTTTAATATTATGGCTTTGATATTGGGCTGGCTCCGAGATCTTATCCCATATTTCAAGACATAAATGAACATTTTATTTTATGTCATTTATCTATTGCGAGATTTATAGTATAGACTGTAAATTTTCTGCGTCTGTCACAAAAATCAAATAAAGCTGACGGACGTCGAGGTACACCTGCTCGGTGCCTAACCGAAGATACAATCTCGATCAAATCAACCTAATAGCACTGTCTTCCAACACGATCCTCGCGTCGATCGTTTGACGGTCATTCTCCTGGTCTCCCAGCACGAACGACAACAATCTTGATAACCTTCTCTAGCCAGCACGAAGGCTAACACCATCACATTCATCGTTCTCAAACAAAAAAAAAACGAAATTAGTCCTAAAAATGGACACTTGACGTTGAATCGAACCTGCAAGAACACGCTCCACCGACAGAGATTCGCCAAAACTAGATCCGAAAGTACCAGACCCGGTCCTCCATAGATCCTCGATCGTCATCCTCGAGGTGGAACCAGCCAGGTGCATTTCGATCCAGCTAAGAGCCGTTGTTTTCTAGATGATCGAACAAAAGGTGAACTCGATAGTCGCGGAGGTGATCCGAGTCCTCGGGCCTACCTTGCTGCGGAATTTCCTCGGGAATAACCAGTCTGGTGGCGAAGGACGCGGGTCGAATGACGGGTCGACGGTGACCGCCGCGTCGCCATTCGACGACGACGACGACGACGACGAGGACGCCGGGTTCAAATCGACCAGCTCGAACGGCTCTAAGGTCTCGATCTCGTTGCCGACATTCCCGCCTGACGAGGACGAGGACAACGAGACGACGAACAACTCGTCGACCACCACGGGTCTGCCGCACACCGTTGCCACAACAGACAGCACCCATGACAACTCGCTGGCGTGACCATGTCATGACCAGCTCGGTAAAACCTTGGAGGTCAATGATCCAGAGATCGTCAACGATCGTCACGTGGCAAGGACTCTCACCGCGCAAACGGGACTGTTGCGGCAGATTCTCCTTCTCTGCACACTATTCTTCTATCGTCTTCTGCTAACTTTCTTCATCTTTCTACTCGTTCTGTGTTATCTCGTCTATCACGCCCACGTTGTTTCTCTTTGCGTATCTATCTCTGTGTCTCCTCATCGTATTCAGAGATGTCGAAGGACCCGTCGAAGAATCATGAAACTGTGACTGTCCTGAAGGTTCTCGACAGCTTCCTTCGTGGATTGCCGAACTCTGGAACACTCTTCTCGCTTTCGACTCATTTCAAGCTTCACCGAAGGTGATCCTTGACTGAGATCGTGGTCGATCTCAGACGATGGAGGACGTCGATGACCTTTGCTGTGAGACAAACGTCGACGTGCCTTCACCTCGAACATTCTCTCCCCGATCATTGACTTTCTCTTTCCTTCTCTTGTTGTACGGTTTACTCTGTTGGCTTCTTCCGCTCCAGATGATCCATCTGTCATCTATCATCGTTGATGGTGGAGGGGACGTTCCATTAAGTGGTTCAAAGGCTTTGGAATGTTCCGAAGCATATAATACGATTCAATATCGTTGAGTCGAAAGTATTGCGGTCAAGAGGAGTGAATACTTTTGAGTTTGTGATCGATGAGCGGGTAGTGCTCTCGATTTAATTAGTGAATACAATGCATTTCATACAACGATTTATGCTGCTTTGCCTGCTTTGGCAACCCTGGATATACACTGGAGTTGTTGCCATGCGATTCCCAATGAATTTGGACTTCTGATTCACTGGCATAGTAAACTATACTGTACTACAATAGTGGACTTAATTACACTGTCCAACAGCTAAAAAATTTTTCAATTCTCAGTATGCAATTCTTCTAGAATTCTTTGCGCTGATTTCAAATCTGTCCTGAATTTTTCTCCTAGACGCACAGTATTTGAAAATTTGAAAAAAGACCCATTTTTCAGCTTTGAACAAATATTGTCGTGTTATTATAAAAGATATTGAATTTATCTTTACAGCAAAAGATTCTTTAGACTTTGCCGAATACAGTGATATCCAATATTAATCCATTATGATTGTTTAAACATGTTTAAACATGTTTAATTGTCGAATACAGTGATATCCAATATTAATACATTATGATTGTTTAAACATGTTTAACATGTGTATTCGACAAAGTCTAAGGAATCTTTTGATGTAAAGATCAATTCAATATCTTTTATAATAACATGACAATATTTGTTCAAAGTTGAAAAATAGGTCTTCTTTCAAACTCAAATTTTTCAAATACTATGCGTCTAGGAGAAAAATTAAGGACAGATTCGGAATCAGCGCAAAGAACTCTATAAGGATTGCATAGTGAGAATCAAATCCCCAAAAAAAGTTGAAATTTGTTGAACCGGGTTATCGAGATAGGGGTATTGTGTTTATGTTAAACAGCATTACATGTGAAAGAAAGCTTATTTGCAGCCAGCGGCTGGCACAAATTGTACGAATAACGCAAGAAATGTTCGATTGAAGCACAAAGTGAAGAATTTGTACAAAATTATACACATTATGATATTATAATTTTGTCCACGTGAAATTCCATTATTTTTATTCAAGTTGAAAGTCTCTTGCATCAGACATTTAACTTTTTCTAAAGACGTTGGAATCAATCAAAACAATTTGGTTATGTTTCCTATAAAATTCTGTTTAATATGAAATCAATTTTCAGAGTATCTGGTAATTTTGTCTACTAGTCTGTACTACACTAAATTTGCGCACATGCATTCGATGCACACGTGCAAATTCAGCGTAGTGTAACATAGCTCGGCTTAGTTTTCCGGTGGATCCAAGATTGGAAATCGTTCGCTGATTCAGTAGACTGGTTCTTTAGCGCTTCAGTTTGTCCAACTAATAAAATCGTCGGCGCGTTTCCCGATCACGAGACATCGCGAGAACACGCGTCGCCCGCGCTATCTAATACGTGTTCCGCTCGATCGCCATCGAATTGTAGAAACGCTCGAACGCGTTCCTAACCGTTATATTAACAAACTACAACTAGAAACCGCTTACAGCGAATAGCTGTAAATGCGGAGCAAATTGCGGATTGAATGCTCTTCGAGCTGCTTGGACGAAGAGTCGTAAATCGTGGTGCAAATTGAGGGAGAAATTCGCTCAATGTGAAACGAAAGCAGGAGTAACGCAATCAGCGTACTTCGGTCTCTACAAAAATATCATTGGCAGTCAGTGGGGTGTATGCAACTTTGATAACGAAGCGTGCTGTTACGGCTCATTTACCTCTGTTTATCTCCATTTATCTCTAAGATGAAACGGACTTTCATTTCTTGCATTGACCGTTTCAAGCAAGAGTGCATTCCGGTCCAAATATTGTTGATTTATTGGCTATGTATATAAAATTGCACCTGCTAAGTGGTAATAAAATAATTATGACAGTATCACGTTCAAAATACAAAGTAGCTTGTGGATTTTGAAATGATGTACGTAATGCCAGCTTTTACCTGCTTACTACGAACCTTGAAGATTTTCTTGACCGATTCGTATCACGATTTTCGCAAAAGTTCCTCGAAGGAGCTTTTTCCCTGGCGATCGATCGGTAATGATTCGAGAAGTGGTTCGAGGAGGTCGATCGTGTAACTTCTGTTTGCAGGACGTGAACCCGGAAGCGGAGGACAGAGTGAACGAGGTGGCAGCAGAGTCGCAGAACAACGAGGTCAAAGTGCAATTCGCGGACGAGGTGCCCAGCGATGCGGCGCCGTTAACGCCGTTGGACGAGGTGGAAGCTGACGATGACGAGAACAGGAACAAAAGGTTCTTGAACTTCGGATTCGGTGGCTCCTCTGGTGGTGGAAGCGGCGCCGGTTCCGGCAACTTCCTCTTCGATATAATCAGGGTAAGTTTTTCGCAATCGTGGAGACTACGCGATTTTGGTTAATTTTTGGCGAACGTTGAGTGAAAAGTGGAGAAACCTTCAACAATTAATGGACAAACAGGATAAGAAAAATTTATTCAAGTAACAATTACACTGGTTCTTTTACTTGACCCTGGGTCTATGTTAATCCAGAATACTAAAGATTTCATCCACTTAACTTCCAGATAACGAAGTTATTTATAGTTTACTAACCCTGTGGATTTCATTTTCTTAGCCCTAAAACTACCAATAGGTTTAGTTTTTTTTTTACGAAAAGCAATTAATGGATCTGAAACTTTGCGTGCATTTTCATTATACCTTTGCAATGTTATTTGAACTTTTGCAGTTTCAATTTATTTAACAATATGATTCTCTCAAAATTTTTTCACTGCAACAGTCCATAAAGATGGATATGCAGTTAACGTTTCACCTACAATTAACACATGTGTCATAGCTTCCATCTACATAAATTCGAATTTCCTGCTGAATCATTAAACATACAGTCTGCATTGTCTGCTGTTGATTAAAGTCAAAACCGGTCGGTTTTTTGTTTTTTTTTTTAATGCAATTCTCTCCTATTAGTAACGAGGTTAACTTCCTAAGAAAAACAGGTAACTGTCTGACTGTAAAAAATGGTAAAAATTCATAGGATGCATCTAGGTTCCATCGTCTAGGCTACACGTGACAACCGCGTTGATCGTTGATCGCACGGTTCACCTAACACACGCCCTGTCCCCTCGTCATGAAAAAGAAGAAAAGGAACGATAGTGAAACAGCTCAACGACAAAGATCGGTGACGCTCGACTAGATCGGTAGATTGTTTAATATTCAAGTAAGAGGCTGGCACGGAACGGCAAGGGCGCCTACTCAGCCACCGGTGAAAGTCTTGGACCAAATTGCCGAGCTGTGCGCTGCCTGTCGTTCCAAGGTTCCTGACCTAGCCACGACCCGACCTCGCGGACATTTATCGGGGCAAAAGGTGAAATTTTTTATCTTGAACCGCAAGGAAATTACAGTAGTGCTCGTCAAAGACGTTTAGAGAAAATTTTATAAGAATCTCTCCAAAGAGAACTAACTATCAGAAATCGTCACGTTGTCCAACGATTTGTTCTACTTTCGATGAGACACTCTTAATTGCCCTAACGAAAGTAACAACGGGGGGGAGAGTCAGTCCTAGAAAGTAATCGGGACAAACGCAGAACGCGTTCGGAATCCAGTTTCCACAATAATAACGCGAAGATTATTAGTGATTTCTCCTGTTTTATTCAACGAACGGGTTGGTCGGATAAAGTCCGGAGCGATTCATTGTCCACGAATGTTTACTGCAGCTGCGTGGACGTCAATGCGACTAGTCGATTTGAGTCGAAACTGGTCCGCGGGTGTTGGCCTTTTATAGAGCCAGAAATCGACTGTGCGTTTTCTGAACGTCGCCGTTGCTCGGTGAGTCGATCTCCTCTCGAAAAATCGTCGAAAATTATGGCCAAGACCAGGCTAGACTTAGCAATTCTATAATTAGACTTTGAAGCTTCGTTGTTAGAATTCATTCTTTAAATTCCAAACTTTATCCCTCATAATTGAACCGTTGCGATTGCGACAAGGTTTTCGTAACATTGTAACACAGTTTCTTGTAAAGAATACCAAAATTGCTTTAATTATTAGTAAAAATTAGTAGGTTCTTCCAGGGAGCCTTTTGCTTCCAAAATATGTTTGAGTCTCTCCTAAACACTGGACCCTCCACTTTTCAATCAAGGAAGCTACTCCGAATGCCTCGCAAGAAGTCCCCTGATTAGGTCATTACACACGCATTTTCGGTTCTAGCCAAATTATTGGCTAAAGTGTGTGTCCTCAAAACCCAACCATTGGGTGCGAGCGAGGACCCCCTGGTGCCGTCCCGCGAGACTTCTTGTGAGGCACGGAGAGTAGCAATACTACTAACGATCCTCCCTGAAAGAGGATTCTTAATGGTTTCTCGATCCTTTGAATAAACTGTAGCCTGAGGGTCAGTTCACGACAAGGTACTGATTATATTTTACGATAATAATCAATAACGTTCCGTCTATTCAAGGACCCGTTTGCTATTAAAAGTTGTTTGAATTTGACCTAAACCTACAACCATCCACTTTTCACTCAAGAAATGCAGCGAAACTAACGATGCTCCGTCACACTGAGTATTGATCATCCGATCAATATGTACCGCGAAGCAGTAAGCTCACGTAGGAAGGAGACCGAATGCAGAAGACACGAGCAGTCATGTCCATCGACTAAAACGGTTTTTCAGCCACTTTTCAGGGCCCGGTCAGGAACGGGGGGGACGTGGTGCGATCGGCCGATCAGCACGAGAGCATGATCTAACCCCGAAACAGTCAATGACAAAGCAAAACACACAAAAAGTCCGGCTACAATCTAGGAGCGGATCAGTAAACGAAAGTTCTCGTCTCTGTTCTCGTTTAGCAAGCGGCCGACGGGGCGGCAAGAGCGGCGGGCACGGTGTACCGCGTGGTGGCAGGTACGCAGAGCCTAGGGCTCGGCTTAAGCGCCTCCCGGGACTTGGGCCCGGCTCCCCAAGATGCCGCCCCTGCTGCCCCAGCTGCTCCAGCTGGTTCCTCCACGGCGGGATCCTCGAGCAACGCACCGGCCGCGTCAGGAGCCGGCAACCTACCACCGGTACGCCAATCCTTCCGAGCAGAGCCGAACGGACACTGCCGACTGCACTTATCACTTATCTCCTGGTGAACGGGACCGGAACGGGCTCCCGACATCTCTAGATCCTCGGTTGGAACCATTCCGACTGGGGATCGATGAGATCGAGCCTCGACGGATCTTCGTTTATCCTGGCTTCTTTCACTTTAACTTTCTTGCTGCCAAATAGGTGCGATATGCAGAACTTGCCAGGACCGATTTGATGGTTGTGTTTTTACGAAGAAATTAAATCGGCCCGTGACAGTTTCTCCGTAAACACTGGGGACAGAACCCGTTGGCAGCAAAAGAGTTCATCTCGCTTGTTCTTCTTCTTCTTCTTCTTCTCTCTTTCTCGTAGACACTACGTTTCTGCTTCCTTTTACTCACACGGGGGCTTCCGGTTGCGAATACTTCTTTCGAGGTCCTTGCAGAGTTGCTTTTAACTGGGTACCGCGTTTCTCCCCGTAGCTTCGCGTGAGAGGGTGGACGTAAATGTTAGGGATTAAACGAGGTTAGTTTGTCTACAACTTTGAAGTTTGTCACCATGTTTCTTGGAAACATCCGATCAAGATGGTTATTTATCTTGGATTGAGTATTGTGTTTCTTTCATAGCATCGCGAGAGGGTATAGATGTCCGGGGGTTGTGAAAGTTAGTATAACTTTTTCATTGAGGTCTGCCACAATTTTTCTCGTAGACCTACGATCAAGATTGCCATTTATCATGGATACTGTAATTCCTCCAAAGTGTCGCGTTAGGGGGCAGTCCATGATCAAGATGATTAATTGGATACTGTGTTTAAGTCAATGGTCAAGATTGTCATTTGTCTCGTGATGATTCCTCGAAACGAAGTAATTCGCAGTTGCGAACTATGGGTCGCGTCATGAACAGCTCGATGCACCCGTGTGCATACTAGCACACTAGCTGCACCCAGCTATGTTTGATTTGCATGTCGTCTTCCTCGCACGTGGTTAACACCTTGCACGTTCTTTCATTTACTCTTCCGCCTTCCGTTTGTTTAACAACGCCCACGCGAATATTCCTCCCTTTCTCTGTCTTTCTCGTGTTGCCTGATATCCCTGTCACTCTTGTGTTCTTCAACGTCTTCTTTTCTTCTTCTTCTTCTTCTTCTTCTTCCTGTTCTCTTCGTTCTCCTTCGCCTTGTTTGTGCATGGACTGCGCGCCAGGTTCTCTACGCTTCTGATTGTCTGCGAATGGAAAAGTTCGTCAAAGATCTGGAAAACTATTGAAACGAACGAAAATGATTTCAGGAGAACCTGGCGCGAGGTCATCGCGACGCATTATGTTTTTGATCCCGTGGTCATAGTGTGCGCCAGGTTTCGTGATCCAGTGTTGTCACTAATCAGCCTTCGTCTGCGTTCTTGACGAGTCACCGAAGAGACACTGTTCTATCTAAATGCTAATACATCAGTTGTTACGACAATAAGCCAATCTGCTGAAACATAGAACACACAGCATTAAAACGACGTATCGGTGTGTCTATTTACGCTGAAAAGTATTTGCACAAACTGATAGGTATGTGTTTCGTCATTATTGTTACAGAATCTCTCTTCTCAATCGTTCATGCTTAAGTGTACAAGACATCTTCGATTCAATGTTGTTGAATGGGCAGAGGAAATTCCTTGTTTGTGAAAATGACATGAAATATTTTTAATACAACTGTATGCTTAGAGGAAAATTAATGAGACAACGTACGATCAAGACGAACGAGACGCGAGACGTATGAGACACTAGGACTCGTTTTATACAATAAAGTACAAGTTGACAGTTTTGTTAAATTTATCTTGGTCCTCTTTAACGTTCTGAATTCACATTTGATCAAATGCAAGTTCCTGACTGACAATGTTGTTTGATTTCGAGGGGCCAATTACGTGGCGTACATAACTTTATTTCAGGTGGCGGTGCTTAGGAGATTTGAAGGTCAACGCAGTTTTTTTTTATATGAAACCACATATTTTTGAACTTGTACGATTGTACCACTTTTGGAGACAATTTCAACGATATAGTCATGCAAGGTCATAAACGTAAATTGCATGGAAAACAGAAATTCATTATAAATTCTTATGAAATGAAATATTCTCTGATCAGTTTCACGTAACAGAAATTTAGTTAGAAATTTAGAAATTAATGATGCTGAGATTCACAGTGAATTTACATGTTCCAGCCTTGTTTACATTTACGACCTTAGATGACCATTAAAGTTCAAAAATATGTGATTCCATGTAAAAAAAAAACTAAGTTGACCTTCAAATCTCCTAAGCACCTCCACGTGAAAAAAGTTATTTACGCCACGTAATGGGCCCCTCGAAACCAAACAACATTTGTCCGAAGCATTTCTTCCTATTTCAAAAAGTTACTCAGGTAGCTTATTTTAGGTGACTCACCCTGTATAGTGTGACTTAAAAATACTTGATAAAGGTATTCCGAGGACCACGAAAAAGATCGAACGTTTCAAGAACAGTGAACAACAGTTCCCGGTGACTCGTCACGAGGTGACCTAATACTGATCATCAGTTCGCTAACATTCCTCCCGGTAAAGATTAACCAGTTAAACCGCGCCAAGTATGCAGCAGCATCCTGAGTCCACCTAAACGATCCGTACTACCTTTTCCCAATCGTTCCACCCGGCCAACGGTCCCGACGCGACACCGACAACCACCGACAAGCTAAATGCAAACAACTTTCGGCTGGCGAGGCAACTTGGACATCCCGGCCGATTCGACTCGGAATCTCTCAGGGCAGCCATTGATCGATTGCCGATTCTCTCGTTGTTGTGATCTCGTACTCGTCCATTGCACCGTATATATTTCTTAGCGACGTAGCTGTGTAGTTTTGACTCGTTGCTGCTGGAGCACGCACCGAACGATGCTGTGCCGACGCATGATTCGGCTCCCCAAGTCCCATAATCATCGAGAAAACCACGATAATCTCAGACTTCGATATTTTCGAGCGTTGTTTACGGAGCCGAATCGTTTGCGACCGCGCAGGAATTATTCATAGCAAATTGACGTACGTTTAGCTGCTCCAAAACCAGTCTATGACGATCCCGTTTAGGCCAGGTAGGTATCGAACAGCGTGCGTCATGCTGCTATAGTTGTCACAGTAATGTATCGTACCTCTGGGTCTTGGTAAATGTATATCTAGTCTTGATGCACCTGTAGGCTGTCCACACTACAACAGAGATAACCATAGTTAGAACAATCACTTTTCAAGATGACTGTATCAATTACAATTTTGAAATAAGTATGGACAGCCTAGACCAACCACGAAACAATGTCACGAGCCGAAGGAGCGCACGTAAGGATCGTAGCAGCAAGATCGATGGATCGTAGCCGCAAGTAGGATTCAGGATGTAATAGCACCGTAGTGTCGGGAGCGCTGGAGCCTGGACGTGGAGCTGCTACACACTCTGCAACTTTTGATTCTGTTCCCCGTTTTATTTTTCTCTCGAACGACCGTGCCTGATAGATGCGAAGTAGAGCGAGAGCACACGCGTTCACGGAACGGATCGGTCGAAGATAAATCGATACGAAGACCGAGGCACTCCTCGTTCTTCACCTTCGCCTGAACGGTGTCGGGACTGACCGGAGGCTATGGTTCTTTGCAGATGGTGGCCGGAAGCGGAAGCCAAGCCAGCGGAGGAGTAGCGCTTGCTGGGAAAGCTGAGGATGCGCCGGAAGCGGTGCCTGGACCGGTCACAAGGCTCTTCGTCATCGCCAACAGGGGAATATCGAACCTCATTCAAGACCTTATCCTCGTGAGTACTTTGTTTCATTTTTGAAATTCATTTCTTTCGGTGGGAATTTAAAGTAATTCGTACTGATGGCACTCCATGGCAGTCTGTGGTAATTTGATTACATATGAATTTTTGATTTTCCCAATTTCATATAAGTATGCCCGGTGACCAAGATTTAAAAATAAGCATTAAACATTACCAATAAATATTCTACTAGAGGATCATTTACCTAAATACTTTTAAATATCTTACCTTTTTGTAATAAAACATAATCTGCACTCTTATCAAACCGATCCCTAAAAATAACAATAAAAATAGCGTCCAGAGTTTCAAATTCAAAATACAGCTCAAGCCAACATTAGCCAATAAATATTTTACTGAAGAGGATCATGCCATCAACAATACAGAAATGCTCGCATACTCTGAAAAGCGCGACAAATGGCAATATCTCTGCCATTTTAATCGCAAGCGACCTAATCGAGTTACTGCATTTTTCATGAACCGTTAGCTCGAAGTGTGTAATAAAAAGCTTGTAATCGTCATTTCGCATAACTCCTCGACCCGGCACGGCGCGGCGCGGCGGCATAATTCTCATCCCAGACACGCTGTATCATAGCAATCACTCTAATCGCTATTACGACCGCGGATTTATGGTTCGGATAGCGCAATATGTTTTCACTTCGGATCGATTACGCAAACGACAAATACGACGAGCGAAACGGGAGCGTCTTCCTAGGAGCTGGTCGTCCTGGGAAATCATGGCTTCGAGGAGATACGGAAGTTAGCGTAACTTCGGAGCACGCGATTATGATGCTGGTTTAATGTCGCGTTGCTCCTCGGCGCGGAAAATCCCGTGGAAAGCGATCACGATCGTGTCGTAACGAAATCATTCGATTTTCCGTCGCTCCCACTCGCATAATCGATTTCTATCCGCCGCGTCGCCGGAATTCGAGCCGAAAGCCACGCTCAGCTGAATTCCGTTTCGCGTGTCTCGATCATTCGTACGATTTTGTCACGGTGAAAACGATCGAGAGCTCAATCGCCACGCGAAATCGTTATACAAAACGAATCGTCCACGCAACGATCGACGACGACCACCCCGCAGAGATCCTTGCGGCGTTCTCACAGACGTAATCGCGCAAGAAAGTTTCACCTGCGTGCCCGAATCGTTCAGTTGTTGACTTATGTTGTTTATTTAAGCGATCAAGATAATCGAATTTCTCTTCCGTTATTCTAGATACGAAATAGTTGCTCTATGTGTCGACAGGTTGAAATTTGACTCGATGGCTGCCATAGTTTCTTCGCATGGCTTCTCGATGAAATTCCGTGAATTTCGTCAGAGACTTGCGAAATGGAGAATGAATTTCTTATGAATGCTTTGAATTCTTTATAATACAACACGTAACTGTCGGTTGTCGCGACGATAGAGTTTAGGTGATTTTTATGATCGTAGAGATTATACCGATGGATCGTGAGCGAGATAAAACTTGCTGTATTGGTTCTCAACAGAAAGTTTGATTTTGCAACGACGAATGTAGTTATGTTGTAATATGAAATCGCGATAATTATAGGTTTGGAAAGTGTCTAGTTCGAAAAGAAAATAAATGATGTTGACATGGAATTCTAACGAGATAATTTAATAATGTGTAGACATTTGAAAAAAATATCATTTTACACCGAGCTTGGGAAGATCAATTTGCATCAGACGTCGTTTATATTAATTAAATTTTGAGATTGTATCTCTTTTTCACTTTAGATGCAATTTGCTCCAGCAAAATGTCTATGTGGCATATTTGGTGGGAGCTAGGAACTTTCCTAAATGTCCAAGGCGGACCTGTAATTCAGAATGTCCTCGAGATAAAATCTGCTCATTTGATTATTCAATAGCGCAAACATCAGATCTTCTATAAATTTCTACGGTATCCTAAACTATGATAAAATTTCCGAGACCTCTCGAACGAGGACATTAAGTAAGTTTACGGCGATACCGTAGTCACGATCGGTGGATTCAGATAAGCCTGGAAAATTGGAGACGCTTGGTTACGACTCTATGTCGAGAAAGTGTTCGTGAGTTATGCATTTCGTTGACCTGAGGTCCCATGGAAATTTTGCGAATTTATTAACGACAGGTCGTTAGATCGAATCCATCGTGGAACGAGCATCTACATACACGCGAACGAAACCGGTTAGGTCTGGGTCAGGTTAGGGGACTCGATAATTTCGACAGAGATCCGCGAAATCTGATTCAAATTTGTTGGCCGGACCGAGATTTTGCCGAAAGTCGCGCGATCGAGCCGCGTTGTCGTTCCAGATATATAAAACCGGCCGGATTACGCAAGCGGCCCCCGTCGAGATCGATGGAAAGCAAAAATGTAAGCGACTTTCTCTATGAAATAGCTCGTCCATTTGCCGGCTGACTTATGCAAGCAGCCGCTACCTGCCACCTGGCACGCGATACTGCCAGGGGCATGGCTCCGACCACCTCTTCCACAAAATTAGTGAACAGTCGATCGATCACCGGCATCGGCTAGATCCAACGTTTTCGAAACTGTTCGTTGTTAGATCGCTACGTGCGTGAAACTTTTAGCGGGCAGTGCATGGCCAGGCAGGAATCGCTTCGACATACTCACTGAACGCGTTTGTTGCGTTCACTGGACGAGTACAGGGCGATTCATCTTTGGTGATTTATTAAAATCTGGACAAAAGGAAGAATATTTTGCAGAATTTCTTTCTTTTGAATTTTTTTAGCGTTGGAACACCATGTCGATTTGGTTTGTACAAGAAAAATGCAAGATTGTACTTCGTATTCATTGATGAAGGTCTGGATTAGGTTGGTTAGTTGTAGGTGAAGAATTTTAATCTAGGGCGTATCATTTGATGAACAATTCTGTCAATGTAGATGGAGAATATTAAACTAGGTTACACAATTTATTTATACGTTGCTGAAGGCCCGAATTAGATGACGAACAATTTTGTCAGTGTTAGTGAAGAATATTAAATTAAGATGTTCGATTCAGAAAAATGCAAAGTAATAACTTCATATTCATTCATAAAGGTTCTCATGTTTAGTATGTTCCCTTTCGGAAGATTATATACAACCGACTTTTAAGATTGAAAAATTTTAAACGATCTCCTATTTTGTTAATAACATCGATGTATTGCAATCGTCATTTCCTACCTTGGTAATAGAGTCAATGTATTACATCATCTGCTATTACGTTAAAAAAATTTTGCAATCATCGTTTTCTATCTTGTTGATAGAATCGATATATTACACTCGTAATTTCCTAACTCGTTAAAAGAATTTAATTAACATTTAACTAAATGCCATTCAAGAATGTAGTCACATTTTTGGCATTTTCAGGAGAAGATTTATTAAATTGAATCACTGAAGGATTTCACTAAATAGCCTTCATGAATGCAGCCACGTTTTTTTCCATTTTTTAAAGAATCCTCGTTACATTCAACGTCTAAGAGAATTGTCTTCTAAATAAAACACTGTATCAGATATACTGAAGATGAACTGGTTAAAGAGTCTGCAGGGCCTCCCAACGTGAAGTCAAGTCTACACAATTAAATAATTAACATTCCCGCAGTTTGAGCATAAGCTCGGTAGCAGTTCTCGCTTCATGGTCTCTCAACGAAAGCGAGACCGACCGCTAAAACGCGCTGGCGGAATTGCGTTTCTGGTTCCGAGGGCGTTGATCGCATATATTGTATGTAC
Source organism: Lasioglossum leucozonium (assembly GCA_028454225.1). NCBI lineage: Eukaryota > Metazoa > Arthropoda > Insecta > Hymenoptera > Halictidae > Lasioglossum > Lasioglossum leucozonium. The sequence goes on along the minus strand of CM052219.1, from coordinate 9,000,592 downwards.
TTACTTACCCGTCACAACACCGGCAATTCTCTAACGACATCAGAAAAACGACGCGACGTGTCCCCCGGGCAAAAATCGCATGATTCGCGCTCCAACTTTCGAGCCTCGATCGCCTAATTGATCGATCGAACTCGCGACGTCCGCGGTGTGCTCGACTGTGACCAGATTTTTCTGCGACTTTCGACTCCGGGAATTGCTTCGAGGAAAGCTGACGGAAAAAGATAACGCGAAGAACTGAAATTCCGGGTGCAATTCGCAGATTGTTACTTGGGAACGTTTTTCCACGTTGTTATTAAATAACTTCATTGTTGGCGGAATGATTGAAACAGGACCATGAATGATTGAAACGAAACGGTTGAAAGTATTACGACTCATGAAAATATGTTTTATTGGATTCGGTTAATATTTCTGCTGAAATAGTTTGATGAGAAATTGACAGTGTTTGGTTGAGTCTGCTTATTAGAAAAATATTGATTCGATGATTAACATCCTTGTTCGTTCATGGAAGACCAGATTCAATTACAAGTGATCGATTACTATAGCTTCTCTTTTTACAATAAAGGATGTATATTCTGAAACATCTGTCTCCTATACTATGACAATCATCAAACAAAATTGATAGAGGTGAGATAGAGAATGATTATGATAGACTGTGTAATTAAAGTATTTCTAATGTCTAACTAAAAAAAATGCTTCACATAAAAATAAACCAGTACTAAAAAAATTATGTACTTTTGTACAAACCAGGAATTATTTCGCATTTGTTTTCCGTCGTAAAAATGTCCTGGTCCCGTTCGAAGAATACAAAGTGATGTCAATGTGTTAAACAATTAGAAACAGAAGATTATTAGAAGAATTATTAGAAGATAGATTCACGAATCACTCGGTATAATAATCTTTCTGCTCGAAGACGAGCCTGAATCAGCGATCGCGGACGTTAATCCTGCTCATTATGCGCAACCCGCAAGAAGAGTGCATCGGCTGGAAAGCGTTCACGCTTGGTGCATCACAGGGAATTCCTCTCCGACGCGCGGTCGAAAATCGGAAACTCCGTTACAGACTCCGGGTCCGAGCAAAACGATCTCGTCGATCGTTGGTCCCGTGCGAACGACCACGTCAATCGTTGATCGTTTTTCTCTAACCGAGAGAAACCTCTCTCTTTCTCGCGGATAAGAAGAGTCGAAAGCGGCAACCGGCCTCTCGAAAGCGTTGCAAAATTTCTTCGCGCGGAAAACAGCCGTCCTTTTTTTCCTGGAAGGAAAGAACAGAGAAAAAGAGGCTAACAATTCTAAGGAATCCGAACGTGGAGCACGTTTCGTTCGTTCGTGATCTCGAATTGGACTGGACAGTAAACATTTTACTTGAAAATTCTAAACAAAGTCTTAAGAACGAACGAAAGTTTAAGAACAGAGAAAAAGAGGCTAACAATTCTGAGGAATCCGAACGTGGAGCACGTTTCGTTCATTCGTGATCTCGAATTGGACTGGACAGTAAACATTTTACTTGAAAATTCTAAACAAAGTCTTAAACTTTCGTTACTGAAACCTCCATTTGAACACAATTCTTAACGTATGTTTTTTTTGTCTTGTGCGCTACTGCATGTCGTAAAGAATAATTGACAATGAGTACTATTCCATAAATAATATCAATTTTTTCAAATATTTTATAAAGGTGTAAAGAGGATTATAACCAGACTATTTTCATGTTGTTCTTCAGGAACTACAATTCAATGTTCCCCTTTCCTTAAAAATTGTATAACCTTGCCTAAAATGAAGCCATCAACGAAAAGAGATTTATACGTCTTAACAAATTCTATCAACTCCCTAACTGGATCAGTGAACAAATAAATAATGAATGTTTGGCGATTTGCAGCGCCTGGCAGCAACGAGCGAGCGCATCGTCAACTTCAAGGCGAGACTGATCACCTCGATCATCTAGAACTCGGCGCGGAAGGACTAGGGTGAGGAAGTACAAGACAAGATTCGATGGTCCTGACGTGGTGGGGCCACGTGGGAGCCATAACCGAGCCGTGATCGTCGCAGGAACACGGGTACGACGTTGGCAACGCGGCTGTGGCATAATAGGCGTGTTGCCCCCCTTGTCCCCGAGGTCCTTTGTGTCTCGTCGATGGCAGTCTCGTCCTCGTGAAGCGGAACCTCGCGACTTCATGTTCGACATCCACGCAAAACCCTGCCGTCCTCTCGTTCTTTTCCGTCCTCTTCAGCTTCTCCTTCCACTTACTTCGTCTTCCAACGTTCCCGTCAAACATTATCTCTTTTCTTCCAACCCTAATTCGTCCCCTCTCTCTGTCTCTCTCTTTAATCCTCGTGATCCCTAGTTCTTCGAGTCACGATTGATAATCGTCGATTATACATATAGCGTTTAAATACTTAGATTCGACGATCGCCGCAAGAAATCGCGCTCGCACGATTGAATTTTCTAATAGGACGTTTAGGCGAATAATATATATTGTCAAGCGGTTCTCAATGTTGGTGCATGTAACCGTAAAAACAGCTCGATACTGTCCATACAGTGTTGTTAATGTAGACTAGCTTGAACATCGCAAATAGTTCACTTGTTATAAAGGATGCAAGAAAATTCAGAGTATAAACAAATCCAAGAACTCTTTTTAACAACGTCGGGGAAGCATCCTGTACAAGATGCAAAAGCTTCCGATTGAAATAATTTTTGATCATTCTGATCGGGGCTGTTATCGTGGAGCAATCCCTGGACAGACATAAAAAAATCACTACTAACTGTTTGATTACCGATACAAAGGAAAAGAAGAGAGGAGTATGCTCGGAATTTTACAATGTTTTTATAATGTTGAGAATCTTGGAATGTTGATGATTTATATTGATTTTTCTGAACGTTTCTGAACAGACAGTTGCGAAAAGCGTGAGACGCGTAATTTTGTCGGTGCTCAATTCCGTCGGATCGCGTCAAGCCAAGAAGAAACTCGAGCGGACTTGTACATAGCTACTCCCGGAATGCAACAGTGCCAAGCATTGATTGTTTCTATCCCCCTCTTTGTATTAGCAGCCCTTGTTTCCTTGTCTGTTGCTTCTATAAGGGTTGCTAAGAGCGCCGACTGCGGTGCACTCGAAAATTTCGACGAATTGTGAATTCTGGAAGTGTCAATCGGATATTGTGCAACCTCCACGAACGCTGGAACTAAATGACTGGAGTCGGACGACTCACTTTCAACTCTTTTGCCCAGAATTATTAAAAATGTATCTCGATTGACGTCAATTCAGTTACCTGAGGTACACGCAAAATTAAAGATTATACTTTAATAGATCGGGTATAAAACCACGAAAGAGCTCATAAAACAATACAAGTTAGAGTTTCGTCACAGTAATTGCTTCTTTGGGGTGTGTATGAGATTTAGTTTAAAAAACTCTCTACCTTAATGTTTTGTAAATAAAATTAATTACGGATACCATATCATCATCGATGTTTAATTGAAGCATCACCCATTTAAATGAATTATATTGTGCCACATGTTCAGTAATTTCTCAATCCGTTCATGTTATGCAAAATAAAGGAAGGCTACGAATTTGGTTGTTAACTGACTATATTGCCTAAGAGGAAAATTAATTTCATGTAGCTGAAGATTAGCAATCAATCGTCAATAATTTTCGTTTTCTATTATGTAGTAGCTTGAAAAAGAATACGTGAACAAATGTGTGAGTCGGAGATACCTCCTAGAAAATTCATTGTATAAATTGTTAGTCGATTCCAGCGTCGGGAGTTGCAAAACCCGAGAAATTAGGCGTGTCATTTACCGTTCATCGTACTCGACTCGAGCCCAGAACGTCGCCAATCCCTTTTCCCACTTTCCTTATCGGAAAGCGCGATAAGGGAACGCTATTCGTTCGGTATCCGTCCAGTTGTGTTGATCCTCGAATTGAACGCATAATCTATCGAATGTAAATCGTCCCTGTTATTGTGTAGTGTAAATAAATAAATATTATTGTCATAAAACTCCCACAAACCTCTCAAACCCCCAACAAATACCTTCATACAAAAATCATCCATTCTCGACGATCATTTATTAATCTAATAGCTTGTATTCGATACAAATATAAATAGACAGACGACAGAACGTTGTTACAACAACAACAACAACAAGAACAACATCGATTTCCACGAGATTCACGACTGCTGTTTAGCAAAAATACACTCGAGGAACGGTTTTCGATCAATTACTCTTCCGATGAATGTTTCCTCGACATACGTAACATTGGTAGTATATTGTCGACGTGATTGTTACCAATGTCAGGCGTCTGTCAGGTTTCCCATAGTACACGGTTCTCGCATGCTTAATTCTATCAATTGCCACGTGATTGGAAGAACGAGCTTCCAAAATGGTTATCGCGAGCGACTGCTTAAATCTAATCACTTGAACGACTGTAATCACCGGGTGTGTGGATTACGATCACCGTTAGGCCAACGAAATTGACACATGTTGCTTCGGTTAGGCCTTTTGTTACGTATCGTCCGCAGGTTTCGCGGTTGCAGTGCCTTTGCTTGAGGATACACGAGCTTCCTCGAAGACGAAGTGTTCGTCTTCGCAGGAAGCCCATCGGTGTAGCTAGGGTGGTGAAATCAATGGTTGCTCCTCAGGGACACCGACGTACACTGGGTCGCCTAATCGTATGCTGCCTGGTCGACCTCTTAGGCCTAAGTGAAATCCCATCACTGGACTCTCGCCGAACGTGTGCCGGAGGTCTGGGTCCACAACTTGTCTGTACCTGGAAGATAATTGGTACTTTATTGATCATTTGACATAAAAATTAAGTGAAATTAATCGTTACCAAAGATGGCATTTATTATCTAATTTTTTGTTTGCGTAGAATTAATAATGAATATTTGTATACGTTCAGGGCAGGTATGTTCTTGGGATGATGTTAGACAGTTGCTGATAATTATACTGCAGATTTTATTCTGTTGCATTATTCGGGACTTATTAAAATTACTCAGTAAAGGAATAAATGTGCACTTCCTGCAAAACAAATTATAAATGTCCCAAATTCCTACTTACAAATTACCTGTGACAGTTGGCAGATATACATAGAGAACTGCTAGAAATAAAACTACGTGTATGTACAATGTTATCCTCTGAAGATACTGATTTTTGAACTCTTGCGAAATTGTAGAATGAAAATGCATATGGCAGAACAACAGGAAAAGAAGAAGATGAATTAAATTCAAAGAAATTAGGATTCTTCGAATCAAGTTCGAGGACGTACGTTTTTAGTGTTTTCAGTGGCTCCACATTCGGATGCTTAACACCAGTCTCGGGGTTAATAACAGTCAGGATACATCTGGTGCAAGGCATCACGTTCTTGAACATCACGTTGCCTATCTTCAGCCATCGCCAACCATCCTCTTCGTAAGGAAGTGCTCCTTTTACAACAAAATTTGGTCGAAATTGTTCTGGATTGACTGGCTCATCCAGTCTGGTGTTCAAATCAGCCACTGATGCCTCGTTTATTAAACAGTAGCTCGATTCATCCGGGTAGGCTCCCTGATTAAACAGAAAACTTTTTATGCACAGTCCGATCGTTAAGAGACCAATTAACATGCTCCTGGTAGCTAAAGCGTTACAACACCGCTAATAGAGTGTTATAAACTCACAGTGTCGTCGCAAGTGAAGTCGAACTTCTTGTTCTTCTGTCGAAGTTCCCTCGTTGGTCGCGACAATGGATAGTAGACCAGTCTGAAACCTGTGTCTTCCATAAGAATGAATCTAGACAGCCACCTGGCCACCTCTTCGCCGCAGTCGCAAGCTGCGACAAGTTTTCCCCAAACGGCTACCCGGAAACCTTTGCCTTGTATCCGTGACAAGTCGATACTTATTGGCATCATTCCTGGAGCTGAGAGGGTGAGGACTGATCCAGACACAGTTGGCGAAACCTTGAAGAAATAGGAAAGCAGCGTTATTGGAATTCTCGCAGATGAAATAAATTAAAATTACACACTGAACGTTAATGGCTCTGGGTAATTGCTTCAGATATGGATTATTCAATTACTGGTAAAAGTATACGAAATAGTTCGCTGATTATTAGCATTTGTATTTGTTCCTTGTGTTAATTTAAAAAATTTTTTACTGATAAAATTTGTCTCAGTATGTGTTTAATTAGAGATAAATATAGAGAATGCTTTGGGGAGTATGGAATCGTTTCAGAAGTGGAGTATTAAATTACTGGTAAATTATGCGAAACAGATCAGTGATTATTTATACTCTCACTAATCTCACTCTTTCGTTTTCAATGAAGGAATTTACGAAACCAATTGTCTACATGCCTTCCCATCATCTTGATCTTTTACTACTACGTTAATTTCATATCAAGAAGCAAATCAGTCTAGAAAAATAAGATACTGTATATTAAATTAATTCTGCATCGGTGATCATTGGTAAAATTATTCCCTCATTTAGTCTTTCGTTTTCAATCAACGAATTTATCAAATCAATTCTCACATCATAATTTTTTACCATCGCGCTAATGTAATTTCAACAAGCAAATTAACCTGTAACAACGGGAGATTGTACTTCAAATTAATTCTGAATTAATGATTTCTCCTAAAACCGTGTTCGAATGAAGACCTCATGTAAAATCGGCCATTTTTTAATGGTCGATGAAAAACGAACGCGCGCCCCGAGGCAAAAATGGCGTGGAATTAATTATTTCCGTTTCACGCCGGCGATTAATTTCTACGGGATTTCACGACGGTGGAACGGCTCGTTAATTCCGATTATAAAAGTCCGTGGTTTCCTGAATCTAGCAGCTTTGACCACCGATTGTTCGAAATACATATAGCTTTCGGGATTTAACAATCCATGAAGCCAACGCCGAACGAAAGAAATGAATAGCTCAGTCGGACGATCCCGCATCGATACCTTTCTGAACCGCTTTCACGATAATTGTGTGTGTTATAGAACACGGTTTTCATTGTAAAAGGGAACCATTTCGCATAGAGATACGTTTCGTAGATAATTGAATTTATTGGCGCCTCGGCCACCGGCTCGAAAGCTGCAATTATTCTCTGGCCTCGTTCGATGTCCATCATAAAGATTATAAAATCGTTCTCCTCTCCTGGCATCTCAATCTACTTAACAGAACGTGCAGCTATGCTTGCATAGATTAAGCAGTAAAGCGATTGTTTGGTAAAAACGATTCTATCAGAGTCTATATTAGACGAAGGCGTTTTGAGAGCTTATCGATCCACGGTAACTTCGGAGAATCTCGCGTGAAAGGATTCGTAAATGATTCCCGATTTCCCTAGAAAGTGACTCGTATCAATTACCTTTCTACTCTGTGAGGCTATTAGCTCTAAATCAATGTTCCGAACATGTTTCCGACAAACCTAATCGCACGTTGCGTGTCTGACACTGGGGATTAAAATCGCTTCTTATTAGGAGAACATCGAGACACATTAGATTTTGATTTTCAAGCATTAGAGAAATCAGCTTCCTTTCATTAACCTTCTTGCAGCGTGCAAGAAATTATGAATGAAACGCAATTTCATGAATGAAATCTGGTCGAACGTGTCGTTCAATGCATGGGACACAACGATGGTGTACATTAATTTTTATATTTCTGTTGTAAACGATGTAAGTTGAAGGTACCAGTAGTTGACCAGTTTTTAAGAAAAAATAAAAAATAAGGTTTCTATAAGCTGTGCATTTTTTTATGAAAGTGAACCTCATTGTTATATTCGATAAAAATCCACAGTCTGCGAATTTTATAGATTTCTGACAAAATTGAGCGTATGAGTTTTTTTTAATTTGATACTTTAAAATATTCATGTATTCTTTTCGTGGATTCAAGATTATTAAGAAAATTACATATTTATCTAGCACCAGTCTCTACAGATTAAAACAGACAATTTTTATTTCGCATAAAAATCTACAGTCTAATTATAATAAAGTCTCTCATTTATTCAATGACGACCGAATAAAATTCTAAAAACCTGGAAAGGACAATTAGGGTAAAGTGTACGTTTCTTACCAGGACCATTCTCGGCCACTGTCTGGCAGTGACGAAGTGTCCATTTAGGTCGATGACCATTAGGGTTCTGTCTCTCATCCAACCGGACTTCAAGCCAAGTTGCGTGCACTCCATGGTGTTGAGTCTTATTGGTCCAAGCGATTTAACTGGGAACGCGATCAGGTCGCTCAACTCGCCTACTTTTCGCCATTGCGAGGGTGGACGATCCTTTTGGTTCTTGGTCCACCACCACCAAAGGAAGATGACCACCGTCCCGGCACCAACCGCGACAGCCGACATGTACGTTAGCCGCGTTCTGTCTGCTTGTGAAAGGTTCACCGATTAATTCTCAACGGTCAAGCGACCATGCGAAACGGTTCGCTGCGAAACCATTCAGTTGGGATTACGACAGGGAGCCCCGATAAAACCGACTCGCGGTGATAACGCTCGTATCTGAATTATGCACTCGTGCTGGTGGCGTGAATGTTATGGCGCAGTGTAGTTTAGGCGATTACTATACCGCAGCATCAGAAAATACGTAAGTATGTACCTACAGAATTTTCGATTCTCAGAAAATTGTGAATATTCAAATTAACATAAAAAAAGAAACCTCTACTTTCACAGTGCAGTGTTCGTTTTTCCTAACATCTTTATGTAGGATACAGTAGCTGGGAAATCGAAGACCTGTTTCCTTCTCGAAAATGGTACATACTGCCACGTCTCTAAAAATATTGAAAAATTCTTTTTACGAATGACTCTACGGTAAATTTGAAGATTCCTCTTTGCAACTTTTTTGATTCTTTGAAAACTGACCTACGATTTTTTTTACCCATTTTATAAGACGAAATGAGGAGCAAGTTGGGTCGTGTACCTCATATTACTGTAAAGATGGTAGTGCACTTTTCATTCAAAGAGCGCTTAAAAAGAAAACTAAAAAGATCGTATATGAAAATTTTTACGAAACAATAATTAATACAGTATGTATGTACGTTGTTCTTCTCAACATTCTTTTGAAGAGGTTAGAATATCGTTATCCGTGACACGAATAAGAATAATCTTCATGCAGAACGAAATTCCTTCTCAGTCCCACTAATTAAGAACATTTTACGTGGCTCTTACAATCGTTCTTTTATGTGTGGCAAGTTTACACGCGTCCTTTCTTTAACTTAAAGCTTAAATCAACACGTTAGCCATGCTACTACATATTAAGACAGTGGCGAGAGACATTTTCAACCAAAATCTCTATTTCAATTGAGGATGGGATAATTCTCTGTTTTAGTCTCTAATGGTTGTCAATAGTTCCTAAGTGGTTACAGAAGGGTTGAGACAGCGGTGAAAACGATGCAGTCCGTGCAAATGAGAGATCCTCGTTCCATTCATCGCAACTCGCGCAACTAGCGAGAGACGTTATCGGACGAACGCGCGCAAACAGGAGATCGACCGATCTGCAATGCAAATCGCCGCGCCGGCGAAGCGGCTGGCCGAGGAACAGAGACAAAAGCAGACCTCCTAGACCGGGATCCTTGTTCCTGAACGCTGCACACCAGGCTTTCGTCACTACCTAAACCCGTGTCAACCAGAGCGTGAACGTTTTTTACGTCTGCGTTCCTCGAATCTACTCCTAGCTGCGCGAATAGGCATCAGCGGAATGAATGGACACAATTGACGTTCATGACTCGGGGAATCTGATGATGGTCGATCATCTTTTCAGACCGTCGTCACCGTTAGAGTTTATAAACCGTGAAGATATATTTTCGAACCGCAACGTCACTCGGAGTATCGATCACCTCAGAAACTTTGAAATTATTAGCTCGTTCGGAAAGTAATTTCGTTCAACTAAAGTCATATAACTCAATTTTTCGCTAACGAAATCTCTTTATATCTTTAAATCTTTGAGTTGCCTAAAAAATCGCAAAAGATCGTAAAACAAAATGTTATAAAACTTATTCTAAATAGTAGAAAATTGGCTACCATTTCATCTTAAGGTAACGAAATGACTCCGAACAACACAAAAAAATGTGAATGGTTAACGTGTTTGGGTATTTCAATGACATTTGTGTAACCAATGAGATATCGTATCTTGGAATGCGTATTTCCCGCTTCTTGACATGAACGGAAAGTCACGGATATCACCAGTGACGAGATAATGGAAAACTAGAAAATGCGACGATAAGCTTGTTTGTGAAAAGAGTAGGACAATAAAGAATGCTCGCGGATATCACAAGAGATGTAGGAAACTGTGTCGGAATTCAAGTTTAACACTTTTTACGGCAGAGAAATTGGTGGTCGTTAATGATTGAACGATCGACAGCGGATAAATGATTTTATATAACCGGACCGGATCGAGCTGGAATAATGTTATTATCGATAATTGAAACTGGTAGCGACATCCTTTCGTCTCGCTAGAAAACGCAACGCGTATAGTGTAACGGAATACCGAGACAAGTCGGGACAACTTGCACAATTTGTTCGTGCTAAAATGTCCCCTATCGACGATACCGTCGCGGGAAAGTAGGCTAAAGAGGTGCGTGCACTTTCGAAAATGTGCAGGGGTCATTGCGTTTCCCTCTTTTCCGGCTATCGCGCCTCAAATTTTCCTATAATCCAGCAATGCTCCCAAAAAGCATTTCGTAAACACCTACCTGTGAAAAGGATTTTTAATGATCGTACTAGAAGAAGATTGATGATTAAAAGTTTAGTTTATGAATACAATCGTTATTGTTATTGGCAAATTGGTAAAATTGAAGAAGCAGGTCTATTGTACAGCATGTTTAATTTTCTTTTCGTACAGGGTATCCATTTTGGAAATAATGCACTGAAAGTCCACCTAGCATTGAGGCTTGTCTGATCAGTGATGGCTATTTCATTTCTATTAATATTCTCACACTCTAACAGTCCCTGAGCTTCTCTAAAATTATTTATTAACAGGAATTGAAAACATGTATTTCCTACATAAAAATGTATTTTTACATTGTACATTTTGCAGTTGAATTTCATCACTGGCTGCTATTTCTATTTCTATTAATAATGCTTCTGAGCTCATCTAAAATAATTAATAGGAATTTTTATTTTTACTAATCAATATCGCAGGCGTGTCGGATTACTGATGTCCATTTTTACTTCTACTGACGTCCGCACGGAACTGAGCGCATTTAAAATTGTTTACAGAAATTGTCTATATTTCCATAAATATATATTTCCGCATTTAAAATTGTTTATACTTGTTTATATTTCCGATAAATAAAACTAATGAATAATAGGCAGACACAATGACCGACCAAATTCAATAAATTTTCTAATTCAATTGTATCTCTAAACAAAACAATTCCATGACTATCTGTCTACATCCTCCTATGTTTACATCACCTAGAACAAGAATAGCCTAATCGTCTACTATCATTGAAGCAAAACAAATGCTCTAATACTCAGTTACGTTCAAAACAAACATGTTTGCAGCTTCATGCAGTGTTCTGGGAGGTCTAGAAAACACGTGACTACGTCTGTCTGTTCCTCCAATGTTAAATATTGGATAAGGCTAGAAAAGTCACCCCACAAACCCCTAATAAGTAACCAAGGGTGCATTGTTCCCTTCGCCGGTATCGATTCAGTTTTTTTCTTTAGTGCGTGTCGCAGGAAGAAGGGAAATCGTGTTCGGGGGAAGGGTCCGATGTGACAGACCTTTCGCGAGGAATCAATACCACGGGCGTTGCTCCCCGGGCCGCGAACAACCACGCAAAGCATTCTAACGAGGATGCTGGGACACCAGCACCTCGCGCCAATTAAACGCGTTGTAACGATTGCGTCAGCCTCAATCAACGTGCGAAGAAAAATTTACGCATATACCAAGAGATAACACTGGTGTCTTCCATCGACATCGCAGTCGACTTTATAAATGCATTTGGATAAATCTTATTGGTGAAAAATGAGCAGGTGGACCACAACACACTAAAAACGTCAGTAGAATTGAGGAAAAACACAACATTAATATAAAAATTTTAGTTTGCTGAGGTTTCTCGAAACGAACGCAAACAATTTAGATTTCGAACAGTCTCAAAAAGCCCAGAAAAACAAATTTTCAATACAATTGACTCACATGTTTTCCACGTGTGTGTATACCAAAGCGTTTCTTGCAACCGGTCAGAGTTTTCGCGAAATAGGTGATAGACGAACAAGAAACGAGTCCTAGCGGATTTAATTATTCGCGCGTGCTGAACACGTGATTAAAAAAAAGCGAGACGCGGTTACAATTGTAAAAATCGTCGACTGAACACGATTGAAGCGTCCTTGACTTTGTCGGTCGACACGCGATCAATGTAGAAGCAAAGTTCAATGGATTCGTCAGTAGCACCGGCATTTACGTTACGTCGAGGCAAGCTGTTATCGGTTAGTGGGGGAATAGCGATACTTACCCATGCCGAAGGCCGTAGAGAAGACGGACGAGAAGCGAATCGGACGATCGTGCGGTTGAGACTGATGTAGGCTTCGCCGGATCACGCGACCGCTTCTCTTCCTCGCGTTGAAGACACCGTTATCTATACACGCTTACGTTCTGCAGTATCCTCCCCCCTTATAGTAAGAGCAGTCGGTGCACTCACAGCAGCCTGGCCACGTGTGAGGAGCCATCGAACTGGACGCAGCATCGAAACCCTGAAGACTGCTGTGAATTGGACTCCAGTCGACATGCGCACCCTGCTTGAACCGCTAACATAGCGCCTGATTTAAAGGGACATACTTCCTCTAATGTTTTTACTGTTTTTAATTACTTATTTGTGTCATAAATGCATAAAATCCGCTGTCCAACGATGAGTCCAAACTCGGACCTACTCAGTCCATTTAGAACTGTAGTGAGGGTCTTCAAGTACTCTGAGGTCTCCTCAGTTAACATAAAGACGTAGCTCGCTACGAAGTGTTTTTAAAAGCAGAATCAACTACTCCATCGCTTCCTCCAATTCAGACTTAATTTATCGAGAAGACTTTTCTGATATCGTTTTAATCATTATGAAGTGTTCCGCGAGTATCTTACAATGCTCTGGGAGCTCCTTTATACGGTAGAGTCGCGATCTAGATCTAGATCGCTATCTCAGAGCTCCACGATCTATGTCCCTTCGCCTACCCCTTCCATTCAGGAACATACCCCGCGACGGGCCGAGAAGCTCGAGCTGCTTCGGATACCGAGCAGTGTAAACATGCCGCGTAATCCGATACCGTAGTGGGAACCACTACTAATCCAATTACAAAACTTCTTTATTTTTCATTATTTTTTTTATGGGACTTTCACCACCCTATTCGTGGCATTTTTCTTATTAAAATCACACAAAACACGATATAATTGCAGCTGTATTTAGTAGTTCAATTCTGGCATAGGCAAGTGGTGCTCCTAGAATGGATGACGTAGAATCAGCTGAAACTAGTCCGGACAGATCGACCCGCGTGGGCAGATTTTATTATTATAATTAATATAATTTTAACGTCAAAAAGTAACGTAAAAAATTTGGCTAAAATGGGTTGCCTTGATCATCCCTCATAATTTCGAAAAATTTGTTATGATTTAATTTTGAAAAATGAATGTATAACATATGTACACATAATATATAATATATAGTTATGGCATTTTTTCGTCAGTAACAATTTCCCACTACTTTCCCCACAAACTTAGGACGTACATGCATGTGGAAACCGCAGAATATCTTATCACATCTCATCAGCAAATAGTTTTCCTTCACAGTCTCTGTCCCTGCTGGGACCAGGCGATGGGAGCTAGATCGCAAAATTGTATCTCTTTCGGTGGACATTAAAACGGAAGCCACTATCAGTGATTCAAAAGCAGAATAAATAACTCTATCACGGTGATCGGTTAGTATGGCTGTTATCTCACGAAATCTCGGTACATTCTCGTTCTTAGATTATAAAAGCTTTTATCGGCACAATTCTTGATATATGAAACAACTTTAAACGTTAAACAGGTTTATTGACTTCCTTGCTAGTGCTCTATGCGTGTCAATGAACTATAAGGAGGAACAATGAAAAATTTGAGGGCGACGTTGAAACAATGACGATGTGGCGATTGATAATCTGGTTGACAACGTTGTAATTACGTTGCGTCGATGCTTGTGATAATTGTACATGTGTTACATGTTTCCTGTCAAGTTTGAGTACCTTGTTTTTCATTGTTCGAACGAAACAGATGGTCAGAGCTGTTGACGAGTAACTGTGTATTGAAAATTGAGGCATGGGAACTTTTTTTACTCGAAGAATAGGAAAACGAAGATGTAGATCGTTACTATGATTGCTTTGTTTCAAGAGTAGTGGAATTGAAGTGAAGAGAGCAGTGCAAGAAACCTGTTTACAGTTAGACAATTATTAGGAGAAAGTCTTTCCTGAATTTAACGAAAAATAATTTATTGCAAAACATTTCATTGTAAAATAAATATAATTTTCTAATAAAACACTATTATGAATAATCTATAAAGGTTTTAAAAAAACCGGAAATCCAAGAATTGACTATCTGATTACAAATTGAACTGTTCGAATATCCCGCCACGACTACTACGCATGCGTCAACTGGGAGGAATCGCGACATTGGCAGTGATCAACTGTCAGCATTCAGTGATGGTTATAGCAGTCGAGCTTGATAGCAAGAGGTGTTTTGATTTTCGAAAACTGTCTTGTATACATGAAGTGACAATATTTTAATCGATCGTCGAGTTCACAGATGCATTTTTATAAAGGAAGGCAGAGCTAAATATTAAAAACACTGGCAACATCGACAAAAAGTGGTTAATTAATCACTTCCCCGTTCGTATCGTCTAATTTTGCGAAGGTAAATCCTGTCAACTGATCATTGTTGAATTTAATAACTCTAATATTCATTGTCCTATTATATTTTTCAATTTCACTCGTTCGATCACCATTTTCCGAGCATGATTAATAAGATTCCCAAAGACTGTCATTCTTTTGAGGTTAGAAACTATGACATTATTTATGAATCACCAGTATGTGCAACACCTTCCCTAGATTGTCTTTGTCTAGTTACTCTCATTGTACTCCTAACAATCAATAACATGTTTACCACACTTCTTTTTCGGAAATGTTAAAATATTCCGAGAGGCATGTCTTGTTTTGAATATTACTCGACATGATAACAGATAACAAAATTAAATTACAAACACAATGTTATCGTTCGGTCGTTGTGGGTTCATTGATCCAATCGTGTCGATTGAAAGCAGGAAGCTATGAATTTAAGAGCATTGTTTACCTCTGTTACAGCCTTCGTCATGCCTATTTTGTACAGTGTCGTGGCTCGAGGACCGGTTGTGCTTGCTAAATATGCTGCTTGCGATGGAAACTTTGAAGAGGTCACGGAGAAGCTCCTGGCTAAAATTCCACCAGAAAATGATAAGCTGACATACATTCAAGGGCCTTATCTATTTAATTATGTCTGTGAAAACAATATTATCTACTTGTGCATCACAGACGATGTGAGTAAGCAAGATCCCATCATAATTATTTTGGAGTACTCGCCGAAGGTTCAACAGCGATATCTCTATTTTCCAGGCATTCCAAAAATCTAGAGCATTTCTGTACCTCACAGAGATCAAGAGAAGATTCATGGCTGTCTATGGCCAAGGAGCTCAAACCGCAGTAGCATACTCGATGAACACAGACTTTGGTAGAGTTTTGGAGAATGAAATGGTAATACGAAGTCTACTAATTTACACACTCCCATATCCGACCTCTGCATATTAATATTGTTTGTCTAGAGGTATTACAGAGAGTCCAATCACGAGATCGACGTGATATCCAAAGTTCATGGGGAATTGGATGAACTGAAGGACATCATGGTGCAAAACATCGACAATGTCGCCATGCGCGGGGAACGATTAGAACTACTCATAAATAAAACGGAAAATTTAACTGCAAACGTAAGCGAGATTTTCCTATTTGCTATCGAAGAAACGCAACATATCCATGTTATCAACGTTTATTTTTCCAGTCGGTCACGTACAGAAACACCAGTAGAAACTTAGCGCGCTCGTTGTTCTGGAAGAACGTCAAAATTTACGTGATCATTGGCGCGATTCTTCTTGTAAGTATCACCGTCAACAAGTCTGAAACTGACTATAGTACATAAACGCAAACAACTTTGTGGTGATTATAGGTTACTATTTACGTTATCGTATCCGTATCTTGTGGTGGGCTGGCCTGGCCAAAGTGTGTGGGAAATTAATCGCGGCGTGTCGATTACTCAGACAATGACCACATACGACGGTAATTTCCTTCAACGCAATGTATTGGTTGGTCGGAGCATGAATTTTGCGCGACCTAATGGGGAGAGCACAGATACTACAGAAATCCTTGTTTCACTCTGTATATATGAAAAACTGAAAGAACAAGGTTCAAGGTTCTCTGGAGGAAACACTCGAATATAATTAGGTGAATTATATAAATATAAATCTGTATAACGCTTTATCATTTTTATTATATTATCGGGAAGATATATCGAATATCGTTTCTATACCTTGAGCGATGAGTATAAGTGCAACGTCGCATATGTATATTGTACCATATAAATGCGTTCTGCGAACGAATAAAGACAATGCTACACGACATTTTCGGTCACTTTCATTGTGCACTTCCGGCAACCCTCCCGGGTGCAACAAGTGAAGGTCACGACGTTGTACTGCGTTCACCGTCGCGAAATTCTCCGACAGACTGGGAAACACATTTGTCTGGGCGTGGCTCATCCAATTGGGAACCACCGCAGAAATTTATCGAGTACACAGTCTCTTCCGGGCCATTAAGTGCATCAGATTTTTTCCACGTGGAAGCGTACGGTGCACACGATACGTTTCTACGGTGTTGGGAACTGGCGCATGCTCCGACGCATTTTTCTTCACCGAATGACTTGTGACTAGAAGGATGAACACCCTGGGCAAATCTAATTCAAATCTGCCACTAAGGT
Organism: Lasioglossum leucozonium; assembly: GCA_028454225.1. Taxonomy (NCBI): domain Eukaryota; kingdom Metazoa; phylum Arthropoda; class Insecta; order Hymenoptera; family Halictidae; genus Lasioglossum; species Lasioglossum leucozonium. The sequence continues at coordinate 8,983,633 of CM052219.1, read as the reverse complement.
ATGATAATATATTATAAATTTTATTTTATTTCTCAACTATTGTTTATGCAAATATTTATACACGCTACAGATAGGGATGGGGATATTTAGTATTAAAATATTGAGTACTCTTAAGTGGCTGTTTTGCAATATTTTATGAAATCTACTAAGGATTGTTCATTTGCAAATTTTATTGAAATTCGTTGCTAGATAGATGTGTAGATTGAACAATTTTCTGAGAAAGTATTTTTATGGTAATTACTAGATTGCGAATTTTATGCATTTATGACAAAAATGGGTGGTTGAAATACAAAATAGAGAATATTTTAGAGGAATTAATGAACACTGTTCTATTTTTTTCAACTTATAATTAAACTTACAATAAAAAGGAAACACATTTTTATTAGACCTCTGTCTCTCAGAATTAATTCAGGCAATTTTTATTTTACATAAAGATTCGTTGTCTGGTATTTTTACTCAGTTCGTTAAAATTTTTAAGGGCATTTTTAGTGACGCAGATAAATAGTCGAATAGTACGCGCACTTATGGGAGAAAATAACCACGGCAACAGCCTTTTAATCTCTGGCCGAAATATTGAAAAGCTGCACATAGGGCAGGACTAATTTAAAATTATTCAAACGACCGACGAAGGCCATTTAGTATGGTAAGGTAGTATTTAAGATCAAAGAGCAAGGGAAGTCAGTGAAAATCTCCCAAATTTCAATCCTTAGCGCCGAAGCAAAGCCCTGAGACGTTAATTATCGCATGCTTTGAGTAACGTTGGATCAATAAGATTATTAAAGATACGATATTTTTTACTTTATCATTTAAGCAAATTAACTTATTTCAAATCTCTCTACTCAGTCGTCATTCGAGAATACAAATTTTGTCTATGTAGGCTACTAACAGCTAGTTTGAGAGTTGCTTTCACAACTTCAGCATGCATATCAAAAATTACAAAAATCTAAAAATATTTTTAAGAAAATTGCAAGTTTATCAAAATCAGCGATACAGTGTCGTTCTCATTCTTCTATTTACAACAATCTCCGAGATATTACTCGACTTAGGAGTTCAACCCCTAACATTGAGGATTGTTTTCACCCCTCCGATATGAATATTAGCAGCTGAAATTAGCGGTATGCTTTCGCCTTCACGCTTCCAACCCTAACAGTTCTCCGAGGAATGTTTCAATATGAAATATAATTTAGCACAGTTTCATCAAAATTGGCGGTATAGTCCTATCTTCATTCTTGTATTTCTAATACAGTCTGAGTTATTCGTCAAAATCGGATACCCACCCCGAACTTTGAGTTTTCACCCCTTCAGTATTAGCAGTCGGAGCTGTATGTATCAAATTCATCAAAATTAGTAATAGAATATCGTCTTCATTCCTCTAGTCCTACCAGTATCCAATATACTCCTAGAAATAAGCTTCCACCCCTATATCTCAGATCCAAGTCCACCTCTTCAGCCCTAATCTCATCGTCTACCAAAAACTTACAATTTATCAGAGTTTCATCAAAACCATCAATACAACATCTTCACTCCTCTATCTCCAACAAAATCCCAAAATAATCTCTATCCACCCTTTATTGTCTCAGACCAGCTCCCACCGTTTCAAGCCATAATTATCTCAACCATCGTTCCAAACACCCATCTGGCCACAGCTCCAGAAGAAGCCCACCACCAGGGCAATTTTGCTGCCTTCCAAGGATCGGTCTGTGAGTACACTCCTGAGGCGTCGCGGCGCGGGATCCGGGTGGCGTCGGGTCGCAGGCGCTGTGGTCGCTTCGCAGCCCGGGCGATCGCAGCAGCAGCCCGGCGCGCGACTCCGGCAGGATGTCGATGGTTCGCGTGGCGCGCCCTTCGGGGGGGTGCCGGAGTGACTCCGTTGGCTCTCGTCTCGGTGGCTCGGCACGATTGATCGCTCGTACGTCGTCGTCCCTGAACCCGGCTCGCAAACACTTTCCATTGCAAGGTCGCTCAACAAGTTCCGGCCGTGTGTGCGGCCGGCCGGCGATCGGGGCGGCCGCTGGCACCTGGGTTAGCGTTGAGATTCATCGGGAGAGTAACACAGAGCACAGCATCAGCCGCAGCAGTAGCCGTAGCCGCAGCCGCATCGGTTAGAGAGAAGTAGGAGGTGGGAAAAACGCGACAAAGAGCAGAGAGAGAGAGAGAAACAGAGAGAGGTCCCGTAGTGTCGCGGGGGCGGGCGAAGTTCGCACGCGCGAGGGAAAAAGGCTTCCCGGGAGCGTGGTGTACGCTCGCGCCGCGAGTGCAAGAGCGTACTGCACTCGCGCGGTGTGCAGCCGGTGCACTCGTCGATGAATGCGCTGCTGCTCCCGCGTGAATCCTCGTACGAACTGTGCACCTTGCACACCGGTGCTGTACACTAGTCCACGTTGCTGTTGTGTTACGTTGCTGCCATTCTAGCAGCGGCTTCGGAATCTGTGTTTACCGTTCGTGAAGTATCCAGTGGGTGGTTTCGTGCGGTGGTTTGCGGCCGGGCATGGGACCGCCGAGGTTCCGGTTGACGGACACGAGGTGACGCGGGTCCGTTGCCGGCCACCGCGAGCGGATGTCCGCGCGGAAGGGTAGGAGGGACTGCGAGCCGGTGGATGAAAGTGAAAACGAATTGGACCGCGACACGGGGGGATGAGCCGAGGATACGCTGCGTGGAGAACGTACGCCGGTAAGAGAACACCACCATTCTCGGTTACTGTTGTGCCTGCATCCCTCTGCGATCACTATAGCTAGAGCGGCCTTCGACAGAATTTGGTGGCTCGGGGAATCAAGAGATTGTCTATGCGATACTCTGGCTGGCTTGCGTCCTTGATCTAGAGAACTGGGGACTGCGAGATTGTTTATGCGATCCTGTAGGTAGCTCTGGTTTCGAATAAAATTTAAAGGGGTAGCTGTTGGTGATCCTCCAGCTAGCTCTGCCCTCGAATTTGGTGGGTTGGGAATCGCAAAATTGCCTATGTGATTTTCGGGCTAGCTTGCGCCCTTCGTCAGAATTTAGGGGGTTGGGTCTCGCGAGACTCCCACCGTGATATTCTGGTTAGTTCCGTCCTAGAATAAAATTTAAAGGGTTACGTATGGTTAATCCTCTAGCTAGCTCTGTTCGTGAACGGAATTTAATGCGGTAAATCTAGGTGATGCTCTAGCCAGCTCTGTCTCGGAATACAATTTGAAAGGTTGGGAATCGTTAGATTGCCTATATGACTCTCTGACTATCTTGCATCCTTAATTAGCATTTAGGGGCTTGGGTATCGCGAAATTCTCTGCATGATATTTCAGCTAGCTGTGTCCTGAAATATAAAGGATTAAGTCTGGATGATCCTGCAGCTAGCTGTGTCCTTTCATGGAATTTAAAGGAATAGGTCCTCTAGCTGGCTCTGATCTCAAGTAGAATTTTGAGAGTTGGAAATTCTGAGATTGTCTCTGTGATCTTCTAGCTAGCTTCAAATAGAGTTTAAAGATTTTCAAGCGCCACGTCTGGGTAATCGTCTAGCTAGCTGTGTCCTCTAATAGGATTTAATGTGGTACGTCTACGTGATTCTCTAGCTAGCTTGCGTCCTGGAATACAGTTGAAAGGGTTCGGAATCGCCTGGCTAGAGAATCTACCTGGCTGTCGTTCGTGATCAGAGTTTAAAACTTCGACTGCCAAACGAGCAGCTATAAAAATACTACACAACAAAGTAGTCTATTAAAATTAAAATATTAAGATCCGCGATGCTGAGAGTACTCATACAGCCTTCACGATCAAATTTGTTACACTCGATACATTATCGCGGCAATTAATTTGTAAATCTAGGGGACGCGAGGCACTCAAAGTGTCAATGGATTGTAAATCGCGAGTTTGTTCGAATTTGGATAACTTTTCGCGTTTTCCGTCGCGGAGCTGATCTGAAAATCGTGCCGAGGCCTGGTTCCGTGTTCCAGGCTTGTTGTGCATATCGTCGGCCCTTTATTTCGGAGTTAATTGCTGTTTCCACGATCTCGCCCTTCGATGGACGAGGCTCGCGATTAACTGCGCTCTGTTGCCCGGTCTTTCTCTCTCGTGCCGCGCTGCTCAGATAAAGTATTCAAACTGGCTATCGACGTAGAAAGCCAATGAACTAGGCAGACGGCGTGCGTGAACCTGGATATATGGGAAACGCCGGACTTTTCCCGGTTACACACGCGATACCCGCTGACGGGAAATCGTTGCTGCGGATCGCTGGGAAATGCGCGTACTGTGTACATCACCTCGCCGGGTTAGATTGCACCGAGACCCGGAATAGAATCATCCTTATCGATTCCACTGCTATTTAAATTGTCGCGGACATACAGTTGGGTTCGCTAGCCGCGTTTAGGTTTCAGGAATTGTTGACTTCCGGTTTCTGCATTATGAAAATCCCGCGCACCTGATGCGGTCAGTTTGCCTGGAATCATTTTACGTTGATCTTTCCGCGACATGTTCGCGTAATTTCTAATGTCAGGATAGTAGTTTGTGTATTTTCCAACGGGATGATTAATTAGGGGATGGCACACTAGTTTTGGTTACAATTCGTAGCTGATCAATAGACTGCGGATTTTATGTATGTATGGCAAAAATGAATAAATGGAATATCGAGTAGTGAAAGCATCAGCAGATTTTAAGAATATTATTGCACTATTTTCATTTATTGAAGCTATTAAACGGAAAAAAAAACATTTTTACTTAACTCCTGGTTTCTGCAATAGAATCGATTGCATAAAAATCAGCAGTCTATTGACCAGTGCTTGTTAATCGACAGTGTTAATTTTTCTTGTTATACTGTACTTCATGATTGATTCAGGCAACCGATAATACTGTAAATGCCCCTTCTTTTCTACTTACATAATTGCATTGAATCTATATAGGTATATTATTATGTGTAATTAATTCAGACGATCAATATCGGTGGAAATACAATTCTTTATCAAGATATATGGTTGAAATTCAATATAGTGAATCTGATCAACAATTGATGGTTAATTAGTTATGCAATAGTTAATATTTCTTTTTACCAAGATAAATGGCTAGCATTTAATGTAGCGTATCTAATTTCCAATTGTTGGTTTGTTAGTATTGCCAATATCGCTGTTAACATTTCAATTTATCAAGCTACATGGCTACGTGGAATCTATATAATAACTCGTAATTAATTCAAGCGATCAATAACACCGCAAACTTATTCCTGTATCAAGATACACGGCTACATTTAAACTAATTAACAATTCGTCGTTAACTAGTATTGTCAATAACAATGCCAGTGTTTCGAGTTACATGGCTTGGATGGTAGACTCTATATTGTAATTCATAATTAGCTCATACGATCAATATCACGGTGAATATTTCTCTTTTCCAAGATACATGGCTCAATTGCATGTATATCATCGTACAATTCGTAATTATTATTATATCGCAAATCCGTTTTCTCTTCTTAAAAATATAAATAGAACGTCTACTACACAAACATATAATTCTCTATAATTTACAAAGAAATATATTCTCAATAAATCAATAGAAAATACACGACAGTTGCAAAAGCTCTGTAGCTAACAAACAAATAGACACAATTCTGTACATGGCTGTTGTAAAAGCTCTCTGTTCGACGCACAATAATCCACAATTCAGCACGAATAATTGATGCAGAATTCTGTCGGAATACGGTGCACAGACAAAAAAGTGTCGGATCTCCCGTTGCATTTTTCAAGACCCCGTGGAAAGGGACAAAGTGTTCTGAATGAAGAGAGAGGGAGAGCAAAAGAAGGGAAACGGGAGCCATGGGGGACGAGCCCACGAAATATTTCCGACTAGGTTCGGTCGAGCAAAGGATACAGAGCGTCTTACCCCACGTTATCTCTCCCACGCCCCGTAGAATTGCCGTAACGTGCACGGGGAGCCGTTTGATAGAGAAATATTCGATGCCACGTACGTAGAGCCATAAAACGTCCATGGTAGGGTCCAACACCGAATGGCGTTCCGAAGCGAGTCTGTACAGGAAGAACGTTCATCGACGTTCGGTCCTTGAGGTCCTGGCAAGATCCTGGCAAAATTTTAGCAACTTTCCAGCAACCTCCTGGCGAGAAACAACATTTCTCACTGACAATGAGTCCGCTACTGAATCACTCGAAGACAAATGTTCTCCGAAGGCACAACACCCCTAGGACCCAGCCCCTCGAATTTTATGCAAAATATTCGCTAACTTCCTACAGAATGCACTAATCCTCGTGTAGATTGCCGTTGGGGGCGATTCGGCATTTATTCTCGACGTTAGTTCCCTGTTTTATTTATTGGAATAGCTTACGGTAGCTTGTATTAGGTCTCTCGCGAATTTAGGGGCTGGCTGCGGCTCTTTATGCAAACCAACATTCCTGGTGTAATCTACAAGGTCCCGAGTTAGTTAACCAGACATCTCTTTTTGCAACTACTACGTTTCGTACACTACTTACCTCTTGTTAGTCTATTTAATTATAGTTGTACTTTTGTCTACGGACAAGTTTAGGAGATACGTTGCAATTTAACCCTTTGAGAGCAAGTGTCGATGGATTGACAATTTTTGAATATATATTTTTGAAGACACTTCTTGCAGAAACGTTACTCTTTCTATCGTTTCGAATGCTTTTGTTCAAAGTAGGCCCGGACTCAGCTGCGGATTTTTATTCAAAGTAAATATTATTCGTATTAATTGCAAGCTACAGAAGCTGCATAGACATTTATCGTTTGTCTGAATAATTTTATAGAATTAAGAATAATGCAACGATTTTAAATTCTTTAAATGCTTTTACTGTTTTGCATTTGATATAAAGTAAAGTCGCGATCTACAGTCGGTCACGAAAATATTAGGACACAATATAATTTTGGATTCTGAGCTGTGTATGTTGAATGGATATGCAATTATGTACAAAACTGAGTTGGATTATGTTAAAGTATAATATGTATTCCTTAAAAAACGGCTTTTTTAATGAATAATTACGATAGTATAAAAGAAAAATTTAAAAAGTGTAAAATTTTATGTCACAAGAATATTGGAACACTTCATTAAAAATTAAAGAGTTCCGTATGGAACATCCTAAGACGGTGGATCAGTAATGGTGTGGGGGTGCGTATTTATCAATGGTGCGGGTAAAATTGTGTTCATTGAGAATATTTATAGACAAATATAAATATTTAAATATTCTGAAACACTATCTAAAAAAAAGTACCACTAATATGGGGACTGCACGGGGGACTAAATTCACATTACAATTGTGCAAAAGTATTGCAGCCTCCTTCTCCCTGACTTAACTTTCATTGAAAATTTGCTGCAATAAAACGCCAATACGCAATAGAGGCGAATTAAAACAGGATAAAAGAAGAGACTCGATGACGTAGAATCGGCTGAAATTAATCCCTGTTCGGACCAGGCGATGGGAGCTAGATCGCGACTTTACTGTACTCAGTTTCTTTGTAAATGCAAGAAATCCGCAGTCTTACTAATAACGTTTCCAAGTATTTAGAAATAATTGATGGCTGGTTGAAGTAGTTGGTGGGTTGTATTGTACCCAAAAGTTGAGGATCAAGTAATGGATACATAATGTCTCGATCGTTCCAAACTTCCCCAACAATTTAGGAATAATTGATGGGCCATCGAGAGGCGGCCGATGGGTTCGATCTCGGGCAAATTGCGAAAGAATCTGTTTCGTGAGACAAAAGAGATTTCGCGGCGGAAACGGCGGCGTTCCAGACAACATAACGAAATGCTCGAAGCTGGAGCGGGCTATAATAGGTCCTGGGGGTTCGTCTGCGGCTCAAGTTTAGCCGATGCGATGATGCTAGGACCGAATTCCGGGGCGCATCGCATCGAAGTTCGCATTGTATCGCGGGAAGCGTTGTTTCAGCCTCGGAGGCTCGGCTGGTTGTAATAGATCCCGGTGCAAGCTCGCTTTTAGACGACATATCTTGTTACCCCGGGGGCGAACGAGACGCTCCTCTCAAGTCCTCCGAAGACTTCGAGACAACGGGGGTATAAGCCGTTAAGTGCATAAGTCTTGTCTCTCACTGCGAGAGTCGCGACGTCTCCTTTCGCGGATATCTTCTCTCTCTCTCTTTCTCTCCCTCTCTCCTTTCAGTCAGGTAGTGGGAGGTTTAATTAAGTCGCGTGAAAGAAGATCGTTCGCGCGAACGAGATTTTTCCGCGTGTTCGATCCCGTGGGGAGCCGCGAGAGAACCGGCGGCTGAGAGACGTCTCCTAGTTTTAATTAAAGTCACTGAGGCCCCGGGAGCCTGCGTCTACGGCAATTAACTCGAAGACAAACGGGTCGGCCGATTGAATTTCCTAGCTTTAGTAATTAATTTCGACGTAACGGAGTCGCGCCTCCGCCCGATAATCTTGCCGACTGCGTTCTACCTGCGGAGGAACGCTGCTAGAAACTTTCTGCCCTTTGCCGGCGAACGATGGGAAGTCGTAAATCTGCTCAAGGGAAAAGGGAAAGGTCGGACGGGGTTTCGGTACACATTAATTATTAATTAATCCATCGAGCTCTTTTTCCGCCGCGAATCGCAACCCGGACTTTACGCGGAAATTTTTCCTTCAGGCGGAAGAGATTTAGTGCTTTCTGCGGGGTCGAGGGTTTCGACTGATTTTATTTGTACTGCGAGAAACATTTGTGTTCAAACGTTGCTTACGAAGCGATACATTTTTGCAGAAATGTTCCGCTAACGATAACGCTACGAGTTACGTTGAGGAATATAAAGACTTTTCGGGTGATTAGTATTTGAAAGAAATGTTTTAACTTCTTTTAGATGTGACACAGGCATTGAAGATTTTCTATTGCAACATTGTGTTAGAAAGTGTTATGGGCTCTAAGTGACTTCATCGTAATGGTTAAGGGTTGATTAGTTTCATGTCCTACTACATTGTGTCACTTTGTATCACTCTGCATTTATGATAGAAATGGGTAGGTCATATATGAAACTGTAAAGACACTAGAAGAATTTAATGACGTTGTTGTTTTATTTTCGATTCATTAATATTATTAAAAGAGGAATGCATTTTCATTTTATTTTCATGTTTTACAAAAGATTCGCAGTCTATTTATTACTATCTTTATTTTTGTGTCGTGTTGAAGGCATACATGATTAGAATGGAAATAATTAGCAAAGACTTAACCCTTGCCTTACTATTATTTTTGCAACCTCCTCCACAGAACCTAATGTATCGTTAATTAATTGTTAGGGAAAAGTTTTCCACGGGAAAAGAAACTTTGTATTCAGTTCACATTTACAGTAAAGGTTAAATGCACTCCATGTACCAGCATCTTAATTTTCATTGCTAGAACTAAATGATGAAAGCGAATGACAGAGGAACAGAACTTAAAACTAACAGAGGGTTGCACGAAGCTCAGATCAATATTCGAGGAGCCCGAACAATATTTTATGCATGTTTGCGTCCCGCAATCCGTTCTTTCAGCAAACTTACGACTCCGCAGCTTCCTCAACCCCTCCTCTATTTCCCGAAGTCATTAACAATGCACCAGCGGCGGTGAATCGAGCTCCAAAGAAGCGTCGAATTTAAGGGGATGGTTGACACCCCTCGCGGGAAGAGAATCGGCACGCAGCTCGTTGGGTCCAGGACCAACATCCTTGTTTGGCCGTGGCGTAGTCATTAGGGATTAGATCGAGCTCTGTATGTAGTGGGTCATTTCGTAAAATATCGCTCTTTTACGCTGTCAATGTACCACTTGCGTACTGGCACTTTCTTCAATGTTAAACATTGTTGAAAGACTCGATTCATTGAAAACTCCGCTTAGAAATTCGAACAACCATCCTAGTCACTTTATTGCATTCAATACATGTTGTTCATATATGTCGTACATACTTTTTAATAGCTTGGTTAACTATATAATTCTTGTGATGAACACTCATTCGTAACACTTTACATAGAAAAGTTTCTTCTAAATCTCCAAAATCAAAATGCTTCGAATACGCAATTTAAAACTCCATAACTTTATGGATCTGTAAGAAAAATAAGCAGATGAAATAGAAAACAGTACAAACACCAGAGAAATTAAAGATTGCTGTCTTATCTTTTTCTGTGTACTTCAATTATTAAGGATGGAAACTTTCTATTTATTTCTTGCTCCCCACAGTGCTAAAACTTCAAAAATCAAAATCGATATTGTACTTCTAGAGTAGGTTCTTCTCAAGCAATTTCGAAGGAAAATCAGAACAAGATCCACATTCAGGCTAGCCCAGTACTTTCCAAGGTACTTAACATTAGATTTACGGAATCTAAACAATGGTTGACACGGATACCTAAAAATTTGGATAGATACAATCATGTTATTTTCATAAAGTAATGTAAGACAGTGGCTGTTAGTGTTTCGTAAACCCAGCGTTAAGAGGCTTCGAGCTCAATGAAGGCTCGGATGATCTCGCTGGGTGCTCCACGGCATCGCTGGCAGTCATCGAGCGAAACTGGCACTGCCGGTTAAGGGTGAAATTTTAATTCCCGCGGAAGTTTGATATTCAGAGATTCCGGAGTCGGCATTCACCGTCTCACGTACGACCACTCGGCGACTCTGCTTTCAGCGGGGGCATTTTTGTTTCGCGCCGACGACCAAGGAACTCTTGTTCTCTCGCGTGGCCGTTTGCAAGAGAAACAGAGAGAGAGAGAATGATAGATAGAGTAGAAGGAAAGAGAAAGATAGGGTCGCGGGGGAGGCACGATAGAACGAGACGACGATCTGTCATTCAAGGACGATTCTTTCAGCCTGCAAACTCGGTGGATTGTGTGTGCAGGGCCACCCTCTTTAGAATTCCCCGACCGTGGAGCAAGAAGCTCGTAAAAGACAAAAGGGGGTTGGTAGCATCGCAGGGGCGCTGGAGAAGGCGAAGAGGAAGGCAGAGAGAGCAGAGGAACCGAGGGAGACAGCAACGGAACAGGAGGACAGGGACAGAAGATAAGAAAGATGGGAGAGAGCTCACCGGATCTCAGCCTCCGGCTCCGCCGGGGCAGCTCCGACTCCAGGGACTCCTTCTACATGGACTTCGCACAGGTACGAACCTAACCAACCCCTTCCACCGGCTGCAATAATCCTCGATAGATAGCTACTGCCATCTGGTCCCTTAAAATTTATTTCGGAGACCGAATTCGTATTGCAAATGCTCCTGAAGTACTATCACTTCTTGAGCATTCGTTTTAGAAGGGGTAGTTTGCGTTGGAGCTGCGATAAACGAGATTTCACGTCACGGATAATAAATTCTTCTTGGAAGTCATTCATCTTTGCTCATGAATAGGCCACGATTTTTATGCGTTTACGGCAAAAATGATTTAGGCGTAATTTGAAACAGTAAAATCATTAGAAGAATTTAAAAGTATCGTTATATTATTTTGAAAATATTGTGCACGTTGAAAAAGAAACTAAACTTCTTTTTCACTCCAGTTTGTCGCAACTCGGGTGGAAAATGTTTATTTTACATAAAGATGCTCACACGAAACTTTAACCAGAAAACTTTCCTCTTCGGAAAATAAAGTGTTAGGTGTAGCATCGAAGTCCTAAAGTATATCGCATCGAAAAATGAAAATATATCGGTATTCGGTCTCCGATTTATATTAACGAGCGTTGACAGCCCCTCCCCATCTGCGCCTTGTCGAAACGACTTTTCGTTAGGATCATCCCCGATGATCCCGAGATAACCCGCCAGAAGAACGACCAGACAAATGAGTCGGCCTTCTTTCTTCTTTCGGGGTAGTTTAAAGGGCGTCGGGAGGTGCTCGCTAGATATTTTATGCGGAAGCCTTGGAACAACCCCTAACACCGGGTACAGAAGTTTGTTAATGGACCGGGTTCTTGTAATAAACTAGTCAATTCCATGGTGAATTTATTGGGCATTGTGTCGGTTTCCTTGCTTTAAATCTTGTCAAATGATATTGTACATCTCCAGTTGCTATATATTGAACCTTAGCACTTGAATATTGACTCGGAGGCGCACTTAAAAATTGCTATATCATTATACAAATTATCTTTTACATTATTAAATTTTTACATAAGTAAATGTTGAGTTGCCAAGAGATCCCAAAAATTCACAGATTAAGAGAATCGAAGAGTGGGGGTATGTTAATTTTGATCTTTTAAAATAATTAAAGAAAGAAGGCAATTTCAAAGGGGCTCCTATTCTTGCAACAGAGGCACACAATTTACAATGCAGTCTAGTATTGATTAATAAAAATTGATAGACATTCTAACAATAAGTATACACCGTTTGATCACCAGAGAAAACAAGTGTATACTGTTTGACCGCTGTTGCCTTTTGTATTCAGATCGAGTTTCTTGCAACCGAAGCAAACAATTTTCATATATTGAAAAGATCTAAAGTATAGAGACCAACGCAGGGGAGGGGAGGGGTGAATTGGGTTGTCAAAGTGGATCTCGCTGACAAATTCGTCTCGTTTTCAGGGAATCGACTCGGACATCGAGGAGGTGACGCGTCCGGGGGACAACTCGGACCCGATGATGGATAATCTCGAGGAGAACGGGAACGACCTTCCTCCGCCTATCGAAGACATCACGACGATCCCGGAAGAGGCGTCCGAGGAGCTCCGCGAGGAGGAGGAGGCCGCGGCCATGGAGGCAGCCCTGCGAACACCCGAGGGCCCCATAATTAACACGGAAGCGGAGAAACCCGTGCACCACCATCCCACGTCCCAGTTCTCCACGCTCGCGCCGCAAGAGTGAGTACGCAGAAATCCTCTGGAAACGAAATTGCTAGTGCGCCACCCGTACGAGACCGTCGTCGTCGTTACCAGGGGGTAATTTAATCCGTACCCAGCGAGAGGCTTCCGTTTTAATTGCAATTCCCCGTTTCTTTTCCCTTTTCCTTTGCCCGTTATCTCGAACTCCCGCGGGCCTCGTTTCGACTATCTCGAAACGCGAATTAGTTCGGGATAGAGAGAGGCCTCGGACTGGTAATGATTTTTCAGTTTAGAGTACGGCTCGAGAGCTGCTCGAGTATCGGTTTAGATTATTGAAAGGGTTGGGAAGAGAATTCGCTTTGTACAACTGTTGGGAATAACTGGAATTGTTAAGATGGTTTTGATTATGGTTCAATATTTGTAGAATAGACGTTCTTTTTTTAATTGTTTCGATGCTGGAACGGTTCCAGGGTAGACTGTTCTATCGACATTTCTGTGATCGATGTCACTAATTATTGCAGCTGTAGAGTACTGTAGAACAGGGTAGAATACTGTAGAATGAAAAAATTATGTCGTGGAATCAATAAAACCAGACCGTCAGGTTGGACGACATTGATGCGGTTTTCAGAGGATTGTTTGTAGAAATTTTGGAATCTTATTCCGTAAGAATTTTTCAACGATTGTGGGCTCAAATTAAAGGTGGAGGGTAGCACTTCGCGATAGGTGTATTTAGAATTTTTTGGAATTACGAGGTTATGTAGGAAAATCGTTCAAAGTCGACCGTCAATTCGGTCATAATTAACTCGATTTTATAGGAATTCTTCCAGTCTATTTTCGAATGCGTTTTTCGAAGGAACGTTTTAACGCCTGAGGGCTGAAGTTAAAGGGGCTAAGACTTTACTATAGGTAATTATTATCCCCATCTGGTATGGACGACAGCTGTAATGAAAGGGATGTTTCCTCAATGAATTAAATTTTGTACAGCTCTCAGTAATATTGTTGAATTACGAAAATTTCTCACGATTTTTCCACTAGTCGTGTAGGTCGTGTTGCACTTTGATCTCCCCAGCAGCTCTCCTAATCAGATGTTGTACTATATCACTTCACCAAGTATCGAAGTTTGAGGTGATCGAAAGTTCTCCGAGAAATCTCGAGTATTAATTTTCACAGAAGTTATCGGAAGCTTAATTAAAACAGAGCTGCAATCTAGTAAAGAAAATTGCTCGTTGAAAGTACAAGAAGACTTAGGGCACAACTTTCTTCACAGGCTTCTCTTTCTTTACTTTCTTGAAGGGCGATTTCGTGTGCCTCGAAACTTTAGGCATCGTTGAATTAAAATCAGCCGAGCCCTGTGTTTTAAGTTTACGTGACGGGAGTGCTGAGCTCTATGCAAATTCTTAATTGCATAGACTGTGTCTAGCAGTTCAGAGTCTACTAAAAAAAAACCCAGTGTATTTTCGAAGGAAAGCACGAACCTAGTCTTCGTTCGGAAACGAGAAGTTTGCTTCAGACAATTTTACACCGGTTTTTCACTATGATTAAATATTACTGAAACCAACATACATATATTCAGTTGAAAAATACGAGGCTAAGACCTATCTTAGTATAGACATGAAAAACTTGTTTCAGGGTAGGCTTCAGAGTCTTCTACTTCTCATAAAAAATTTGCTTCAGGGTAGGCTTCAGACTCGCCTAGAATAAGACATTGCTAAAGCCACCGAATTCCTGAATAGAAACATGAAATTAAAGTCATCTGACGAAACCAATGCCTCAGCCTAGGTTCGAAGAGGGTTTCACACCTGCGGGGCACAATTTTCGACAATCCGCGAGCCGTCTCCAGATCATCTTGACTCCTCAATTGACTGTAAAAAATAATCCAAATTCAAAGAGTTTAGGTTCAGAGTTCATAATGAAGGAGCCGGAGACCGCGTCAGTGTTTAACGTATTTCGTTCCGGCTGGGATTTCTTGCCAGCGGAAAATATATTCCCGGCCGTTAACGAATCCTCGTCCTCGTCTCGTTCAGACGCGGCTCGAATACATGCTCGTCGGGAAAAAAATGCGAGCGAGAGCGCGTTAAGTAGGTGAACGGAATAAAGCGTCGCGCGTCGTCGGGGGTTCTCTCTTAGAATACGCGCGGCACGCACCGCGCACGCAGGGGTTTGCACACGCAGAAAATATATTTCCGGGCCGGGGATCGCGCTAAATTGCGTCGCGAGAACTCGCGAGCATTGTCGATTGTCGAGCCGAGCATGTCGCAACAGTCGATCGTGCTATTAGCGCTATGAAGCTTTGTATTAGAGCTGTGACGCTGTCGCGTCGCCGCAGGAAGTCTGAATTACAATCTTCGGCAGCCGGACAACGTAAGGGAAACGGGCGATTTCTGAAATCGTTTTTAATCTATCCGGACTGACACCCTAGCTGGGAATATGCATTCGTGGCGCATCCAATCGTCGCCACTTTAGAATACGCCAGCGAATCTGCTCCAGGAAGGTGCGCTGATTCTGTAATATTTTTACCCCTTGCGTTCCAACGTCGAGTTCGACTAGAATATTTTTCATACAGTCTATTAACACATTAGTGGTGACTATATAATAGATTTAAAATTTTATGATTCGCAGCGGAGAATTTCTGAGTTGTTCAATAGCAATGGAAATTTTACGAAATCATTCCATTGTTTTCAGCTTGTTAAAATTGAAACGCATAAGCTCTTTTATCTAGTGATTAATGCATATAATTTTTATGGAAAATAGTTTTGCATCAATAGCAAATTTATAGGAATCAAACAGGAGGAATTCATTACTCTCTTCAATGGCTCTAACAAGTTGCTGACAAGTTGTGACATCCAATGTGATCTTTTTCGAAAAGATCTTTGTCTCAAAAATTGATCTGCGATTTTGATCGTATTCTAAATGGAAAGTGTATCGTCAAATGTATTTCACCTATAATATTCCTCTTCGAAATTGAATGTGTGTCTCAGATTTATCTCGCATTCGTTTACCGGCTATTAGCGTGTGCAATCACAACGCACGTGAATGTCGTTTCTGTATTCCTTTGACGCCATAGTGAATGAAGTAAGTCGTGTGGCCTTCTAGGTCGTATTTAGCCACCGTGATATCTAGGTGTTGTTCCTCCCCGACTGAGCAATAGTCGTCGTCGGTTCCTGAAGCCTGAGGTTGGAAAGAGAACATGAAGTGTTATATATTTGAATGTCTGTTCGCAGTTTCGTAAAACAACAGAACGACGTCTATCCTTAACAAAAAATCGTTCTGACCATTCATCCCAGCTCCAGCGTGAACGTGTCCTAAAGCTACGTTCACACCGAAGCAACGGGAAACTTTTGACTCTCCTTGTTGTCTTCTTCTTTTAAGCCGCGTTTGCATTAGACAACTTTTTGACATTTTGGACATGTTATGGTAGCCCGACGAAGTGCATTAAATTAATTTGACTATTTTTCAGTAAACTGTGAGATTACAGACGTCACATATTAGCGAACGTGTTAACACTAAACCTACCACTGCCGGTCAAATGATCGGTTTTATAGTTTTCATTTTACAATTATTGAAATTATGAAGTTATTTACATGGAAATTGATTCGATAAATTTTTTTATCCAAGCACGTATTGAAATAAAAATTGGAGAAAATCTAAATAAATAGAATCTTGTCACTTTTGTAAGCTAAAACATTTTAACCCTTAGCACTCGAATGACGACTGAAAATATTGTTTACATTATTAAATAAGTTGGCATCTAACCAATTACTAAATATTTAAGTATTTCATGAGTTATTACATTAAATTCATATCCATAAAATGAAAAAAAAATAATATAGGATGGAATTATTTTAGGTTGGAAGAAATGTTTAATTTTCAAGTTAAAATAGCTCCGGGTGCAAAAGGTTAATCGTTGTTAGTGCTCAGTAGATTTAGCGTTAAGAAGAAGAAGACAACGAAGTTGTTCGACGTCGTTCCGGCGTGGACGCGGCTTTAGTCCTCAACGAAACGGAGACCGACGCGACGAGACGCGACGTCGTCGCGTCGCGAGCATTCCCGTCGCGAATATGTTTTTGTTTTTCCGAAGCGGAGTCAGCGAAGGTTTCCGGCCTCGCGTCCGCGTCCGCGTCAATTATTCCTCGCTTTGTACTTCGTGCGTAACGTCAGGATGTAAATTACGGCTCCCCCTAAACGGCCACGTTTCTCCTCGTCTCTTCATTCGGACGACCACCACCACTATTCACAGCCACGGGACATTAGTCACTGTCCACGATTAACGCGCATCCCTCGGCTCCCGTGTACCCAGCAAGGGAACACCGGGCAACGGCGAAACGGCGCGGCGACGGTTTGTACACACCGGTGACGATTGAACTTGATCATGAAAAATCGTTTCGCAACCGTCTCCACTTTGCTCCATCAATTTCCACTCTGGCTCCGGACCGTAGGCGAATCACCGCCTCGCACACAAGCCCGTTAGCTCCGGCGAAATCTCGTTTCGTCGCTGACGAATCGTCGTCTAACGTTTATTTGCACGAACTGCAATGAAACCGAATCTCTCCGCTGCGGTTATTCACCGCGTCGAGAAATCGCTCGATGGTACGTTGGGAACCAGGCCCCTGCGGCTGTCGATTATGTTGGACAAGGAACCGCGAAGTTAATCAATTAGGCGGAGGATTAATTGGAGGCGTCGCGGGATTGTCCGCGGTTGTTCGTGACGAAATTAGGCGATGCAAGGTGGGTGGGTGTTTTGGGGACGGTGATTATTAAGCTGTGGGATGTAATTATATCGATTATAGTTGTATGTGTAGTGGTCTTGTAAATTATAGACAGCAGAGTCTTCGGAAAGTCGACTCAACACTGGGAAAGTAGACGAGGAGTATACATATTTACTGTACCCATGTTGTTACGCAATTTAAGTCTAACATATACACTTTATGTATAGGAAGCTTAGAAATCCTCTTTTATACGATTAAAGAGAAAGAATCAAAGAGCTATAAAAAAATCCTTAGTCATGGGCCACAGACTTCGAAAAATTATGATATAATCGCCGCTGATAGCGTGTTAAAGTGTCATTTCTCGTTAACATCTATCACTGCTGGTAAAATTATTAATAGACCGCGGATATTAATGCAAAATAAAAATTGTCCAAGAAACAGGCGAAAATGCATTTTCATTTTTTAATAATTTTAATAAGCTGGAAATAATGTAACATAATTTTGATAATTTTATGGAACTGATGCAATTCGCTCATAGAATGGTTAAATTTTTAGTAATTCGTTAGATGTAAACAAATCTAATTATATAAAAGATACTTCGAATAACGTTGTAGCAACTTTCAGTGGCGCCACGGAGTCGACACTCGTGTGCCAAGGGTTAATAGTTCGATCCCCGAAGACTTTCTCGTTTTCGTGCACCTGTGAATGTTGCACCAGCAGGATGCAGTAGACGACACACTCGATAACGATCAGTATAGGCTACAGGGGGCTGAACTTGGCACGGATTTCGCATATCGTACCCCAGGCGTCGTCGTCGCGGCAGCAGCCCTTTTATTCTTATCTTTATCTCCGATATCGGTTCACCTGGGCCCTCGAACATCAGATAAGGTTCTCTCCCTCTCTCCCTCTCCTCTCTCTTTTGTAAGCGAATTCTCACCTTGGTGGCATTCGTAGGAAGAAGGGAAAGATCGTAGGGTTACCTTGTGCTCTGCACAAGATCCTTTCAGGATCGGTGTGCTTTAAAGGACACTGTGGAGGTTGCTGATCGAATCTGCATGTAAATCGACGGAACAGGCCTCCCTTGCTCCGGACGAAGGAGAGTGCGGTGTTCCGGTGAAAACCGGAGAGAGGGACAGAGTGAGAGAGAGAGAGAGAGAGAGGGGGAGAGAGGAGAGGCACGGATGGGGGTCTGGATAAGGCACGGAAGCAGGAGAGACGATCACGAAGGTCGCCCGTTGGCCGTAACGAAGTGACAGGTCAATATTAACTTCGGCGCCGTTGGCCGCTCGTGCGTTCACGAATTCACGTTCGATATCCGCCGGAAGTAATCGAGTTCGCCGGGGACGGAGCCAACCCGCGGATCCACCGCCATAGATCGATGGAGATTGATGTTACACCGGCGATTAATCGCGGCGATTCGAAACCCTGTAGCCAACGCCTCGCCAAACGAGGAAATAACCCGTTCACTCGCTGTATCCACTAATCAATCGGCCATCGCGTATTGGCGGGATTCTGCGGGATCGATGAATCCATCTCATCGGCTCTCCGAGCCATTTCCTTCAAATTGTTCCGCATTTTGCACGGCGGTCAACAGCGAAAACGGCGGAAACAGTCGTCCAAGTCCGTTAATTTTGCGTTTTCACCGTTTCAACGTGGACGCTGGTCGATAAAAAATAATACTTGTCGAATATATTTCCGAAAACTATCACTCACAAAAATTTCAGCAAAATCATTATTCATCTGAGATATTGTTTTTTATTGCAAAACAAAATAACGAAATACAATTACATTTGAAAATTACATGAAATCATAAATGTTTTAAAACTTTTATCCGGTTGCTTCCAAATTTGCCACAAATTTTCATCTTGGAGGGGTAAAAGCAAAAAAAATTTGAATAACTAAGGACCACCCCAGTGTACAATCGCGTATTATGAAGAACGCATGGTAAAAAGAATAATGAAGAGTTCGGTAACGGTGATCGCACCAGCCGGTAGTCGATCAGCATGCAATTTGGCAATTTGGATGGGCGAAAATCGGACAATGTGAAACCGGTCTTACGCCACTGCGAGTTTGATTCGGGTAACGAGCCCGCTATCAAACGGTCGCGTATCCGTAGACGATACGGTGGTGAGGAGGCTCGTGGAGAGGAGAGGAGAGGAAAGAACGAGCGAGCAAAATGGACGACCGTTGTCGGAGAGTGTCGCGGGAGATAGCCGGGGCCCCTCAGTTTCTAATGCGGGGTCCGTGAGTGTCGTGACACGAGCCGCAGGGCCGTGACTCTGTGCTTCCGCCGGTGCTTACACCTGTTCACCTAGAAATTCTAGGCCCTGGGACTTGGAAAACGACAGGGTCACGGATATGCTCATCAAGGAGACTTCCCTCAGGTACTCGCGATCCTCCCTGGATTATCGATCAATCAGGGAGCCACGCACACTGGCGCCATTTCTGGGAATCGTCAAAAGTCGTGTTTGTAGAGTTGTTGGATAAGAATGTCGATAGAGAAATGCACAATTTTAAATGGAGGTTACTGGTATAAACGTTGTTGTTCGTTTTAAGTTGATTCTCGATTAAAATGTCAGATTGGGTAGTTATGTATAAGTATACATCTATTCACAATTCTTTTTGGCTTCTTAAAAATTTTTCTTTGGGCATGAACACATTGTCTGTTGTATCATCCGTACATAGGTGACGGAATTATTCGTCTAGATTAAAAAATGAATTTTTGGCGGAATATATTCATTGTACCAGGTCTAGTTAGAATTCGAAAATGCAAGGGTTGAAGCATCATACATTGCAAATTTAAATTTTTATTTCATCAAATAAATCACATATTAGACTTATGAAATATTTGAAGTTGCCCGTTTGACAGCGACAGTGTTAAACATCGGCATGTTTGAAACATTCAATTTGCATTCGATGCACCGATGCAACAAATCTGCTATATTCACTAATTGCGATTTAGAATTTTGGAAATATAGTTAGCCGATCGAAGATAGCCAGTTTTTCGAGAAACAGCACCGCCTCGTCCCCTCTGTTTCCTGGGAATCCGGGAATCGTGCACGCGCATCGTCTACGATTCCATGGTGCCCCAAGGATCGCCCGACGGCGTCTC
The DNA here is from genome assembly GCA_028454225.1 of Lasioglossum leucozonium. Taxonomy (NCBI): domain Eukaryota; kingdom Metazoa; phylum Arthropoda; class Insecta; order Hymenoptera; family Halictidae; genus Lasioglossum; species Lasioglossum leucozonium. Next base: position 8,963,150 of record CM052219.1, on the reverse strand, counting down.
CACGTCGTCCGTATGCTTCGCGTGCTTTTCCCTAGGGAATTTCGATCGGGCCGCGCCGGATGTATGGACGCGTTCTTGAAATTTCCCGGCGCTCGATGCGCCTCGACGCGAATAGGATTCTTTCGGCGTTCGACCGCCAGAATTTCCAACGATGAAGTCTCTGTCTCCCTCGGTCAGGTTATTTATTGATGTTCGGGCTGCATGGTATTTTCCTCTGCTGCGAGATTTTGGCGAATATTTGGACACGTCAATTTTGGTTGGAACCTGCTGGGTCACTCTTGTGTTGGGTGTATTGATATTTTAGGGAGCATTTACAACTGTGATTGAACTTACTGTGCAGAGTGAATTGTTTAAACATGTGGATGGTTACAATTTGTTGGAAGTTGGCGAAGAAAGATATTAGCGCAAGACTATGCGACAGTCTGTATTTCTTTTAAACAATATAGGAAAATCGTAGTTTCATCGTATTTGTACAAAGAACACAAGAACATTGTTAAGGGGTTAAAATGCAAATAACATCCTAAGTGTATAAAATGGTCATTACCTTTCGGTAGACGTATTCAATTACTTTAGAGTGCTTGTTCAGCGTAACTAGCGAATAAATCAGAAAATCCTCGAGCTCCCGGTCAACAATTACCGCTAAACCCGCCATCATCCTCCCTGGCAGACTAAAGCAGATCAAAAATCGGATTCGATCCGACAATTAGGCTAGCGCAGCGGCGTTAAAAAATTCGCGGTCACGAAGCGGACCCTCGAAGCTCACCAAGAGCGGGCACTCGACCCGCGGCGAAACGTCGAAAGCATAATCCCCTGGCGGGGATCGTGGCTCTGCTGTAATAATCGGGGAAAACCCAACCCCGATGTCCGCGTTTCCCACCCCTTTGGGGAAAGAGAGGGGGGAACGAGAGGGATGGAAAAAAGGGAAAAAAACGTTTACGGAGTATTTAGGCGGGTTCGGCGGAAGAACGATTAAAAGAGGAGCCGTTTCGAGTTCGAGTGCCGGGTAAGAAGAGACCGAAGATACACCTAGAGGAGATTCTAGGGGGTGTCCACCCCCTCCGGGGCGGAGGTAGCCACCGAAACAGGGGTGAGCCGGTGCCCGGAGTCCTTGAGCCACGGATACACTTGTCCCACAATGAGGGAACGGCACTCAGCCACTGAATCAACCCCTCAGTGCCCACTCGCGCCCCTCCACAAGAGCATCCCTCTCGTCCGGCAACACCCTCTCGCGCTTCTCTGCTTCTCCAACACTACGTGATTATTTCAAAAAGCTCCTAGCCAAGAGACGAGCTCCTCACCCCTCTGTTTCTTCCCTCTACCCCTGGTACTACCCTCCTGTCTCACCCCTTCGAACGTTTTCTATCGCTCTCCCTCTATACTGGGTGTTCTGATACGCGTGGTTACTGTTCCTACCCCTAGCAAATCAAGGTGGAAAGATCCACGTTTTCAGACCCTGGTGAGTGTGTTTGATATTTTTTTTTGAAAATTATTACTATTTTTCTTATCCTTACCTATTCGACTATTTCGATATAATATTAAATATAATGTAATGGAATCATTGCACTTTTACAGTACATTTGAAGGTCCACTTAATGGTTAATGAAGACTCTATCCCCTACAATCAACTTTGACAATTGCTATTCCGCGTAGAGCTCCTCAATCTTGACATGTTCTAATTGCAATAATTTTTGCCATCGATCTAAGAACTTTTACAATTCCTCAGGGACACCCAGTATACGTTTCCCTCGTTCCTCTATGACGGTGCGTGCGCTGCGAACCCTCGCAACCCTCCTATCTCGTCGAAAGGACGAAACTCCTCCACATCCCTCTCTACTATCGGCCTCGTAGGGGTAGGTCGCTTTACGCAGCAGAGCTCGTTTACCTTCTTAAACGTGCGGAACAACCATCGCCCGATTTCTGATATATATTTAGACGCCAGCCCAGATCATCCCTCACGCCTTTCAACTGGGATGATCGCGGGATGGTTACTTTCACACATATTTCGTCGACGGTGAGCCGAGGCTTTTAGAATATTAGACGGGGATCGTTCTCGGAGAACCTCAACCCTTTTCAGTATAGTAGAAAGAGGTGCTTGACCCTATTCGCGACAATTGGTTACTGTCGTTTGCGAGATACTAGGAGTATTTGACTTTGCAACTCCGAGCAAACCTAACCGGTGCATTGTTCCGGGCACCGGCGGGATCCTTCTGGATCAGTGTTGGTCTTCCGAGGAAGAATGTAGCACTACGATGCAGAGAATGTTGATTATTCTTATTGTCGAGGACTTTGCGGTGAGATCCTCTTGTTTTTGTTGAGGTACTCTTTGCGGATATAGTGGTAGTTGTGGTAATTTGTGTCTGTTGGTTAGTCGAGGGAGTAGACTGGGAGGGTGAGTTTAATTTAGGGGATGAAAGCAGAAGAAATTGCAGGCGAACAATAATCTTGTTTTACTACACTTCTTTGAAAAATGCTAGTTCCAATATGTATACGTCGAGCTGAGGGTTAAATATTATTATTTTGACATAGTCTGTAGCAACATTTCTTAAAAATGCATAAAGCAACATTATTGTTTTGTATATATAATTCAGAGTTCAATTATATTTCGTTGTCCTTTGTGATCCAAAGAAATAAGCACTAGTTTAAAATTAGTTAAAAATTACGCACAATCTATCAACATCTAGAATAACACTATAAAAATTGTTCTTTCCGAAGATATTTTTAAGATGGTTCGATCAACAAATCTTCTCTACCATTAGATAATATTACTGAGAATGCAGTTCCACGGGGCAGTTTCTCATAAAGAAGAAACACCATAAAAATTTTTACGCTCAATAGTAGGAAAACCTCTCCACCCAATACGTTAATTTTATTTCCCTTGGTATTGCACCCACCACGTCGCAGGGAATAAATTTTCCGTGGAAAACTCGAAGAAACCCTTCCCATGGAACGTCGAAGGTGTTACACCCCCATCCCTTAGATCTCGAATCCACTTCGCGGTAAATTGGAAATTTCGCGTTGATACGTCGACGCAATATCGTGGCGAAATAACTTATCTTGAGATTCCTTCGTAGTAAAACAAGTAAAGAGAAAAATAGCTGGGCATACTCGTCTCTGTTGTTTTCTTGATTTTGTACAAAAATTGCTTAGAATAAAGTCATGTTATTTCAAGGGTTACGTCTAATAACGGAGGAAAAGTCTCTTTCAATATTATGGCAAATATATCTTACTGTCTGTTGCATTAGATTGCACTTCTTATTTCCGTCATAAGCGCATAAAATCCATTTCTGTCATAAATGCATAAAATCCTCAGTCTACTTATAAAATTTTTGGTCCGTATTATTTTAAATTGCATCTTACGTATTCCTCAATGTTTCAACTTTAATTCAATCTTCATTCCATTAAAAGTTTAACACTGTTATCGCGGAAACGTCCAGCTTCGTTACCATCAAGTAAGCGGGTCGCAATTAACCATGTCGCGAAAAAGTATTTTTCGCGTTTCCACTTCTTCTTGGGACGATGAGATCAGCGAGACTTCCTGCTACTCCCTCCCCGCTTTCTGTTCAGAGTCGTGAGTAATTAGAGGGCGTAACTTTTTTAATTTCCTCGATTAAGCAGCTCCCCGACGCCATCTTTCTCTGACCATTCGCAGGGCTGCTACGTTCCGAGGGTTTTCGTTACTTTTCATGCTCCCGGAGAATGGAGTAGCTCGACTTCTCGTGCAGTTTTCCCTGACTGCGAGGAACGGTGAATGCAAACTGTGTCACCAATGCGGGCCATTTCGCCAACTTCAATATCGCGCTTTAATTGAGTGCGAAAAGCTCGAGCGGCGGCGGACCCGTTCTCTCTTGCTTTAGAGAGCAATTAGGGAACTTTTAATTGGGGCGTCGATAGTGTTCTGTGTGCTCTTTCGGATCTCGTTAATCTGGGAAACGAGCCGAAGTGTTAATGATCGAAACCGATACCGCGACCGGGAGCAAATCACTGTGTTAATGTTCATTTAATAAGTCAAGTGAGTTCACTGTTCTTAATAAGATTTTTAATAATATGTTTCATAATGACGAAACTTTCTTAAGACACGTCAACTTTAATCAGTATTTTGAGAGGAATAACCGAATCGGCACTATTTTTCTCTATTTTTCCTTAATTTTTAATGTTTTAGCTTCAATTTAAAAAAAAATTTTACCACTCTTGTCTCAATTCTGTTAAAAGTTCTGCGGTTTTTATTATAGCATGTGCTGCCTGTATGATGAAACAGGAACTTTTTTAAAGAGAGATCGATTTTGATCAATATTTTTCGAGAAAAAATCGAATTGTTACTCTTTTCACCTATTTTCTTTTATTCTACATTTCAGCTTCGATTTAAAAGAAGTTTTGTCGTTCTCTCTCAATCCTTGCTTTCGGAGCTATTTTAACTCTTAAATTAAACATTTCTTCCAACCTAGAACAGTTCCACTCTGTATGATTTTTTTTCATTTTATGGATATGAAATTCATCTAATACCTCATAGAATACTTAAGTGTTTGATAACTGATTAGATACCAACATATCTAATAACGTAAACAATATTTTGAATAATGGTACAGCAATTTTGAGTGTTAACGGTTAATTCTACTAAAAGCTCTGCGATTTTTATTATACCATGTACCAGTATGACAAGACACAAACTTTTTCAAAAAAGATGCACTTCGACAAAAAATTTCAATGGCCATATCTATGGACGCTGATATTGAAACGAAGAGTGCCAGAGAACATACTAATCACTGGAACCGTAAAAAATAGATTGCTGTCGTGGACATTATATTTCATTCTTGTTTACGCAACAACCGAATTAACAAAGATTCAGCGGAGCTGCAGTACAGAATTTCGCAATTTTGAAGTCTGGCCGACGTCCAAGAAAACAAGCATTTCGTTGCGCGGTGCTAGGGGTTGCCATAGGACAACTCGTCGTTGTAAATTCCATGGGAGGTAGCTTTTCAATTTCACGGGGTTTTCGGGGCTCAGGAACGAGTCTCGAGCGGCCACGTGTGAGAAACTGGCCGGCCGTATTTCGCCGACTGTCAGATTAGAGGGATCGGGCTGGATTATCATTAGATAAACGGCCGCGCCGTTGGAAAGTCGTCGCTTTAATGACGCTGCACGAAACCGTTCGTTCGCGCGATAGTGGGCCTCTTCCTGCAGCCAGTGTCAATGTGACAAGTGTATCAAACACGTTATGGCACCGCGTTGACCTTAAATTAGAGGCGAGAGAGACGCTGCTCCCCTTCGGCTCCACAAAAAACTGGCGCTGACAACGACTGAACGAATGGAGGGCGTCGCAAGATTCGACGTCGATCGTGCTGAAATTTCATTTACAAATGAACAATCGTCAATTCCCCTTCGTTGTTCATCGGAACACTGTCCGGTGAGCCTCGGCGTTGTTTACTCGCGATGCTGATCTTAGGTAGCTATAGAAAATTGTATACTAATTTTTTGGTAGTTAATTTCGACCCTGCCTCCTATGTGGTTAGAAACGCGACCGAATATCTATTTTTCACGTTACGGTTAATTGCAACTCGTTTCGAGCTACGGTAAAGTCGCGGTCCAGCTCTCTCAGAGTTCTACGATCTATGTCCCTTCACCTACAACATTGTGGAAAAGAATAATGAAAAAATATGGGGAGTGCACTTTCGCCAAATATTTATGAAAATTTACCTGTCTTCAAAATATATATAGTCATTCACAGCCCCACACATATTATGATAAAAGTCGCTAAACTTTTAATAGAATTGAGATAGAGGGGCAAAAATTTTCGTAAAATAAAGCTGAAACATTGCGAAAATAAACATTGCGAAAATATGAGAAGTGCACTTTCGCTTTTAAAATATTTATGAAAAGTTAGCTGTCTTTAAAAAATGTCTAGTTATTCAGAGCTCCATATACATTATGATAAAAATCGCAAAACTTTTAATAGAATTGAGATAGAGGAGTGAAACTTTCCGTAAAATAAAGCTGAAACATTGCAGAATACGAGAAAAATAATGAAAAAATATGAGAAGTGCACTTTCGCTTTTAAAATATTTATGAAAATTGACCTGTCTTTAAAAAATGTCTAGTCATTCGAGCCTTACACATATTATGATATAAGAAAGCCGAACTTTTAACAAAATGGAGATAGAGGGGTGAAACTTTTTTTACATTAAAGCTGAAACATTATAGAATAAGAGGAAGATAAAAAAATATAAAGACTATACGTTCAAAATATTTATTATAATTAACCTCTTTTTAAAAATAATCTGAAGCACATATTGCAATAGAAATCGTACAAAGGCTAAATAAATTCAGCCTTCCTATTTTTATGGTATACTGTATTACTCACTTATAGTGTCTGTGGCCTGTAGGTTCACAGTTAATTCGATCAGGAGTTGTGCGATTCCGCAGCAAAATTGTTGGCGCGCTCGCAGAGTGCTTTGGGAGGGGAAAGTTTTCCGGGCCATTTGTTGCAGCGATTTAACGAGTTGACAGGCAGTTTCACGGCTGCGAGACTTGCGAGTTTGCCGGTTGAAGCGTATCTCCGATGGGCGAGTCGCCAGCGGAAACTCTGTTAAACGAATTACGGGAGCCGCGGACGCGGCTCGCGCGCGGGTTCGTTCGGCTTCTTCTTCTTCGGGCTCGTATGGGAACTCGAAGAATCCGATCGACGGAAACAGGAGGTGGGGAGGGGGACGATTAAATCTGAGTCGCCCGGGGTGGTCCTGGGGTCCTCATTTAATTAGCGCTGCTCGAGCACCGGGAGCGTTCCACCGGCACCCGATTGAATCGCGTCGAGTCCAATCGAGTAATGGACTGGTTCAGCTGCTGGGAAGGTAACCGAACACTGCACGTGGCCGGAACCATTGAATTTTACAGAACTGGAAAAGAAACGGACGATGTTAGTGTGGTTCGAAAAAACAAGGTCTTCCCAAGACAGAAACTTTTAGTATTGTAATGACAGAATTAATTGGAACGAATAAGTTCAGAAGCTGGTGGTCGATTTTCTGTAGAGTCCTTTGGATATTTCTTCTTCTGCGATTTTCTCCTCTGCCGAGATGAGACAGGAAGTTTTATGAATGAATACTTGATACTGTGATCGTTTATGTTGGACTGAATTTCATTAACATCTACTCTGAATCGATTAAAATTGATCCATACTCTGTCTAAATCGGACCGGAATTGATTAAAAATGAATCTTTTATATCAAAGATTACAATAAGTCGGAACTATAACCAGCAAAAATTGAATTGTACATTTTGAAGGAAAGAACTTAAGATAGAGAGTCTGAGATAGAGATTAGGTAGATGATTACTATTACAGCGATCATAGCTGTATTTTAAAATGTCTTCCCTCGAAAAACAGCTCGTGAAGTTTATCCTGTTGTATTTTAAAGATTGTCTTTAAAAGAGTAAAAGAAAATTTAGCTTCGTCTATTACTAGAAACATTTTTATAAATTGATAATGGTATTCATTGTTGACATAAATGCGTGAAATCCGCTGTTTGGAAATTCACAGTGTATTTATTACAATCATTTCATTTTGTAAGGGACATGGTGTACATTTGGAAGCGTGCCTCGATAGCGATTATGCAAATTTCTCTCAATGCTGAAATCCAGAAGGACCGCAATACCATAAAATTTTATTTTCCGTGTTAGTGGTTATACGTAGGTAAAAGTGACATGTAAAACTTCACGAGATTCAACCATGATTTTATTGTTTTTTTTTTCATGGAGAAAGAAGGAATTTATAATGGGAGAAGTTATGAATGCATAAAAGTAGATCTGCTGCGCGCTAACGACTGTATAATTATCCAGCCATCCGTACTAAGCAGTTGAACGCGCGTGCAAATGGTTCTGAATGCAAATGGTTCAATCAAGAGCGCATAAATCTAGCCAACTATCTCAGGAAGCGTTCCTTCAGTCCACGGTACTACTCGTTATCTCCAAACTTTCCAGCTCCCTATGCTCCGACGACAAAGAACTTAGAAGATACGCTTCGCCTCTAGGAGCAAGTTAACGCTGCCATTTACTTTAGAAACTGAATACAAGACGAAAATTACAGCTTCCATAAACTAGCAACCGGTTTGGTAAAATTTTCCACATTGTTCCGAATTAACCCTTTTGCTTCTGTTTGCTTCTGCAATTTGATCGCCCAAGCTTTCTAACTGAATGTTAAGAAGTTGCGCGCCACTCTTAGATTGTTATACTATTTTTTTTCACGAAGTTATAATAGCTTAAGCATCGCTATGAGCGGGGATGAACGTCGAAGGAGGTGGGGGAGAGTAGACGAATACGGACCAGGGTCTAATTGGGTCAATCAGGTGGACCTAATTTACAATTTATAGTCAACTAGTATCTCTAAATACAGTAAAGTCGCGATCTAGCTTCCATCGCCTGGTCTGAACAGGGACATAGATCGTGAAACTATTTTTTTATGACTGCGTCGACAGCGCCGAAAGTGCAAAGGGACAGTGTCGAACGTAGAAAAGCGCAGCGTATACAGGGTGAATTCGATAAAGCAGGACACCTAAATATCTCCGTTACTTTTCGTTGTACAAAAAAACTTCGTAGGAATGAATCTTACACGTTGAATTTTATTTATACCATTTTTTTTGGGTTGAAGGTCATTTGAACGTCGTATTGTGTTAAATGCATGAATTCGTTATTTTGTCAGCTACAACATTACGTTAACGAAAATATATCATTCCATTTAAAAAAACATCGATAACCTTGAAATCTCGTAAAAATGACCTTGAAATTTTTTTTTCCCTTGCACCGTTATATGTGGCCCTTCAAACAGTGTAACTTTGTCCTACGAAGTTTTTTTGTACAACGAAAAGTAACGGAGATATTTAGGTGTCCTGTTTTATCGAATTCACCCTGTATAAACATGGATCACGCGGCCGGTAACTTACTCCATACCGTGGATTTAAACCAGGCCTGAGCCACTCGTCGAGAGTCGATGACGTAGAATCGGCTAGCTCCACTATCGTGCTCAGCTCCACTATCATGCCAGAATTTAACCACTAAATATATAGATTGCGACTTTACTGTAACACTGTAAAGATTTTTCTTCTCCAGGATATAGCTCGTTTGTTTGCTAGATTGACTGATATCACAAAATGAAGATTAGAGAAAATAACTAAAATGGTATTCATCTGCAATCCTCCGGGACTACAGATATTAGCATAATCTACAGGTGATTTAGAATTTTCATAGTCGTCTTCTAGAAAGCAAGAAATCTAACTACCTTTAGCATCATCCACGGTCGCGACGCACGCACGTCATTTCTAAACAGTGAAAGGTTACCCCTGAGTACGTGAGTGTACGTATTCGTTCTATTTTCGGGTGAAACAGGTTAATCCTACGAATATTAACGTTACGCAACCGCGAGGATCACCGGAAGCGTAGGAGAGTGGTGGCTGTTAAGGGGGACAGGGAAAGTGTATCGCTTTATTGACGTAGTTCAGGTACCCCGGGGATCGTAGCTGGTAATTATCCCGGTAATTGAGCCGCCGATACCGACGACGAATCGATCGGCCAAGGACAGGATAGAAATAATGAGGAAACACGGTGTGTGTCTCTCTGTTCAGCTGGCCAGGACTGCAGGCCGCGCTGCCGTCGCCGGCTTCGCCGTCCGCGGTGATCGTCTCGCCGGAAACGCTGTCTAGACACAGCAGCAGCTCACCCTCCCGCACCCATCGGCCACACCAGTTCGCCCTGGCCTTGCCATGCTCCTCGCAGCCGATTTCCGCGGTCTGCTACCCGGCCCCGACCTTCCTCGATGCCGCCGACGACCGGAAGTGGAAGAAGCTTGGATGGTGAGTCGATCGAACCTTTTCTATTACCTCTTCTCTTCTCCTTCTTCGCTTTGCATCTTGTAACTTTCTGATCGTAGCCCTGAAAGAATTTTTAACGACAGTCCGAGATTTGTCAATTGCATTTTCAAGTCCTCGTTCAGTTTTACTCGCAGCTTCCCAAAGTGATTACTTGCTGCTCAGGGATTTCAGGATTTGCTGGTAGACTCGGTAGGGGTCAGTAGACATCAGTGAGGCTTCGTGAGTGTCTCCACACACTGATGTCTTCTGGTATCTTCATATGTAGCTAGCCTCATCAAAAGACGTTAGTGTGACTCCACACATAGCTAGCTTCACCAGGAGTCAGGAGATATCAGCGCGTATTCACGAGTGTCTTTATACGAAACTAACTATGTGAGGAGTCTGAAAACGCGCGTGTCTGCGCGAGTGTCTTCGTACGCTGATTTTTTTCTGGTGGCTTCGCACACTTCTGCATCGATCAGCTCGAATCTTCGATCGTTTGATTTAGGGGACCACCGCTCTTTCCGTTTGGGGCACAGGCGCTGAAATAGGTTACGTAGACGTAAATTAATGACGTCCGTGACCTATAGCGAGGGGTACGCAATGAATTTCAAACTGCTACTAGTATTCGAACGATTACCGGTGCGAGGCGGTGCGTACGGGATTCGTGGTTGTCGGATTTCGGTGTCGATTATGACGTGATCCTTTTATTTCGATCATAGAAGGTCGATTTTGATCGATTTGTTGGATGGTAGATTGGGGTTGGGTTTTTGATGATGGAATTGTGGTTGTTGAACACTGTTTTGGTTTGTTGAGTTTGGTGATTGTAGACGTTGTACCGATTCTGCGTGAACGGTAATTGTGCTGAGGATGCATGGTGCAACGAGGACAGATAACCTTTTTAGAATCATCAATCGAAAGTATAAAGTATTCGGATGGTCTTTGAGTACATGTGCACTAAATGGTTTTGTCAATGTCACGATTTATACATTGCTATTGCTGTCATTTTATTAAGCAAAACGAAGTTTAGTGTCGTGTTTTGTATTAATTTATTTTTGTGCGTGGAAGCATTCTGGTTGAATATAAAATGAAACAGGACGATGATGGTGCAACCCATTAGTAAGTAGAGTCACATTAAAAGCAGACATTTTGATGTAGCTCGCATTTAGAGACACCAACACGAATGGAAATAATCTATGCAAATGTCCAGTGGACCAAAACTTACTCTCGGTGCAGGTGCACCTGATGTGCACTCGACGATACACGTGCACCTGTACTTAACGACCACTCGACCAAACACGTGCGGGTGTACCTGACAGAGTCTCATGTGGAAATCTTTATTCATCCTCCGAGTGTATCATGATCTTCGTAACAGTGAACAAATACATCCCATCCGTTCCCAATTTTTCAACAAATTCTAAAACCATTCATTTATTTATCGTTCATTTATTAATAAGGCAAGAAAGATTCACTTTTTCATACTATGTCATTAAACTGCGGATGTTTACGCAATTTTCAATTTTTGTAGGTAAACTTTCAGAAAGTGGGAACAAATAAAATCTGATTTTCAATGATAGCAGCCTTTCTCGATCTGAAATAAATAAAAATCGTACTAAACTTTATGGAATTTTATGTTAAAGCATTTTCTGAAAATTTTCAAAAGCCATAAATGCACAATGATCCGCAGTCTAGTGATCATAATCAATTTTCAACCCTTACACACTCTGTTGATCAAAATTCATCCTTTCCCGGATCTACATAGAAGTTCTGTTCAATTATCGATTGCGTTGCAATTTACAAGCAAAATGCAACTTGTTCAAATAAACTATACGACAGAGAATATTGTCTGTAACTTTTTGGAAATAAGGGGAACGAAAAATGGGAGTCAATTAATCCGAGATTATTTTTATAGATAGATTATTGGGGGCAAACGGAGTTTTGTCTCGTAAAGGTACATATCAAATAATAATTGTAGAAATCAAGAAAGTATCGGCAGAATATAAAGAACGACCCTCGGTCTAGCATTATCTCGTTTCACAACTGATCGGTCACAGATCCGCCGAGCCTCAATTGATTCTAAAAGCAGCACGTCGCGATAATGATCAGTATAACGATCGTCCGAGATTCCATCTTGACTCGTTTCCATTCCGCGCGAATTATTGCAAAGGGGGGAATACATATGCCGGTCACCACGGAAATTTCACGTGATCCTCCGGGTTATCCTGACCGACGTCTGCGCTGCAATTACCGGCACTTTATGAATCAAACACACACACACACACATGCACACACACATATATATGGGCGCGCACGACCGGCCACACGATTACCCGTAATTGAGCCAATTCTTACAGGGGTGGGTGTATTTGCGGCCAATGGTATCTGCGCCGAGGCTTCGTTCAGGAAACCGGGCCGTTTAACTTTTTCATTTCAGAACAACCACGTTTCCCTACGATCCGCACGTGCCTCGACGAATTTCTGATCTCTCCATTGTCGCTTTATCTACTAGAGAAAAAGATCTTAGTTTAAATCCTATCTACTCGTTGTCCTCGTCAATTCACGAAATTGAAAGTTTCAAGCAGCATTCAACGCCGTAAAATAACAATTCCAACAGAACCTAAGATCAGGTATTGAACGTGTAGTGTCTATCGGACGTTCTATTTGCCGACTTTAAAAGACAGTCAATCGACCAGTGGATAAATATGTCGACGACCATAGTTCACTCGTTGGTGCTGAACGTTCACACCGGAAACCGCGGTAAGACGCTCGAGGACGTAACTCACAACAGGTATGCGCCGGAAATAGTCCCATTTCCCTATCGAAGGGAATCAACTCTTCCCTCTTTCTCTCTCTCTCTCTCTCTCTCTCTCTCTGTCTTTCTCTCTCACTTTTAAACTTGAGACACAGACCTCGTTGAAGCATAATTTCCGCTTCTTTCGGCAGCGACGCCCTGGCGACGACGTTCAGCGCCCTGTACGGAAAGCTGCTGGTCGTCATGGGAATCGCCTTTCCCATGGCGGAAGTAATATCCACCTACATCCCGCCGTCGTTCTACGAGGGATTTTACCTGTACCTGTACTTCGGCAGCATGATCTTCCTCGTGTACACTTACGCCACCTTGCTGCGCGACAGCAAACCGAAATCAAGTAAGTTGACGATCGAAGATGACCGCAATCCACGCTGTTCATTCTGCTCGTATCGATCCAAGTGAATCCAACTGGATCCAAGTGAAATTTCTTCGAATTGACGATTCAGGTAGCTCTGCCGCGTGTTGTTGTTTTACGAGCAGGTAATGCCTTTTTGCACAGACGACTGCCTGGCCCGCGATCGCTCTCACTTCCGGTACGTCACGCGGACTTTTACGATTCCAGCGATCGTCTACGTTCCTCTCGCGATCAGTTGTTCTATTCTCTTGCGTTTTTAACACGCTAGTTTCATTGATCTGAGGAATGCTGGGTGAATGCTACTAACCGAATCGCTAGCCTTTAACTGCATAACATGACTTCTGCAAGGATACAATCAAATTCAGAAATAAAATTGTTCTAGACATCATAATACCCTACCACAATGGATTCTTCATATTACATTTAGGAAATTCCTCTGTCCTCCACGTTTGATCTATCAACTATTCAAATTCAGCCCTCGATCTTCATAAATCAAAATAAAACTTGCCAGATACAGAAGTTACATGCATCTCTTAATAATTTTATAAAGTTCAGAACAATACAACAGTATTTTTAAACCTTTTGAGTGCGTTCACATCTTTACTGTAAATATATAAAATCTCCCGTCGAGTAATCCTCCGAGTAACACCAATTTAAACATCACCTTATCATCTCTCGGACGCAAAACTCAACCAGTACTTACACCCCTAATCCCACTTAATCGTCCCAGGTCCTCGTCCACCCTTGTCTAAGACAATCTGAGAGTTAAACGGCATGAAAGAATAGGCTTTCTCGTATCAGCCGGTTTGTCCAAGGCAAGGATATCGCAGATTCGAAAAAGCTCCCTGGGTTCGCTTTCAATCCGCTTTCTTGCGCCGGCAAGCGAGGTTCACTTAAAATCGCATTAATCTTAACCGGCCGATTACCATAAATTTGCATAAGAAGAGAAGCGAAAGGACGTGTGCGACCTGGACTCGTCGAGATCGTCGAGCGGCGCCGGCGGCGACAGCGACGCGGCCGACGCCGCCTGCCCTCACGTCACCGCCATCAGGCCAGCCCAACATTATGGCAGTTTCTACCTAAGGATGGGAGCCGTTGCCTTCGGGATCGGATCCATGATTTACTCGGGCCTCGAGTTCGGACAATACTTCGAGCTTGAGCAGAACACCAAATGCCATAACATCATGCTCGCACTCACCCCCGCGACCAGGATGGCGTTCATCTTCATCCAGATGTACTTCATATTTCTGAACAACGAGGTGAGCGGAGAAATCTTAAAGATGGACGTTTGATAGAGTAGTTCTTGGAAGGTTCTTGGATGAGCTCCGGAATTTTTCTATACAATTTGGGGTACATAGTGTGGGCGGGGGGGGGGGGCAACCCTTACTTTAGGGATCAACATTGTGTAAGGTTAAAAAAAATCGGGTAGTATATATTGAATTTTAAAATAGTTGAGATGACTACATTTGTATGTAAGTTTACCCTGGACAAATTTGAAATGACAAGATTTAAATGATGATTGGTGGTGCACTTTCATTTCAGGGAGCTTTAGACGACGTTTTGATAGCTAGAAACATTTGGACCACCGTTGTGCGAGGTTAAAAAAAGATTGGATAACAAAGATTGTTTAATCAGATGACACTCTGGAATCTCTGAAGCATCCCCAGAAATAGCAAAAGGGAGGGTCGTCTAACAACCCCTGCAATTTAAATAGTACCCTCTGCCAGATATAGAGCCAACACCGCCGCAACCAAATTAAATCAGCAGATTCCACCGCATTTCGATTTCGAGATCGATAACAGACCAATTCCAGTCGCCTGGGTCATTTCAGGCAGAACCGTGAAGACAATCAATAATCGCGAGGTCTGTTCCATTTTCCCAGAAAACCAGCTCGCTCCCTCACGGTTCGCGGTGCAATATTTTTTCGCCGAGCGAGTGCGTGAGGACTCCCTTCAAAATCGTCGAAGGGGAGCCACTCGTCCTCTCTCCTGCCTAGCTGAAGGGTCTAAAAATAACGAGAGAGAGAGAGAGAGAGCTCGTCGATGTTGCAGAAATCGGTTCTGCCGCGTAGCCTAACGAAAGAGCGAAAGCGTCGATGTAAACCAAGGAGAGGTTAATGAAACGGAAGGGTGAACAACCCTGAAACTGACGCTGGAACGCGAGCAGAGTCCAGGTGGTGGTCAGTGCTTTACTTTACTTTACAGAAGCTTTGCTCTTTCCTTTGCCACAGATGAATATCTCGTCCTCGACCGCTTTTGATTAAAACTTCGCGAGAGCCTCTCCGATCGAGGACGCTGATCGTTCAACGTTTAACGACCCGACGTTTCGCGGCCGACAGAATCGAATTATTCCTCTATTGCACTAGCTATTGGGTCTAGACTGCACCGGGAACTTTGCTCTACTGAACCCCTGCATAGCAAACGTTGGTAATCGTTTGTTGGAACCAGCCCATCCTGCTGAGGCTACAAGGGTTTTTCATCTGAAAGTCATGACGGTTTTTATTCTTTCTTAGGAGAGCTCTTTGTTTTATTTGAAACTCTCCTTTTGTTCTTTGAGGCACAAGTTATTCATTGTTGGAGTTTGTAGAGTCTAATAAAGAACAGGCGCGTTGCATACATATATTTAGACAAGAAAAATTTGTAAAACGTACGATTTTGTAGAAAAATTAAAAAATCAGAAGCCTTCAATTTTACACTTTTATCTTTATGCAAAATAAAAATTGTCCGCGTCAATTGCAAGAGACTGGAATCAAGTAGGCATTTCATTTTTCAACCAGCTAAAAATAATAAATTGACATTCTTGGATAATTTTAACCTTTCCACAGTGTTAAGTTGCACCTACCCATTGCTGCCATAAACGCATAAAATCCGCGAGTTTCGACAATTGAACTGGCTAACAAAACGTCTGAATATAATTTATATAAAAATATCTTCCACTCGCAAAGCTTCAAAAGAATCTACTTGAAGTAAAATTGCACTTTGCACAAGGATCGAAAGCATTGGCCGTTTGTGGTGCGCTTCCAAGGAAGTAGAAGAAGATCATAAGACTTCTTTCCACTTCGTGTCTTCAGAAGAGAACTTCCGTGACCCGAGCATCTTCCTTTGAAGTTCCCCAAGTACCTCTAGGGATTATAATAATAATGAGAGAACTACGAAGTAGAAACTTGATTCTTGTTGTAGAAGGCTGATTGGAAAGCATGTTAATTTCTGTTTCCTTCGACAGCAAATGAAAGTTTATCGTCATCGGGTGATCGCGCGTTTCGGGCTGATGCACATGATCGGCACGAATCTGTCTGTCTGGCTGAACGTTCTGGTCCAGGAAACGAAACACGAGATACTGACGTTCTACAACCCGGAGAACGGGTCGTTGAGAATCTCCCACAGATTAGGTATGGTTCGTTGCACGCCCACACTGCTACTGAAACTTTGGGATGACTGGTTGATTCTTAGAGCTATTGCTTCCGGTTCCGAAACATTAATAAACCTTTTCCTGATTCGAAGTCTGGTTGCCTTTTAAAGCTAATTCATACAAGTCACATTTTTATCCTGTGACAGCCTCAAGACAATGGTTTATGCTTTCTTTTGAGTGGACCACTTGTAGATTAGACTAATCAATATTTATTGGTTCTCCTATGCGTTCAAGAGGCGTGTTTTATTTTTTATTGTAATATAATTCACGAGTGGCCCGCATTAATTAGTTGTTACTGTTCTTGGGTATTATAATCAATCGACTGTAAATCATTGGTATATCCTTGTAGAAAATTGTAGTTCTGAATTTTTACTGAAAGTTAAATGAAATTAGGTGTAAAGGGCAATCTCCATTTTGGTGGCCACGTGTACTACCACCATGGCGGACAAGTGCGGATTCCAAGAGGCCTGAAGGGACCCCATCACATGTTCGAGTGCAGAAGAACCAACATAATGGGGTCGTTGGTGCAAGATGCCAGCCCGTTCCTCTTCCCGTGCACGATCGAGTACAGTCTAATCTGCGCCGCCATTCTTTATG
The DNA here is from genome assembly GCA_028454225.1 of Lasioglossum leucozonium. NCBI lineage: Eukaryota > Metazoa > Arthropoda > Insecta > Hymenoptera > Halictidae > Lasioglossum > Lasioglossum leucozonium. Next base: position 8,946,155 of record CM052219.1, on the reverse strand, counting down.
TGATGTGGAAGAACATTTCCAAGGCCGCGTTCATGCCGCCCAAAGTGCCGCCTGGATCCAGGCATCATACGCACGCCTACAGGTAATTTACACAATACTGATCCATTCCAAAATTGTCCTAATTCTTCCTAACATTTTTCCAAATATTCTTAACATTTGATGTCAGAATGTTCAGAATGATGATGAGTCGATCAAATAATGTTTCTTCTTTCTCATTTCTTTACTGTACTTATTTCTATCTTTTTCTGCTCTGTATGTACTTCCATAGATTGGTGTTGAGTTCTTCTCGTGTTGTTTTATTAGAAGACATTCATTGGAAGAGCTTTTAAAAATTATGCATGCCACGCTCAACAGACCCGCCAACCGAATCTACCTTCACAAACTGGATGCATGCGTTAACAGTCCCAAATTTCTCAAAACTAACACAACCTATCTCCTCAGGAGATCGCCGCACCACTACAGCGTGGACTGCGCACGCGCGCACAAGGGTCTCTTCGTGGGTATCTTGATCTTGGTGCTAACAATCATCTCCCTGATCCTGTTCTTCGTGCTGATCTCTCGTCCAGAGTTGGTCGGTTTCGCAGTGACCGAAGTGAATGTCTGTGAACTGACCTTATACGGGATGTCAACAATGGCGACGCTGATAGGGATGTTCCAGATGCGAAAATTGCGGTACGACGGCAGCAGGAACTTGGAGCTGGACAACATCCTGTTGGTAGCAGCCCAAACAGGAATGTTCATCTACTCCACGTTCACGATCATCGGGGCACAGTTCACTTTAGCTAAGCACACGGTGTTAGTGCTGGTGACAGCATTGGCTAGCGTATTGCAAACAACGTTTCAGACGATCTTCATTCTGGACGCTTCGAGGAGATCGGTAGCAACTGCGAAGCAGATTCGGAAGAAGCCGGGAAGAGAGATCGTGACGTTCCTGTTGGTGACCAATCTAGCAATGTGGGCGATCAACACTTTAGAGAAGTCACGCGCAGAATCGCATCCAGTGCAGTTGCACTTTTATGGTCTGTGGGCCTGGACGATCATCACGCACGTATCGATGCCTCTGGCGATCTTCTACAGGTTCCACAGCACCGTGTGTCTCTGCGAGGTCTGGAAAAGGGCGTACAAGGTCAAACCGACCTACATGTGACGCAAGGGGTCGCGCGAGGTCGTGTGCAACACCCAGGCTCCTCAAAGACCGACCACCTTACCGGGCAGACTAGACGCCATTGTCGAGAGCGATCGCGTTTACTTCATGTAAGCGGACACGGGTTCTGACAGACGAATCCTCGGCTTGTCCGGGGTTCCAGGAGGCTGCTCGAAGCAGTTAAATGCGTTGTGCGTGCTTTGGACGCTGGTGGAGAGCCGCTCTAGCTACCCTTAGGGGACGTGAGCTATCCTAAATTGCTCTAGGTAGTTTAGAACTCGATATTCAACATTGATGGGCGATTGTCGGATAGTCCAGGATTCTGCAAGATATCTCAGAGCGTGTGACTGTGCCATATACGGTTGAAATACTTTAGAAGAGATGATCTCGCTACACTCAGGGGATGCGAGCCATCCTGATAACTTTGGGTAGCTTGGAATTCTCGATTTTTCACATTGATGGACGATTTTCGAGAGGCCCAATGTTCCAGAAGGCAGATTAGAGCATTTTCAGTGTGCCATACATGGTTTAGAATCTCTAGAAGAAGTGCTCTAGCTACTATTAAATGATACGAGTCACTCTGAGTTGCTCTAGCTAATTTTAAACCCAATTATCATCATCGATGGACGATTGTTGGCTAGTCCAGAGTTCCAGGGAACACCTTAAAGCATTTTAATGTGCCATACGTATTTTAGACGCTCTAGCTGTAGCTGTTGGATGCGAGTCATCCTGAATTGCTCTAGCTAATTAGGATCTTCCTTGTCATCGCTATGGAATGATCCTCAGCCTGTCCACGGTTTCAAAACACATTCCAGAGCGTTTTCATGTAACAAACTTGTTTCGAACGCTTTAGGAAAGCTCCAACTACTTTTAGAGAATGCTAACGGATCCCGCATTGCTCTAGGTATTTTAGAACAGGTTTCGCGTCACTGATAGACGATCCTTCACTGGTCCGCAGTCCTAGAAATTACCTCAAAGCGTTCGAACGCATTACATACCCTTCAGAAGCTCTCAGAAAAGAGCTCTAGCTCTTATTAAAGGAGGTGAGCCAATCCCGCGTTACCCTAGATAATTTCGATCGAATTTTTCGTCACTAATGAATAATGTAAAAACGTTTGAATTTGTCAGATTTCAGACGCTTTTGAATAGGAGCTGTACCTCCATACAGGGGATACGAACCCCTCAGTTACTCTAGGTAGTTCTTGTTTTAACTTGCAGAAGCACCAACTTCTGTGTTCACGTTGAGCAAGGGATGTTTTATCATAGACAAAACGGAAGCATCGATAAATCAGCTTCCGGTTTTAATGAATCGAGTTGGATCGTCCGGAATCGATCCTACGGTGTACATAGATCGTCGATCATCGACCATCTGGACGATCCATACATCTATCGTGCGCAAGGAAGGCACAATCGACGACGCACAATTTTTTACCGCGGTTAGGCGTAGGCGACTAGACGCTTAGTATCGTCGGAACAACGACCGTTCCTTCGATTTCCTCGGGAACAATTAATAGACATGGTCTCCCCGATGATCGAGATTCATTCGTCTTCGATCGCAAGACTGAGGGAGCCTGTTCCGGGCCATGATCAAAAGCAAACGATTCCGTTTCCGCGATTTGTCCTTCGATGTAACTCGAATACTCTCAACGGACATCCGTCTTCCACGTAGTACAAACTACAACTTAAATAGCGTCTCTCGCGTCCAGGTTAAATAGATTTCGATGAATCGATCTCGAGGATCGATCGAGGGAGGCAGACAATCTTTAGGAACGCCTCGCGGCTGGCCAGAGTATATCTATCTTGTCGCGCGTTCTTGTTAAAAGCTTCCTTACACGTGCACCGATCATTGTGAAAACGATAGAGACGATAGGTTCTAGTGTGATTTACTATAATACGATAGCAAAACGCGAAATGCCAAGGCTGGGGGATATAGGGTCGGTCCAGCACGAACGTCCATGCATCCGTCGAGGTAGCCGTGGTGTTAGCAAAGAGGTCTGTTTCTCTCGATTTGGCGTCGCAACGTCCAGAAATTCATTTCCTGCTCTTGTCTACAGGCGAATCGGATTATCCTAACGCCGGACATACGAGCATAATTTACAATATCAAGTCACACCTGAATTACAAATTTTCGCTCAACGTTGCCACGAGTCCACCTGTCGAGATTTGTTTCAAAAGATACAGCGAATCGATGCATACTGCAGTTTTGCCACATCTGAGGTCCAGTGAGTTTAGCCAGTCCAAATTCTGACGTCCTGAGATAACGGAGAAGGTGGTGTTGATGGTGCATCGCTTCGTACTCCCATAGGTCCATGATCATAGAAAAGATATAGGGTTGCGTTGAAATTATTGATTATGAAATATTGATTATGAATTATTTATTATGAGTTCGTGCAATAATTAGTACATTAGTAGTATCCGTTAGGCCAGAAATATTATCAGAATTATTATACTATTTTCGATTTGCATTCTCACATATATTTGTGCATGGAACATTCAATGTTCCATCCATGGAAAACACATCCTTCTCGGAAAGATGTTTGTCGACAATTTCAGCGCAGCCTGGCTAGAAGAAAGTTAGAAGCGAGAGTGCGAGGGACGATGGGAGAACGTTCGGAGGAGCAGAGTACAACGGCGAATCATATCATTAAGCCTTAATCCGTCGAATGCGCTGTCCAAGCTCTAATTAAAAATCGGGCGAGAGAAAAGGATGAGAGACAGGGGAACGAAAAAGATGAAGAAGGATCAAAGGGGGATCAAAGCCGATCGAGACGACCTACTCGAGCGGGTATCTTTTTTTGTTTTCTGCTCAACAGACAGTCCCTAGGGAAGTTTTATCGGGGGTGAAAGAGACGAACGGTGCGCGACTAGTCGAGAATTATTTGAAAAGAGTGCGTGTGTTCTTTGTTTCCGTGGGTGTTTTGTTCGATTGCGTGATGGTATGCGTGAGTGTCCCGCGGGAAAACCAAAAAACGAACGAGAGAACGTCGCTCAGTCGAACGTGACTGTTTCTTTTTCGACAAAGAGACAGTGTTTTTCTAGTTAATCGCGTGTTTCGTGCTAGACGCTTATTTCGGTGATACACCGCGTGCGATTGGCGATCGGCTGATCGTTTGTGAGGTTCTTTTTTGTAATATGTAATATAGAAATTTTCGAGGCGGCTGTAAATACGTGAAAGAATTTTTAGATCGATAAGGCGGCGGCGAAGCAGAAAAAAAAAAGGAATGGATCCTCTCGGTGTTTAGAGCTAGTTGTGTCGACATGTTTCTTCCTATATTATATATAATATATACACATATATATACAAATATAAATATATTTATTATTGCGTTGTTCTATTCTAATATTTATTGTATTTATCAGATATAGGATTTACAAGCGACACGTTACGTTTATTGATCGGGGCTCGTGTCGAGATCCTTCGCCCTAATTTTTCTGGTACTATTCATCGTCTTCTTCAACTTTTATTTTTCTCTGCAATTCGTCTCTCCACTTCAAGAAGACGTTTAAAGAGTGAAGAATGTCTTCGAAAAATCCCACGAACCGACCTGAATATTTTTCATTAAATTCTAGTTGACACTCTCGTTTTATCTGTGATTAGAAGCTGTCGTAAATGAAATTTCATCCTTTATGAATACATTAACACGTTGGGTGCTGTGGAGACCACCGGTGACTCTTAAAAAATAATTTTTAACACTAAACCTACCGAGCACTGAAAGTGGCTGACATGTGTTGCCTTATGAAAATGACAAGATTGAATTTATTTAGATGTTGCACAATTTTTAGTATAATGCGTGTTCGAATAAAAAAATGTATTCAATCATTTCCCAAGGAAAGCTCCTTATCTTTTAATAATTATAAAGTATATAAAACCGGTCATTGGTCTCGTGCTGGTAGGTTTAGTATTAAAAATTATTATAAAATCAGAGCCAGCGGATATAAATATTTTAGAATCGTAATTAACTAGATTATAGCGTAAGGCGAAGACTTCATTAACTAATAATTATTACGAATAATACTGATCGCTGTTACTAATGAAATAAATGAGGCTAGTGCGAGATGCACGAAATTCTCGCAGCACTCAACGTGTTAAGGTATGATCACGTTTGATACTCATTCAATTCATCGATAGTAACACCTAGATCATCTTCATGCAACATAAAATTTACTAAACGTAACTAACGAAGACTGAAATTCAATAAAATTGTATTTTTAATATGATACCAAGCTGCAAGCAATAATTCATCGAACTTTGTATTTTATTATATCTCTAATATTCGTATTCGATATAGAAATAGAAGAATCTGTGGTCTAGTAAGACTGATACCATTTTAAAATTCAGAAATAGAACAATCCGTAGTAAGACTGATAAAAATTTTTAATGACTGCGTAAAGTGTTCTAATAGAATAGGACAGTGATTTTTATAGTATAGTGAGCGTAATATCTCGGAAAAAAAATGTTTTACGCGAATTAGAGCGCGATGAAGGTTTTGAATGAAGATTGAAGATCTGTTGGCTGGTGGGATGCTTTGAATTTCATGTTTCGATTTCCCTGATACAATAATGTAGCTAATGATCTCGCCACGAGTCTTAGCTGAAATTGAGAGCGAATACAAGATAGAAAACACACGAGGTAAGTTACGATGTGCGCGGCTCGTATTCAAGAGCCGAACGGACGTGCACACGGCGCATTACCACCTTTCTACGTCACGTCTCTGAACTGTACTTTTTCTATGTCCGCATACTCTAGTTCCTACGCAATGTTTGTACTCTTATACCCTTTGTACTATTTGTACCTTACGAATCGCAATACACTCGTCCGCAATAATCGCACGCCTTCGTTATTCCCACCAGACGCTCATTCACTGTCCATCGTGCTAAAGGAAACAATTATTGTTTATATTACAAAACTTCTTCATTTTTCATTATTTTTTTATGGGACTTTCACCAACTTATTTGTGGCATTTTCTTCATTAAAATGACACTAAACACGATATAATTTTAGCTGTATTTAGTGGTTCAATTGTGGTATGGGCAACTGGTGAGCCGATGATGTACAGTGACTCCCACTAAAAGACACTTAAAAAGACGATAACATTGTTATATTGAGCCATACGACTTGGATTTTTTGTGAGAAGTTAGAACAATTGGCTTGTTACGTAACGTAAAAAGAGTTTTTGAAAAAAGTGCAATTCGTCGAAATTTCAGAGAAAATACTAAAAGTTATATTTTGTAACTTTTTTTATGTGGACTTATATTGAAAATTTATAAAACACGTTTCGTATTAATTAAACATGTTTTGAAAATTTTATCGACATCGGTCAACGTTGCAATGAACTACAAACGTTTGAAGATAAAAATTGCGGGTTTCACGATTCTTGATCTCTTACTGCAGTACATCTAAGGATTCTTACATCTTTCAATGCCTGTCGTTTTTTTCCCGCATCAACTAATTTCGATGGAACTCTTACCTAAGTGACACAGATCTGCAAAAAGTATTTTTTAAATTTGCAAAATATAGACCCACATAAATAGTTGTAAAATGCACCTTCAGTATTTTCTCTACAATTCCGGTCAATTGCAATTTTCGAAAAAATTTCTGTTGACATTATGTAGTAAACTAATTGTTCTAAGTTCTCAAAAAAGTTCAAATTGCATGGTCGATTAACAAAACAGTTTTCGCTTTTTTATAAGTGTCCGAATATTAATGGGAGTCGCTGTAGCTTTAATGTATCAGGATTTTATTAATAGTCGCACTATTAAATCCCTAAAAAAATCTACTTAGTAAAATTACTAACATAGGCTTATTACCGCCATGTTTCTAATCCTTTGGTATGAATAGAGATATTACCAAATCGCAGAGTCTAAAACGAGAAAAGAGATGTTTGATCGAGGAAAACAAATTTTCTAACTCCGTCCCGTCGGAGGAGCTAAAAGCACCGATGCGAGCACTGCTTGCAACTCCGATATCCCGATGCCAATATGCACACATTGCAGCCTGGACCATAAAACATGTTTCGGTGTATGTAGGCCAGACGAACGTCAAAGGAGAACCAGATGGACGTTCGATTCCACCGCTGAAACTACGATTTCAACACGGAGTAATGAGTGCCCCAGAAATATAATTTTGTGCCATCCTCGACAATTAGAAAATGATTAGACTGCGGAACATTTCTCATTCACAAGCACAAAATTTTATAGAAATTTCCTAAAAACTCGTCTCCAATTTTTCGAAAATAATAAGTGTCAACCTTCATGCTTGAATTTTTATGACATTAATCATTGTGCAATATTTTTGCAAGAATTTAAGTGGAACGACACATACAGATAAAAATACTTGGACACTTAAAGTTTACTTTCTAACTGCAATTAACGTGAATGAATTCTAAATTATTCTCAAAGTCAATTAACCAAGATTGCCTCCTGTGTGACGGAATAAATTTTTGCAATTCGATCCTTACTGTAACTAAACCGCAGATTTTTTCATTTTCGTGCAGAAACGAATGCATCAGCATTTCCCAGCTCCTATACTGAATGAAACCGACTAGCTATAAACTCGTACGAGGAGACGCGGTCGCAGCAATCGCTCGCTGCGACCTAAATACCTGCGATTCCGGTCTCGGTGTCCGTGATCTCTTGATGTTGAGGTAGGCTTGTCGCGAAGTCCACGGTCACTCGACCAGCGAAGCCTAAATCGAATCAAACGGAAGGGAGATGGATTCACGACTTTCTCCTAGCAGATTGAACCTAAACGAACGTCTATCTCTCTCTTTCTCTCTCTCCTCGGAGCAGCACAGTTTCTCAGGGAAGCGGTTTTCGCTTTTATTCGAGAGATTCATTAATCTCGAGAAGATGAGCTGCGGTCTCAAGGAAGTGAGAACGGTGACACATTTTCCGTGACTTTTACGTGGATCAGATTTTCATTATTTCATGCAGGTCGGTGTTTATGTAACTGAGCTGAAGCATGCATTGATAATTGATGACTTTGATGCTTGCGTAATAAAATGATGGATCTGTTGGGAGTGCTGGAAAGATTTTCGAAGGAGCATTTAGGTTTCTCATCTTGACAGGTGCCGCACGGTTCGATGATTTATTTTCGCATTTCCCAAAGATTAATTTGATTCTCCTAATTGATATTCTGTTTTGTTGTTTTTTTAATCGAATAGAAATGGTAAAATGAAATTGTGTGATGAATTAACGTAGAATAGAATTAAATTAAAAATAGTACGGAAAGTTACTTCGGGTTGAATCGATATCCGCACGGTAAATTAGGTTAAAAATAGCTGTCGGTGAGCGCTCTAAAGGTTAACCGGAAGTTCAAGCCGCTGGTTGCCTCTGTGCATACACTTCCGCTCATATGAAATATGATACTTGACGCATACGAAGTAGATTCGAAAAACTAAGTGGTTAAGAATATTCTCTGATATAAATCTTGTTCTTGGTATATCGAAAGTTATTGTACTATAGTTGGGACGCCGCGTGGATACGTAGAGTTCATGGTTAGCCATGCGATAATTCAGGTTAAACGACGTACGTCACGGTACGAGTTAGGATGAATGCGACCGCAGATTTTTCTCGGTAATTAATTACGAATTGCACTCTACTTATAGCTCATCGTGCTAAACTTTGGAATTCGTCTTCGGGGTCGTCTTCTGAGTCAGTCCACCTACAACTTGATTCAAGAATGGCATCCTCAAGGTCATTGAGAATATTCAGAAAGTCATATTCAGAATGCAAATGGTGGAAGAGAGCAGTAATCAATACCAAGAGGTCTATGGAGAGAAATCTTATAAGAGACTGTGAATCACCAAGGGTCAAGGGATTGCAAAGGGCAGCAATTTCAAGGTCCCATTATGGGGCTGTTCCAAAATAACACAATCTCAAAGGTCTTTAGGAATACCAGAACAACAATTCCAAGGAATTCATAGTACTCTATCGAGTACAAAGGACTCAGAGGGCTTCCATTACCAAGGTCATTGAGAATCCAATTGAATGCAATACAATACAACATACAAATTTTGGGAATACATAAAGATACAAGAACGATATCCCTTAGAAATGCATAGGACGACAATTCTTAAGGGTTGTGGCCAAGATCAATTAGGAATGTTTCAAGGATCTCTGAGGAATACAGATAAATAGAATGAAACGCAATAACGACGTCCTTAGTAATACGAATTCTCTCAAGGGCGTTTGAAATACGAAGGGTCTTCGCGTTTGAAGGTCATTAAGAATACGAGCAATTATCCCCCGAAGGGTCTGAGGAATGCAGAAGATTCTTGGGTTAATTACTGCCTCTGCACGAAACAAGCCGACAAAAGCAGCACAAGACAAAGTGTCCAAGGACGCTGGCCTTAGTTAGGATACTTACGTCTCATTCGCATGTGAATACTCAGAACACGGATTCGCGCATCAGCGAATCTCCCACGTCGAAACGAAACACATTTCCGGAAATAATCGTGACACCGTCAACCATTCGTCGTCGCGCAGGTACCCGGCGACGTTTCCAATTAAATCCCCGCTAATCACGCTCGTTTGTCGCGTGCAAGTACTAAAATCACCAAGGTCGTCCACGCCGAAGTAGAGAACACTCGTTAACATGCACGCATCGGTGCATCCTTCGTGCACTCCGAGCGCAACTCGTATCCGTGTTACGTGCCCTGCTTACCTGTCTTAATCCTGGAGCACGCACTTAATCGTCGTCGAGGTAAGTAATTACATACCGACGCGACGGGACACTCTAGCAATTATTTTATGTACCAATCATCTTTAGTTTTATCATTCGATGATCCCGCGATTCGTCGAGCGATGCTGTTTATTTTTTTTCTTTTCCTTCACCGATGAAAATCGACGCTTATCGGCAACCATCGCCGCTCTAATTCGCTCTAATTACACGATCGATGAAGATGTCGAGCATGCACGTCTGACATCCGAGAGCGCGTGTATGCCTGCATCAAAGTCTCGTAATGCAACGCGTAACGCGACGCAGAATTCAGTTACGACTTGCGAACCACATTCCGCGATGCAACTCGGAGTTTACGTCATCATCTATGTATAATAAAATTGTTAGTGGATTCATGTTAGACTTTTGTCCAATTATTGAGAACTGGAAATAATGCGCCTTGCAGCTGCATTCAAATTTTAGAATCCATTATCTCTGAGATATAATTGCATTATCTGTTTCATTGCATTAGGCTATTTATATTGGACACTTGCGAGTTTTATCTTTGGCTCTACCGTTCTTTTTCTCTCAATTTGTATGTTCGTTTCTCAACCACTGTAGTGATTATGATTGAAACAGGAATTTTTGTATATTCTTTCAATTTTGGTGTGCTCTTTTCATTTTCTTTTATTCGAACTTATTATCTGAAATGATCTCTGTCATGGTCCTAATCATTTCAGCACTATTTCTCTACCGGGAGATAGATCATACAATTTGATACCTCTACCGAACAATTCCATTTAATTAGTTCAATTTTAATAAAACTATAAATGAGATTAAAAAAAATAAAATTTAAATAAAACCTATGTAATTTTCCTTTTACTTTATCGTTTCTATCGAAATCATTTCTCTCATGGTCTTAAACATTTTATCATTTTCATTGTTTCTTTATTGGCAAAAGATTAATACAAAAAAGGAAATTAATATTTCTAGTGATACATTGAATGAATCAAATGAACAACATGAAAGATCAATACGATAGATCTTGTCTGTTCAATCACCGCGTCACGAACCGTCCCGATTCCTCGTTGATCAACGCGTTAAACTCTCGAAGTAGAGGCTCGCGGAGATGAAAAATATTCCGCAATAACACGCAATGTTTTCCGTGCAGGGGACTAGTAGAATATAACGAGGCAGCTGTACATATTTGAAACTCGAAATCGGAGGATCCGCCGCGAAAACAGGGGAGCTCGGTTTTATCGGCGAGAAGAGGACAGCGGTGCGTTGCACAAGAGAGCGTGCGAACAGAACGACCCTTTATACGGCCATAATAATGTTCGCTCGCAGGTGTATCGACGTGGGTGTGTATCCGTTCTCTTCGTTTGTCGTTCCACGTCCCGCCGGTTTCTCTCTATCGCTTTGTTTTCCTGCCTTTTACTCGCAACGCGGTAAATTTGTTTGGATGGGATTACTTTCCTTGGGCAATTCTGCCGGTATTTTGTTTCAATTGCTTCGGCTGTATGCGAGCGAACTGGGAACGCCGAACTGGCAGTACACTAAAGAATTATATTCGCATAATCGTGGACTTTATTTAATTTTCCTGCGAATATTCGCGTTGAAACCTGCTCACTGGTTTAGCAAGTGTAGTTGGAATTGGACTGAACATAATTAAAGGGAACATAATTTAAACATATTTCAGTCAATTAATTCCAATTGATTTCATTAATAATTAGATTGTGGATTTTATGCATTTATTGCACAAATAGCTGGATGTTACATCAAACAGTAGAAAGATTTAAAAAATTTCAGTATTTAAACACTATTGCTACAACTTAATGAAACAAGTAAGAAAATGTATTTCTATTTGGTACCTATAATGCTGGAAATATTCTTTCTTCTTCGAGAAATACAACTAAACTAGGCCATAGCACATAATTGATCACAAATTCTCAAAAATTGGTAAAAATTAGTTTCCTTAGAATTTAATAAAAGCTATTGATCTACAATAATTCCCAGATATTTTTCGGTAAAATCTCACCAAAATTCTTTATAATTTCAGTATTGGTTAAATGTAATTTTTACCAATTTTTGAGAATTCTCATTCCTTAGAATTTAATAAAAGTTATTGATCTACAATAATTCCCAGAAATTTTTCGGTAAAGTCTCACCAAAATTCTTTATAATTTCAGTATTGGTTAAGAGACATTAAAGAGATGGATGAATAGGGTTTTTAAGCTTGTTGAAAAAATTTTTTATGAAACTAGAATAGCTAACATGTTTCTTCTCCATCGATTTAACATGAATAAATTCTAATTAATAATTTACGCCTTTTTCATCAATTTAGCATTGATAAATTTTTAATTGTGCTAGTAAAGAAGGGTTAAACAGTCAGATTGGATAGTTTTTGCATCATCGTAACGATGCACTGTCTATAATTCAAGTATCTAAATTTTAAGCTTGTGGGCGGATGCACGGGAAGCAATAATTAAGGGAACCGCGAAGGGTGATTTTGTACGAACCACATCATGGGTACACTATTATGGCTCTACGGAAATACTGCACGTTTCCCTGCGTATATTTATTGATTCGTAGATAATGAACGCAAAATAATGAAGGTGCAAGACCTCCTGAGGGTGATACCTTCAACTTTTTCATTATATGGGGACGTGTGTTTGCCTAGGCAAGTTTTATGCACTGCATTGTGCACTCTATAATTATACAGTGAAGTCGCGATCTAGCTTCCATCGTCTGGTCTGAGCAGGGACAGAGATCGTGTAGGGAAACTATTTTTTTATGACCGCACCGAAAGTACAAAGTGACTTAGATCGTGGGGCTCTGAGGGAGCTAAATCGCAACATTACTGTACACGGTGTAACGAAATTATATGTCGCGGCTACCATGGGATGATTTTACACCCTCGATTTAGTTGAAATTGAACTAAGGAAAGCGCCGCAAAATTGATCTTGACCTTGAATTTTCAGGTCAAAAGGTCAACAATTTTTTGTCCGGTAGCAACCCATGGTTCAAAAAAAGACTAAGTTGCGACCCATGGTTACTTTTGCACTTTTGACCCTCGCGACTAGTAAAAGAAGATGGAATTCAAAAAAAAATTGTTGACCTTTTGACCTTAAAATTCAAAGTCAACCAAATTTCAACCAAATCGAAGGTGTAGAATCTCCCTATGGTAGCCGCAACATGTAATTACTTTACACCCTGCAAACTACCGAAACTTACTCAATAATAACTGAGAAATCGAGTAATTCGAGTGGCACAGTATTTCTTGAAATACTGGTAACTCTCTTAAAATAAGAATATATACGAAAACGTCTGTTCAGCATTTTATGGAAATCATCTCTTCTTTCTGACGAGATATTCACTATTTTCTTAATCCAATTTTACCCTGTCACTATGCAAGTCGAAGATGACTTACAGCCGCCCTGGGAAATAAGTTATGGCTGCTATCGATCAGTTTCCAATAATTAATATTAAGGATCAGTTTCGATATGGATATCCAAGTTATTCATTGTAGATTTTATGCAGAATTTATTTATTTATGATAAAAATTAGTAGATCGAAACTAGTGAAAATATTTAAGGAATTTCAAAATACTGTTATTTCCGACCTATTAACATTATCAAGAAAAGAAATAATAATTACGATTAATACAGACAAGTTTTATTTTACATACAAATCCACAATCTAATGACGAAACAATTGATGACACAACTTGGGTATTCAAAGGACATGAAAACATTTAGTAATGATGATGGTTCCGAGACACCCTAAATCGTCGACGACACCGCCGTGAATTTCCATGGAAAGGTTCTGAAGATGCTAGAGGAGGGTGTCCCGGCAAGTTGTTTAAAAATAAATTCAGAGTTAAGATGCTGGGAGATAATTGTTTCTTGCAGTATACGCGGAGTGTCTAGTTAAGCGTGAGAGAGGATACCCTCGCATAAGCGAGCCAAACAGGCTGCGCGGGTGTGGTGGCTGATCGTTCGTGAGCCGGTCCCCGTAATTAAGGGCTAAATTCAACCCTCATGGGCGTTGTCAGGCACCCGACGCTCCACCGAGGGTGTACTTTAGTCTGAAACTCGCCGTAATACGCTCTCGTATCCATCGTTACCGGGCCCCGTTTAAATCGTAATTGGAAAAAATCAATATGGGGGAAAGAATATCTCTGCGACCCGCCGAAAATCTGCTACCCTATTCTCGATAAAAAAGGAATCCACCCTGTTCCAAACCGTGAAACATCTTCGAGCTACATGTTGTTCCAAAAACTTACTTGCTTCTCATTGACTCCCAATCCTTCGTTTCGGCCTCAACGAAAATTTGTCACGGTGTTCTCGATAAAAAGGAATCGACTCTGTTTTAAACTGTGAAATTTGTTCAAGCTACAGGCTGTTTCAAAATTTCACTCTCATCTCACTGTGTAATTCGCAGAAAAAAGAAATCGAATTTTTTAAACGGTGAACAATTTCCAACATACAGGGTGTTTCAAAATTGGAATTTTGAAATTAGAAATAGATAAAAAAATTTTCAAATTCAGAATTAATAAATGCAAATTTCAAAAATTTTCTTCTACGCAAAATCTATGAACGATTAAAAAACACCTGCCTATATTAGGCAACCTTCCCCTATTCCATCAAGATAGAAATGAAATAAAACGAGCTGTAACGAGAAACTCTCGCATTTCCCCCAAAAAAACCCCAAAGCATCAGCATCCCAAAAGCCGAAGCTGACTGCATCGCAGAGCTCCAGCTCTCAGACTCAGCGTGATCGTAGAAGTGGAATGATCCTTCGTCGCAGGAATTAAAAGGGAGCCCGTGCTCAAGGTTCCCCGTATCGCCGATTAAGCCTGGGACTGGTTGCACTCGAGTCAACCCTCGGCTTGCATCGGGTAAGATAAAGCGTTGAGCATCATCGCCTCATCCCTCGGCGCGTCGAACTTGGCTGTGGTGGGTCGTCGCGTCTCGTTGCGGACATTGGCAAAGACAAAGGCTGTCGACTCTGCATCGAGAGGAGCGGGCGGATTCGACTCGCCACAAAGTCCCTGTCAAAGAGAGCGAGCAAGAGAAAGAAGGGACTAAGAGCAAGAGGAAGCAGGCAAGCCGAGCAAGCAGAGCAAGCCAAGCCAAGCTTGTGCATCGCGGAGCAGGGACAGGCTTGACGCGCTGGAAAAGCGGGCATCGCGGGGGCCTCGGTATTGATCGAGCTTCCCCATCGTGCATGGGGGTGGCTTCGCGCGCGCGGCATCAACCCCCATAGCCGGCGCGTCGCCATTATGGGGCTGCGCTGCACGGAGACGGCAAAAGCGGCTCGGCGACGGCAAAAGCGGCCGAACTTCTCGAGCCACGGACCGTAACAGGCCTTCGTCGAGGGAGTCTTTTTCCTCTCGTGGGGGACGAGGACGGTGTCGGACGTCTGGGGGCGAACGAGACCGAGACTGTCGACGACCGTGTCACCGACGGAAAGCGAAAATATCCCACCGAACAGACAGAGAACAGCTCCGGGAGGAAAGAAGAGGGAGCTCAGAACGCAGAGAGTCGCGTGGCGTATCGGGGCAGAAAGGTTTGCGTGGTTCGCGGCGGAGCTTCCGGGCAGAGCGCAAGCTCCGTGAGAGCCTTGTTTACATTCGTCGGACGCCGTAGAGGAAGCACGTTGCTCCAGGAAAATAATCGAGTAGACGCAGCGTGACGGTGAAACGATCGAATTCGCTGGACTCCCCTAACAACTTTGGACTGCGCTGTGAGACAGATTCGACAAATCTGCCTGCCCGGGCTGCTTCACGGAGGATCGGAGAGGATCGGGAGCCAGGAGGATTCGTAGGATTTGATAACAAAAAGGGAGTTCGACACCGGGCAACAGTCCATGGCGTTCCTCCAGCGCGTCGCTTAATGGACGGGTGAGTACGCTTCGCGCGTAAGTGCGCGTCGAGTGCCGTTTTCGGCTCCAACCCCCCTTCTCCCCTCTCCGGGTGTCCTTGTTTCTGTCTGACAGAGATTTCGCCGGAAAGGACACTCTTTTGTGTTGTTGATGTTACTGTGCATGTCGAGAGGAGCAGGAGATTTTGTTTTAAATGGAGGAGGAAGACACTTCTTACGGTGGGGGTGAGTTTCGGAGGACGAGGGTGCTCTTTGTGATTGTCAGGTTTCGGAGGATTTCAGGAGGTGCATGGTGTGATGGAGTTGTTACGGTAATTTTTCTGGACGATTCTTGATGATAAGAGAGACAGGGACGTCGAGAATTAAGATCCGCAGGTTGGGGAAAATTTGGCAGCTGAGGAAGGCTCCCTTTAGGGGTTGCGAGTGGGATAACGTTTTGCATGAGAATCGGAGGTTTTTAAACGATTTTAAATGTTTTTTCGTGAAGAGAGGGAGATGACAAAGTAAGAATTGAATACCTCTGGGGAGGGATGAATAATTTGTTGTGAGAATTTTCTTTGTGTCCATGGGGGTTGCGCGTGGTACATCATTTTTGCGTGAGAACTGAAGGTGTTGAAATAATTTTAAACTAGTTTTTATGGAGATATGGTGTTAAGAATTAAACAATTGTGTTTCTCGAGTTCGACGATGAACAATTCGTTGAGCAGAGGGTTTTCTTTATGTCTAAGGAGATTGCGCGCGGGCTATTGTTTTTTTTAAATATGTTCAAAGATTCTTTGCGGTAAGAGTTTCTTTGGTAGGAAATGCACATTTCGTTCCGTGAGGGAATGATATTACTTTCTTGTTTTCATGAATGATGCAGGTAGATTATCGCCGTTGCATGCAATGCGACGTCTGAAAAATAATTTCAAGTGATTCTTTGAAGCAGAAATAATTCCTCAATGGAAAGATATTCTTTGCCTCCGCGAGGATGAAAGAGTATTACGATGTAGCATGCGAAGTAATCTAGCTGAAATAATTTTTTAAATGTATCTTTTTGAAGAATTCTTTTTCCTTCTTGACAAAGAATTTTCTCTGAATTTTTATAAAATAACCCATGAAAACTTAAACTCCATATGTAGATGAACACGCGCATAATTGAGTTTCTAGAGTAGAAGAAGTCCCTATTATACTCTACGTAGAGATTGAACAACTCCTTGCAATAATTTTAAACAATTTTTCACGTAGAAAGAACAATTCTTTCCACAAGAAAACACTGTTAATAATTAATTCTTGTGATAAAACAGTCCATTAGCTTTGAATAAATATTTTTCACTTGACGAGGAAGGAGAAAAAACGGTGTAACTAAAAAATGTACGCTAGTAGGGTGTAGGCAACTCGTTGACACGCTATTACTGTGCGTGCAAAGTAAATCTAGGCCATTACGGTAATTTTAAATCACGATTTATCAACTTGACCGTCGAAGGGATTTACAAACGCTGCAGTTCCAGTTCCTATTTATTATACTTCTAATTTATTAAAACTAAAAAACTGCAGATCATAAAATTTGTTAATAGGGACAGCGTATCTTAACAAATTTTTGTAAATAGTTAATGAAAAAACTTGGCAAACTACGTCTTAAGCGATACCTGAGCAAATATAGAAACCACAGAATCTATCAAGAACGAGGTTTCCCATAAAATAACCATAGAATTCGTGTTCAAACATTTTTCCCGCGCTCCATCCTCACGACGCGACCTATGTGACGTTTGAGGAACGAGAAACGACTCAATAGAAACCCATAGACTCTTTCCATTTGCAATGAAAAAAGTGAACAATCTAAGTTGGCGATACCAGATTAACCGATAAAATTAATTTAACAGAATTAACCTACCACTCGACCGGTCAACCAATCAAATTTATCCACTTCGTTCCACGATATTAATAAAACCATAAACACCTTTCCACAGGGAAATAGTGAATAAATTTTTCACTCCATTCACAAATAACAAAAGTCTCACACAATCTAACAGAAAATCCAATTTTAGAATTTTTGAAATGCAATACGTACCCGGTTCGAATGGACGGTAGGCTTAGCCTAAATAGCGTAGCTTTATGGTGGACGCGATCATGGCCAATTACAGAATTCATGGTCTGGCCGTGGTTCGGTCTCTCCGTATTGGCGATAAACAACGGGAACGGAACGATGCTCTGCTCGCTGTTCGATCGAACACGCCGGCTCTCTAACTCGCGACGCTTTCGCGGTCAACGACTTTTCAGCAAAACAATTTCCACGCGAGCTTTATCGATCAGACGAGCGCGAGTTCGTTCGTTCGTTCGTTCCGTTCGAGGTTCGAGCCGGTCGCGTGTAACGAACGCATGAGGTACACCGGCATACGTAACAGCCGGGTTAATAATGTCGGAGGTCGAGCTATTTACCCGCGCAACATCGCCCGATTACAGGATAACCGTTCCGCTAATCGATACGCGAATGCGACAGACGGATCGACGTTAATTAGCGTCCGATGCGCCGACGATCCGCTCGATGTCCCTCCCATGCACTTTCTCCTCTCTTCGAATATTGCGCGCTCGATTTTTAACCTGTTTCGTTACCAATCGTGTCTCCCTCCTGACATCTTAGCATTTACAAATATAAATAACAGTCTGCAAGTATTTACAGTTGTTTATAACACACTAGTTAATGTAAAATAATATCTATATAGGAAAAATTAATTTATTGTCGAAAACGTTCGTCCGTCATTTTCAAACTGTCGTAACTTCGTGAACAAGAATCGTATGGCGGCCATTCTACGATCATTTTAAAACATAAAGCCCCTTTCACAAGCATTGCCGAATGATTCTTTTATCACATAGTTACAACACTAAATATCAACATTTTTTAACCCTTAGTCGGCGAATTAATTAGAGAGCAATAGCCCATAATTTTCTCCACAAAGTTGTGTTCTCTGGACTTGGATTTTTAACCATTGAATGGCGAGTCAATTTTAACCCAGTCACAAACGTTCCTTCTTAATTTTAATTTTCCAATAACCAATTTTCAATAATCATTCGATATTTCTTACTAGTTCTAGTAAAAAAAATAAACATTGTAGGCTAAACAATGCATAAAGATGGATTGAATGCATAAGGATTCGAACGGATATCCATGATTGGCATAATTCATCGGACACTTACCTTGCGAAGATTAAATCCAACGTTTTCCCTTTCGTTCTTGTCTCGTACTTCAATTTTCTCTCTTCCGTAACTAATGGGTCTCAGGGCAGGGAAATTTCGAGAAACGATGAAAAGCAATTTCACCGGTTACTCTGCGCATTCGAATCGGCTCGGTGGCGTTCAAATATTTTCCACGAAGGACCCCAGCCTTCCTAATGTAAACATTTGCTCAGTTTGGCGCGATCGGCGCTTGTGGGGGTCGCATCGCCTGGCGGCCGTAATCGATACCCTCCAATTAACATGTTGCTCAAATTAAAAGCACTTCGGGTCGCGTGCGAGCCGAACGGGGCCACCGCGAACCCCGAACTTATCGACCGACCGCTATTTACATCGCCGCGAGCCAAAAATCGAGTCAAGGTCCGGCAAATAAAAATCACAGACTCGATCAAGTGCGCCGCGCACACTCGCACAAACGCACGGGAGAGATGCGCGAAAAGAGCTGCACACAGACAAGCCATCCTGCGAATATACAGGGTGTTCTCACAACGTTTGAAGGTATTTTCTATTGGCAAAGCCTTTGATTAAACTTCTTCCACTGAAAATTAATTTCCTTAGCCTCAATGTGACATCCTGGTTCTTCAAACTGTAAAGCATGTAACTATACAGTTTAATGTTTCTAAAAATTCAGTTAAAATTTATTAGAACACCTTTAAGTATATGGTTCGAGACTACAAAATTCAATTGTTGAAAAGAAGTGAAAGAAACTTGATATTCACAATTATCTTACAATATTAATACGAAATTCAGTGTATACAGGATATTTTACTGGTGTCATGGAAGATCCTAGAACACGATTACAGTGTTAATAATAAGATTGCGGATTTTTATGCAAAATAGAAATTGTCTGCGTCAACGAATCTAAAGACGAGAAACTAAATAGAATGTTCTTTCTTCTTTTAATAATTCTAATAGATGAGAAATCATATATTGACATCTTCAATTTTCAAAATTCTCCTACAATTTTGAATTTCATCTACTCAATCTTGCTATAAATGCATAAAGATCCGCAGGGGTCTTTAGGGGTTTTTAAACATGAACTGCTTTATCAATTTTTTTTCTAATTTCACTGGCTTAAAAACATGTAAGAAAATCTTGCAACATCGTTCTTGATTTTCGTGTTGCGATTAGCTTGCAGCATAACCCTGTAGAATATTTGACACACGTAGTTGCACACCCTGTACACGGGGGTGGCTGCGTTCACCGGGCCGTGGCAATGAACCGTCAGGGGAGAATGTGCACGAGGGGGCTGGAAACGGGAAATGGTAAGGGATGCTCGACCTCCGCGAGCTCACGCACCCTTCGTCCTTTGTTTCGTTCTTCTCCGACGGTGCGATTGTAAAATGTCGCGGTACAAAAGGTGGAATCAATTTTTTTCTCGAAATTATATGGCCTGCTGTTTTTGACTTGGCGATTGGCTGCCCCTTTTGAAAATTATTCAGAGAACAATAGGGTGGAGGAAGAAGCAGCTTTTGCTTAATAAGAAATGCGACTGTCTTGTCTGATTTTCCAAAAGAAATTTTACATAATAATTTATTAAAGAGTATATTAGACAGAATTTTATTTTTGCTAAGTTACGATTTTAAATGACTTGCAGTGGTGAACGATGATTAAAAATCGCTTTTAAAAATTAGAATATAATTTTGTTTGGCAATCACGGCTAGACAATTTTAATCATCAAAATATATTCCACCGAAATTCCGCAGCAATCGTCTCGCGATAAAATTGATTCTACAGAAAAATCTGTGAAGTCGCGATGATCGTCTCGAAGAGAATCCACATTTTTGCAACGAGCAATGTTCGGGGAAAAATCTACATATACATTGAAGGAGGAACTTTGGCGGTACAGTGTCAGTGTACACGTTCGTTAAGTCCCATCGATATTCCCATGCACAACGTTCTGCCCCGTTTTCGGTGTTCTTTTGCGTGGGAGAGGTTGCGTGGTAAAAAGTGCTCCGCGTCGTCGTCCAAACATCAAAGAACTTCTTCGCGCAGAAGGACGCTTTGCAGCGTTCGAGATTAAAGCGAGGCGCGACAAATTTCTGGGGCGAAAACTCCGGGGGGAAGGAAGAGAGAGTTTTGTCACCAGTGCGAAACGAGAACGTAAATTCTCGGGGCGAAATCGTCGCAGCCTAACGAGGAGAAAGAGAAAAAGAGAGGGGAACACGGGCCTCGTTGACGAGACTAATAAAGCACCATAAAACATGAACGAGAACACGAGTCGCGGATACTTTGTAAGACAACAATGGCACTGACAATTAGTGTCCGTGCCTTACAAGGGTTACCCATTGCCTCACGCAAGTTAAGAAAGAAAATCTTCGTATCAAGCACCGAATTGAGCCCTTGCAAACCGAATTTCATCGATAGCTTCTGTACAAATACATATATTAAAAAACAGGACACGATTGGGCTGTTGTAAGACTAGAATTTATGGCAATCGCGTGTTTCGATTTTTTCCCTGCAAACTGGTACGTAGAGTCGATGGGTAACTGCTCGAAAAATATTCTGTCCTTTTACCCAGCAAGAGATAGAAATGTCAGGTACGCGTGGCGTTTATGAGTCTCTATTGTCCTTTACCTC
The DNA here is from genome assembly GCA_028454225.1 of Lasioglossum leucozonium. Taxonomy (NCBI): domain Eukaryota; kingdom Metazoa; phylum Arthropoda; class Insecta; order Hymenoptera; family Halictidae; genus Lasioglossum; species Lasioglossum leucozonium. The sequence continues at coordinate 8,924,677 of CM052219.1, read as the reverse complement.
CCTTAAGAAACATTCTGAAAGAAGGACAGACGATGTTTTGCCATATGATTGTCATAAATTCTAATATTACTGCGGTCCCACTCGTGTTCTATTTTCTGTCCCATCGCCCTGTCGTTCGACATGCATAATCCCATCCCTAAGCTCTTCAGAAAAATCTTGTAGAGAGAACGTCTTTAAAGACGTGTCAATTCGGAGTTTACGATTGTGATCTACCACCAGTAGTGGAGTTTGTTGACGTACGTCACTTACCTTTCGCCACTGGCCGTACATCTCAAGTCAGCTGTGCTATTCGTCTCCAAATGGCCCAGTGATACACATTTCGAAGCAGCAACTGCATTTACGGCTGGATAAGTGAGTTCTAATTCAATCAATTTCTGCTGCTTCTCTTGTTCACTGCTTCACCGCGACGCGACACCAACGCTACGCTCAGTGAAGCCTGCCGCCGAGCAGGACGACTCTTCTTGCTATAGCGCATCGTGGCCGCGTTCTGTAAAACCGAGGCGGAAGTTTTTGTAAATGGAAGTATAATACAAGGTTACTATGACATATAAGTGATTGAAAGTAGCAAAAACTGTAAGAAATTGTGAATTACATGAGTCGTAAACCCTACGTTTGAAGATTTTTACACCTTACAATGCCTATAGCTTTTGTATGCGTCAATCGATTTTGATGAATACATGTATACATACAACTTACTTATATTTCGAAAAAATTACGAAATAATTGTTGATAGATACGTTAGGGCATTTTCCAACTATACGGAGAAATATGTCATTTAAATGACACTACTTCCAGAATCTCTTATCGATCGATCATATAGAAACATCTCCAAAAATTTACATGCACGATCTCTGATCTCCCAATAAGCCCAATAACTAAACACATATCAAAAATTGGGATCAGCGCAAAGTTGCGAGAACTTTTCACAAGAACGTTCGGGATCTATTGTCCGAGATCCAGTCGATCTTCCGTGGGAGCTTGTTCCAGACACTGTCTATTCAGGCGATCGACAAGCAGTTCGCATTTCGATCGTCGCGAGACAATGGTAGTCGTTCCGGTTTTTGAAAACGATGTCATTGGTAGAGTAGAATCGATGCCTATTGATTCGCAAACCGGAAACACGGGGCGCAAAATACACGGAGGGCGATTAGGCGATGGAAAATCTGATTCGTCTGGGGGAAACGACGCCGTGCGACAAGAGCCGAGGGGAAGCCACGATGCCGAAGAGAAAGGAGAGACCCTGGTATCGGGCAGGCCGTCATAAAACCACGATTATTCGCGTACTAGCGGGCAATCACGGCGCGAGCGCCCGCCTCACGATTCGCGATCGAGAAACGACCGAACTTCCGCGGCAAAGTTCGTGGTGACAAATCGACGGAAGTTCACTGAAAAGTCTGCATCCGGTCGGATATACAGATCGCAGGCGATCGATTACGTACGCCGTGATAGATCGTCGGGTTCTTTCGTGACTGTGACCGACGGAGGTGGATCGTGAGAAGACCAGGAGTGCTTAGTCTTCTCTGATAGTGCTGGAGAATTTGACTGATCATTATGGAGGTAAGAACTTCATTGTAAATCGTGGAGTAGGATTTCATCTATAAGCGAAATAATAGGTTGTACATTTCTTGTTTGACCAGCACTTTAGACATGCAAATAATATTTGTTATTCAGGGTTACTTTACAATCCTTATGCATTTTAACAGGTAACTCACCACTGTCAAATAACCGATTTCGTATTTTACAATTACTGAAATTATAGAGATGCCTATGTTGAAGTGTATACTCCAATAACATTGCCACAAAATCGCAGTAAATCTTGTTATTTATAGAAAACAATATGCACCATTTATATTTAATACTTTGTAGGTTATTAAGATGGAAAAATCTTTTTCCTTATAACACAGAATTAAATTTCTACAAATTCAATGCAAGTCTCGACCCTGTCGGATGTATAGACCACAAGCGATCAATTATGTTCTCGATAATATTGTAGCAGATAATCTTCTGTGACTGTGTTAGAGAATTTGACTGCTCATTAGGGAGATAACAGCTACATTTTAGATTGTACGGTAGAGTTAGGAAATTTTAGTGAGCCTTGAATTTACTGAGCAAGTTCTATCTGAGAGGTTCATCCGCGTTTAAGGAGATTATGATGTTTGTTGTCAGACGCTTGTCCGAATTGCTAAAGTTGCGGTTTTAGATATACATATACAAGATTGTTTTGTTAGGGATATGTATGTGGTAGACCGTCTACTAATTTCATAAAATAGAATTTATTATTAAATGGGAAATAATTAAATGAGAAAATTCGTTGAACAAACTATGAGGTACGGAACTATGGGCATTGTTTAACGTATATAACTAGTACACTTTGTATTTTATACGTTGATAGAATTGATAGATACAGTGAAGTCGCGAGATCTAGCTCCCATCGCCTGGTCCGAACAGGAACGAAGATCATGAAACTATTGTGTAATTATTATTTTATTATAATTATTATTATTGAGTCATCGTAATACTCGACGTAATATTCTACAGAAAAAACAACTGTATCTACTGACGAATGTGGATGCTGGCAGAGATTTGCTGCACAAAAACCCATGTTGATGACGTAAATAATTACACAATTTTAACTATTTTTTTATGACTGCGTCGACCGCACCGAAAGTACAAAGGGACAGTGCCGAACGTAGAAGAGGACAGTACATATGAAGACAATGGAAAATTTCAAATTTTCAAATTTTATAATTATGAAATTTCAAATTTTAAATTTTCAAATTTTCAAATTTCAAATTTCAAATTCCAAATTCCAAATTTTCAAATTTTCAAATATTCAAATTTAATGCGCGTCGGGTTCAAATATTTTCTAGATCATTTTTTTAACGCTTGTCACAATCCTGAGGGGTGAGACAAAAAAACTTTTGGACAAAAAATAAGGTCCACCCTAGTAAACAGAAACCAAGCGGCCGGAAAACTTTCTCCACACCGTGGATTACACTATTGTGCTCCGGTCGCCTGTCCGGACAGGACTCGCACTGACCGGTCGGGTGGGGGTAGCCGATTCTAAGTCATCGACTCTCGACCCACCCGATCAGCCAGCGCGAGTCGGCCTGTCCGGACCAGTTTCAGCTGATTCTACGTCATCGACTCTCGGAGCACCAGTTGTCTATGCCAAAATGAAACCACTAAATACAGTTACAATTATATCGTGTTTAGTATCATTTTAATCAGAGAAATGCCACATATAAGTTGATAAAGATCCTATAAAAAATAATTGTTGCGCTTGAAAAGGGATGTTTGGACTCATGAGTTTTCAGTGACGTATCTCACGAGAAGATTCAGTCGTGGTTCACCTGTTTGTTTCTTTAAACTGTTTTGTGGAAATTTAATTTTTTGTATTCTTCACTAGTTTAATTTGGATAGAATTTCAAGATTGTTGTTAAATAAATAACACATTACATTTTTTAGCAGTACATAAATTGTTTAGGGTTTTTCTAGTCTTATCTTCATTTTCAATTTCTTTAACCACGGTAACCAGAGTTGTTCTTAACACGTTGGCTACTATAACATTATCCCTTGAACAATGGACGTGCTTAGAATAATTTCTTAATAACTTCCCAGCATCGAAATTAATTACATATCCATCAAAAACCTATGTACACGAAACCTCAATACACAAGCAACATTCCCTATCGACTCGAAGTCTTCGCACCCGTCAAACTCATCGTAACAAAGCAAGGGGTTAAATCCACCCTCGTCGGTTCAGCGGCTGAAAATCCCGCAAAATCATCCCCCACATCGGGGGATCCCTTCTCCGTAGAATCGATCCGACTTTCCCCACGAGCATGCCGACTCGCAGCTTCCCGAATCAGTCGTAGATTATCGTCGTGCAGGTTCGATTTCCTCGATGATTGTTCGGCTTGCTCCGCGGTCTGGTGAAAGCTCGGCCTCGAGCAGCCGGTGTCTAACGAGGTATAAAATGACGGTAATGGATCCGTCGATCCGCGATAGAATTTTTTCTACACGGTGGCGAGACGATGGCGACGATCGCGTCCGATCGGGTGACGTTGTCTCCCGTTTCACTCGGTTTTCCTGGAACAAGCTCGATCGCGCTCGATCACTGGACACCATCGCATCGTCGTCGACGGAAACTCGTCGGATTGTTCAGCGGTCTCTCGTCATCCCGACGACCCAGTTTCTCTCCCAGCGAAACTCTCCTCTCTCTCTCTCTCTCTCACGCTTGCAATTTTTTTCTCTTTCCTAAAACCGCACAGCTCGCCGGGAATGCCTGAAAATACCGGGGAACGCGGAAAGCGGATAATATCGGACGGGAAGAACAATGCCCGCTGTAATCATCGTAATTGCTGCGATTATTATCATCCGAGCGCGATGCGGCACGAGCTATACACTGCTTACCTTAAAGCCTCGGTTCGATTTATACGTCGATGTTCGACTCCGTGAATTTACGAACGATTCTACGACCCTCGGTACGATCGTAAAGATCGGAAAGATCCAGTCGAAAGTGTACTCGGTGAAATAGAAAACGTAACCGGTGAATCGGCGTGGAACAGGTTGCTCGATGGACTTTTATTGGTCAATAGAGACTGAGAAATGCAGGCTTTAGAGGACAAAGGGGATTTGGACTGTTGTAATCTTCAAGGGGATTAAATTTTTTAGTTTTCAGACACGGGAGAATATTTTCTGGACCGTTTCAGAAAGGGATTGGGTCTTGCATTCTTGCTGGAACGCGGTTTCTCGAGAACGTGGGTAAATTTTGTATGCCAATCCTGATGATTTATTCATATTTGAAGAAAATGCAATCATGTTACTTGATTCTTATTTCGTGGAAATAGATTCATTTTCTATTCAAAAACATTCATCAATCATATTTATTATATTGTTGAAACGTGACACATTTCACTGAATTTTTAAATCTTCCAATTAAGGAACGCTAGTCAATTCTTGTTGATAGCAACTATTTTTACAAAAAATCATCTGATTTTTTATTTAATTCGTGTTTACATGGTATCTTTTGTTCGAATGTTGTATAATAAAAATTCTTTCAGACTCAATTCATCGTCGCCAGTAAATCACCAGATAAAATCGCGAGTAAAATACAAAACAGGGGGTTGTGAAGCAGATGTCAGGGTCACCGTAACATAGGGTGTCAACCCATTGCGTATAAAGATATTTGAGAAAAAGCATCTTGTGCTCTAATTATTGAAATTATGGAAACGCTTTCATAGAAAATGACTTAAATGACTTCATGATTCAAGCGCGTATAACGGAAGACCGCGCACAAAGTTGAAAATTAAATCTTCTCATTTCTATAACGCGTTTCAATTCTATAATATGTTTTGTTCTCGGTAGGTTAAGCTATGAAATAAAATTATAAATAGAGAATTGCAAAACAGCAGGGGGTTGTTGCGAAGCCGATGACAGAAGGGCATCAACGAGAGGAGAGCGATCGGTTTCGGCGTCGTCGTCGCGTGAGGTCGCCGGTCTCTGTTGTCCGGGTCGATGGACGTGGTAGGTGGGCGTCGCGACGCCGGCGCTGGTACGAAGCTCACAGGTGGTCGCCATGCAGTCTGGCCGTGTTTCGTGTCGAGTGCCGCGGCAGCACCTCGTCGTGCCGCTTTTTCGAGGTCCACGACCGACCGACCGTACGGCCGCCGGCCGGCATCGAATCGATCCGCTTCTCTTCCGCCACCCCCGCACTTCGTTGCTTCCGGCTTCTGATTGTTGTGACGCCGCGTGCCGCCCCGGTGCAGGCCGGGAACCTTGCCTTGTCCTCGACGACGACGCCAGGACGAGAGATCTACCACCGTAAGCCTCCCTCGTTCTGAGACCTTACGCAACCTCCTCAGCGTTGAGACCTCCCCTATCCTCACCCCCTAGACGCTTTATTATCACCGGGAAACCCAGCGACAACGTGACCTTCGTCCTTAAGGTGTGAGGGTTGATATCCTTCGTCTGGAATCTGATAAGCTTTCGATAAGGATCTTTTTAGCTAAGAGGATCTAGAAGATTCTGAGGAGAATTGTGGGGATTTTTGGGGAATGTCTGCAGGACGGTGTTGTTGGCAAGGATAGAGTCCTTTGGGATGCTGCGGTCTTGGGCTGCGACCTAACCTTGCCTGAGCCTAACCTCTACTAGATGGATTGTTAACCCTTGTGTATTTTATGGGAATCGGATTATCTGGTGGTCACTGGGTTTTTGGGTTGTGACGGCAGTGGGAATTTTTGTATAATAATTTGAGGTTGCAGGTTAATTAGATCATTCATGATGCTCTATGTATGTACTTTGTTTTGTTTCTTGGTGGTGTTTTATTTCTTGTAGTCTCTATATTTGAATCATAAACTACACAGTGTCTATTAAACATTTTCCAGAATGGAATAGTACTAGGTCGTAACAAAAATATTAAAAGCCCGCGAAGGTGCTATAAATTTTTATATAATGGAATAGAAAGGTTAATCTCGTAGATTACAAATTCACCGAATAATGGAATAGCTAGTTCCTGTCCCTGGGGTAGTAAATATTCCATTAATATTTACATATATTCACTCTCGGTCTTCTGATTCAACGCTCCACACTGGTCGGTGTTTACGGTACCCTCGGAAAACTCCTGAAACCACTAGTACTATATATAATTTATATCAAAATTCTTAATTATTAGTACAGTATAATACAGTAAAGGTTAATCTGGGTCAGAAAAATATTAAGATTCGACGGGGATGTTAACAACCCTTTTGTACAGGGTGTCTCAGAAGTCATTAGACAATTCAGAATTCGAATTCGTTTATAAAACGATACATTTAAATTTTTTCAATTCTAGTGGCATAGTGATTTCTGAACCACCCTGTACAATACAGATCACATGTACAATGCACATCAGTTTCTTGTTGGTTTTAAATTTCTTCGTGTAATTGATTGTGTTTCGAGTTTGTAGAATCCTATAACTGCGTGGGAAAATGTAGGCCAGGAGGATAGTAGAAAAATAATAGAAAAACGTGGCCCTTGGAGCACGGTGAAAAATTGAGGGTGGCTGTTGAAATCGGCATAGTTTTCGGCAATGCCGACCGAGCCAGGTAGCACTATCGATTAGATTGGGTAGCATGGGCGGAGCCGGCGCGATGGCCCGGGTGTGTTTTTGGTGGATAGGAGAAACTCTCCCGTACTATCTGCGGACTCGTCCTCGTGAGTCCTGCCCATTGAGACCTTTTCCTACGATACGTGTTGCTCCGGTGACATCATCGGCCGTGACTCTTCCTCCTGTGCCTGACTACTCCGGCCGGTCGAGGGAACGAACTCCCGTGCTCCTTAACTTTGTATGAGACCTACCTTGAATTATCGCGGCAGCACAGGGGCGAGAAGAATCCTTGGACTAGACCTACTATCCTATTTCCTGTCCTTATCGTTCGCAAGGCTGCGCGAGACTGATACATTTACATAATACACTCGCTTCGACCTTTTCGGGTCACTTCGTCCTGGAATTTGAAGAAGTCGAAAATAGTTCCTCGCTCAGATTTTCAGAGTTCGCTCGCAATAAAAAGATAACATCAATCAGGGTCTAAAAATCGCCGTACGTCTTCCCGAGACCTGGACAAATCTAGACAAACCTATAAAAATATACAAATGTAGACAAACCTACACAAATCTAGACAAAATTACACAAATCTAGACAAACCTATATAAATTTCGACTAATTTTTACAAATATACAAATCGAGACAAACCTATACAAATATACATATGTAGACAAACTTACACAAATCTAGACAAATCTAGACAAACCTACACAAATCTTGGTAAACTTAGACCTAGACTAAAGAATCGCCCAGTGTTGAAATCGTTTGTACCCGGATAACGAAATGCATTCCGCACAGGATAAATTTACGTTCTACGACAAATCTAGACAAAGTTCCAGTGATAAAATTACCTAAACCCCTGACCACATCGCCACATACTTCCGGCACAGGATAAATTGAGGTTCGATAGGTGGTCCGCAATTTCGTAGCAGGTTTTTAATTCGTTTTTAGATAAACTGTTTCGCGTTTATTGGCCAGCGCCGGGAACAAAGCCGGCCGTTGTGGGGTGGGATTTCAATAAACGTCGATACTCGACGGACGGAGTTAAAAACTCCTCTGGGCGAGAGAACCACAGGACTGGCAGCGGGCACACTGTTTCATAGCGTGGGGCGTGCTTCATTTTTAATTACATGCCCACTTTGTTCCACTCGAGGGGCCTCGGTGGTGGTGCTTCCAAGTTCTCGCTTTCGCGTTCAGATTCGCGCCGAGGCAGCGCACCGGGCGCGCTGCGCTTCTTGTTTTCCCCAGTTGCGCGCGGCGCGGCACGACGCGGCGTCGGCCGAGATTGAACAACGAACTTTCACTCGCGATTCATTACCGACGCGCAATAACGGGGATTAAAACGAACCGCGGCGACAAGAGGGAACAGAACTCGCGCAGAACGGATACAGCGCTGACACATTTTGCTCGACCGTGTCCGAGTACAAATTTAATGAGTGTTCCGAACTGGGCTGTTGCATTCGCGTAGAACGATGAAACTGCACCGCGATTTTGTCGGATGAGTTGAGACGGGTTTGCAAAAAACTCGGATGATTTAGCCGTGATTTCAATGCTGCTGGCTTGGGTTGGGCACGTATCACAAAGAGTCTGTAACGGTAGTTTTATTGTTCGATGGCTGAGTCGTGGTGATTTCAATTTTTGGGCGTGGATCTTTTGAATAACAATTAAATGTAGACGTTTATTAATAATGATTTTAAAGATTGAGAAAATATTCGAACAATGAATAGTATTGCTAAAGATTAGGAAAATATTTTATGAACGATTGTACATCACTAACGATAGAGAAAGTAATTGTCGAGTAAATAGATTGCTGGAAATTAAAAAAAATATTTTAACAAAGAATAGAACTGAAACTTATTAAATACTTGCAGAAAGAATAGACGTCACTAAGAATTGAATAAATATTTGAAGAAGCAATAAATGCAGCTAATAATTGGAAATAAAATTCCACAAAACAGTAGACACTGCTAAGAATCGAAAAATTGCTTCAAAACACAGTAAACGTCAATTAAATAAACAAAAAAGACATAAAGAATGTAAAAATAATTACAAAATCAGTAGACACTACCAAAACGTTAAAAATTACTTGACAACGCTAAGAACAAAAATTCCAAGAATGTACAGCCCTTTCGAGACCGGTATTAAACATCCCCAAATACCGCAACCGTCGCCAAAACCGATGATCAGGTGCAGAAATAAAAAAATCCGTTCGAAATAAAGCGAGCGTGTGTTCGAGTTCGCCAGTCTGCGTCTCGGCTTCCTGGTCGCCAGCTTCCGTGATCCGTAGTAAAAAGTGCGGGGGACAGGCCGGCTCTGAAACCACAGGCGCAGTCAGCTCCGAACTGTGTCACGACGAAGTAAATAGCGGCGGGTAGCGGTGTGTCGCGTTCTAAAGCAACACTCTGGCTGCAGTAAAATCGCTCGCTTTTGTGGTGAAACCTTTGGAGTAACGACCTGCGTTCGCGGGCAGGAGGAGGAGGATGGTGCTTGTCAATTCATTATAAATCGACGGATGAGTCTCTGTGAAACCGATGGGGCACAGCCGAGCAGAAACTGGGAAAGAGCTTATTCCGGGGCAACGATCTTCGACGTGATCTCCGCGAGTCGGTGAACCTGCATCGGAGCGACAACTCCGTGTCGATTTGCAAAATTGAATCGTGTTGTCCCTGTTTCCCTGCATCAGGAATCAGGAGAGAAAGAGAGAGAGAGGAAGAAAAATAGAGCGTCAGAGAGAGAGAGGGGGGGCAGAAAGTGCTCGAGCCACGAGATAAAACATTGAAAGAAATCGTGGCGAACCGGAACGCGGAAGAATATTAATAAAAAGCGAAGGGGGAAGAAGGAGGCTCTCTGCCGAGGCTCCGCGCGGGCCGCAAACATTTCAAATGCTAATTCCGGGATGGCTGCCGTCGGATAGGGAAGCGGAGGAAGAAGGAGAAGAAATTAATTAGGCAACAAGAGAGAAACGACTGGCAGCCAGAGCGATTCCACGAGAATTCTTTCGGGGGGTACGGTAATTGGCGTTTCCACAATTCCAACGGCCCTAGGTACAATAATCGCCGGATCGAGGCTCGACAATGCTGTCTCGATGCCCGCCTCGCAATCGGGAATCTATTAGCCAGGATCGATCGATAGCTTCTCCGGAGATAGAGGGCTCTGCGAGAACGAGGCCCGGTTCACCAGCTGGGAACACAGCTTCCGGTTTCCAAGCGGATCCAAAGGAAAGCTGGTGACCAAAATAACACGAAAGCCGCGATGAAGGGAATCCCGTAACACCGAACCTAGTTCAGGGAGTAGGGAAAAAGAGAGAGAGAGAGTAGGGAATCTTTGATAGAGCTACAGGATCACAATTAAAGGCGAGTGTCGCTGTGGAATGCCTCTGATGAGACTTGCTGAGGTTATTGGCGAATCCCGGTGACGGCGAAGGTGAAATTATAAACACTGAAGTTTGGGATGGCGGTGGTCCATTAGGGTATAGAGATTTGGGGGATGTTCACGGGTCCGAATTTGTATAGAGAAGTTTTTTGGGCTTCAATGTTGTTTAAAGAGGCAGGACTTGGTTCAGATAACTTACAAATGGGAAATTCTAGCGAAGATCTGATACGTCGATTTTAGCAGCTGTGTAGAAGCGATTTTTATAGGGGTACATACGTAGAGGTAGATACACAATTAGATTGTTTATGTTATGAGTTTGACAACGATTTCTACAGGTGCATAAAGTGGTTAACGTGCAATTAGATTGTTCAACTTTTACAGATCTACAAAGTGGACAACACACTGTATAACTGTTAAAAATATTCGTTCAGCAATGATTTTTATACATGCAAAAAAGCGGATGACACGCTATTTAATTGTTAAAGTTGTGAATAAGCTGACGATTTTAGCAGTTGTATAAGTAGGTGTCAACAATCTTTAATTGCATAATCTGGTCATTACAGGGGACATTCGTTAGTGCAACTTCTGAATCAGCTTCGCAGTGATCTATAGATCGAAAAGGTGTAATTATACATTGATCATAAAACTACATTATTATAGTGAAAATTTGCTAGATCACATACTTTATAGATCATATACTTTCACCATGAAACCTCGCGAATCCAGTGAAAATCCACTAAACCAACTGCAAGATTAGACTCACAGTGATCTATAAACTCGAATAAGATGGTGTGCACACAATTCGACCATAAAACCTCGCGAATCCAGTGAAAATGCATTAAACATCGCGAATCCAGTGAAAATCCATTAAACCAACCTGCAAGATCAATCTCACAGTGATTTTACAATCGCGCAGGACAATATCCACTCATCTGAACAGTGATACCACCAGTGTACCCCCCCCCCCCCAAACAAAAATAGTGCGATCAATATCTAAACCGAATCTATCAACCGAGATCAACCAAATAAAAAAATATATAAACCATCGAAAACAAAGTGCAAAGTGTTCCTCACCAGTTGCTCAAGACCTTCAGCAGCCTAGAGGCGCGATCAGTGATCCAGAGCGGGGGTGATCACGATCGAGAGCACCTAGAGCGCTCTCTATCCTGTTTACCGCCCGACCAACGCTCTCGCAACCTACCAACATCGAATCAGGAAAGGAAAGCTAAGCTATTGGTAGCAAGAAAAAGGAAGAAGTCTCTGTAACCGATAACCATCTGGCACGCGAATTGTTCGTAGGTCTGAAAGGCGACAGGGTAGCAAATTAAGTTCGCTATCCAGGTTCCATTAGCGTGGTGGTTCGCGGATCGATATAAACGTAGGAGAGGCAGAAGAGGAGGACGAGGAAGTAGAGGAGGAGGAGGAGGAGGAATAGAACGAAGAGGAGGGAATAGAAAGAAAGAGAAGGGAACAGGTGGGAAGAGGAGAGAGGGAACAGGTGGAGACCGGGGCTTCGCTGACAAGGCGAGATCTGTAATAGCGATCGGTGAATCGCTTGGAATGGCCGGCGGTGCTCGCGGGCTCGGAGCGGGCTCGCGCCGGTGCTCGCCGGTCTCGGCGTCGACGCCGTGGCGTCGCAGCGCTCACGAGCGAGCAAGCGTCGTTCGGCGGCAGGTACGAGGGTAGGGGGTGCGCGCAAGGTAGCGTGGGAATAGAGAAGGAGGAGGAGGAGGAGGAGGAGAGAGTGGCAGCAGGTAGGGGGCCATCGGTGGCAAAAGGCAGAAATAATTCCACATTTGCCGAGAGCTGGCTCGCACGTGTTACACGCCTCAGGCCCGCACACGTGCGCGCACGCGTCCCTTCTCTTCTTCTTCTTCTTCGACACGCGTGAACTGGGACAGCCCAAAACCGGAACGAAACGAGCAGTGGGGAGAAAGAGAACTATAGCAAAACTAAAGAGAAAGAGGAAAAGAGAGAGAGAGAGAGAGTAACGTATATAGAGAACTATAGGAAGAGAGAGAATCGCGAAGAAGCGTAAGGAGAAGTGGTGGAAGCCACCAGGAGGGTGGCCGGAGAGTGTGCATCATTGTTGAAAGGGGGCCGAGGGAAAAAGATAGGAGGGAGTCTCTCGCTCTGGGGAGGATGCAGTGCGATAGTCGGCGCCGGGTACAGGATCGTGATTAAAGCCTGGGACGCCGACCAGCCACGCGGATTTCCTCCGAAATATATAGCCTGGCCGGCGATGTGCAAGAATAGGAGGCGTCCAGCATCGCTCGCGAGTAGCAACGCGTCTCTCGAGAGACCGAATGGAACGTGAGCTCGCAGTGAGCACCGCGACGCCGCGGCGTCACCCGGACCCGCGTTCGGATAGGTCAGTTATCGCGGAGCAAACTAGCTGCCGGCGGGTTCGCGTTAGAATCCTGTATCAGCCTTTCTCTCACACAGGTAAACCCATCAAGGATTTTCGGATTTAATTTGCTCTCTGTGTGTACACGCAGCCGTGTTCTCCTTCTTTCATCCTTGTATTCTCCGTATCTCTCTGTAATCTTTCTTTCTTCTTTCTTTCTTCTTGTTTTCCTGTGACTCTGTTGGTCGTATATATCTCTCTTTCTCTCTCCTTTGATCCGTAGTTGACACCTGTGTAATGTTTGTCCTTTGGTTAGAGTATTCGCTTACCTGTTGTATACACCTCCGACTGTCGAGACTGTCGCGATATTGTTGTGAATATATCCGGTTACAAAGTGCTTCTTCTCTGTTCCTCGTTCCCGAAGGGATTCGGTAACTGGATGAGACCTTGGTGGTGTTTTAATTGTGGTAATCGGTGGGGCCTGCTGAGCCGACGCGATTACGACTCCTGATTAAACATTTGATCGAAAACATTGGAAGACGCGGCGGATCGTCACTGAACGCTTTAACTCCGTTTAAAGAAATCTTGGGAACGAATACTCGGAAATTGATTCTACGGAGTGTAGAACCATTGATCGTGAAATACATCTGTACCATGTTGGCTGCTCGTGTTTCTAACCTTTAAAACAGTGTTTACGAAATGCTTGGCAAGCACTCAGTGTCTGTAAACTGCTTCAGAGGGTGCTAAACCCTCAGCTATAACACAAAACAATGTCCTGTTGACCATTTTACGTTTCTTACACCTTACAAAATACTTTCAACATTTTTGTAAAAAGATACAGTCTCAGGATATCATTATGATCTTCCCCGTTTCCCACCCCTAACAGACGGGATGGAATGTTTCCAAAATTCTTATAAAATGACAGAATACTTAAAAAATCATCTTAAAAGCTGATCAGGTCTTTAATTGTAAGATATAAGATGATCTCCTATCAATTGTTCACGTTTTCAATCCTTTGTAAACCATCTAAAAAATTCGTACGAAAATATTCTTTGCTTAAAAGACACTGTAGGGTGTATGAAAGCATTAATCATGAAATAAATAAACGTTTCATTCATTTTTATGGGTCCTAGTTCATAATAAACAATTTCTAAAAATCGCCCAACAGATACTGCTCTTGGAAAACGCCATAGGGGTTGTCAAACCATTAACAAACAAATAAATGCATGCCCCTTCGTTCTAGTGTCTAGTCCATGACTAACCATTTCCAAAAAATTTTATCAACAGTCCTCAAAAGTCAAATCATTAATCATCACCAAAATAGACTATCATTCCTTTGCTCGTTCTATTTTCCACTCCGCCCGAAACTATTTTCCGAAGATCCTCTAAACAGATACAGTCCCCAAAATACCTTCCACATCTACCGAACCCATCAGCATTAAAGCAAACGTCATAATCCCATCAAACAGCCAGTGCATTCAGCGCGTTTCTGATCCTCGACAAATTCCAAAAATTTCCACAAAGAGACCCAGGAACTGTAGAATCCACCTTAAGCCTCTTAATTGTAGGATAAACGGTTATCCCGTTGACATTTCGCGTTTCCAGCGTGTGCTCCTACGGAGCTCCAGCAGAGAGAGATTAATCTAGTAATCGCGTCCGTTGTATAACAAACTGCTTCCGAAACTGCATAGCGCGAGGGGTCTCTGTACCGGGGAACCACCTTAACACCCCTAATTGCGAGACAAATCGCGGGGGCGTCCTGTTGATCGCGCGCGGCCGTTCGCGTCCCCTTCTCTCTTTCTCTATCCTCGTTGTGCTGTTAGTCCGTGGAAACCGGTCCTGCACTTGTTGAATCCACCCTCGCGCGGACTCGTTTCGGAGTGGTTCGTGCTCTCGCGGACGCGTCACGCCACCCCCTTTCCTCGAACGGCTTCCGAACACGATTGATCGTGTTCTTTCCTCCATCGCATCGGTGTGTTCCCTTTCGCTGCCATTCGACGTATTTTCGTGGTACGTTCACCTGTAATTAACACCTGGTTGTTTATGCACATCGCAAAGCCACATTGTATACTCAAGAAAAGACTGCGTCACTTTCTAACCAATTAACCACTGTCTTTCTTCCACGTAATCTATTAACTCGTGACATAAATTCTTTTGGTTATCTTGAATATCTTCCTCTCAGAAATACGATCAATAAATTATAAAATCGTTGGTAATAGTTTTTATTGAATCACAGTAACCTGCATTTGCAATGACGATTGCGAACAACTAAATCGTCGAGATTAGAACATATTTATGTTAGAGCTTGAACGAATTTATCTACAATCGAATCCAGTGTACCTAGACTGCTGATTTTTCTGCGGAACGTAAAACGACTGCTTCAAGTGCAAGCCACAGGAACTACATAGACATTTATTTATAGTTAAGTTAAGTATAGTTAAGTATAGTTATTAACTAGTTGACAAAAATAGATTGGTACTTCCTAATTCTTTACAAGTATGAATATGATATAATTCTAGCGACTTAGTTGGAACTCGCTGGAAATGCATGTAGTAGCTATAATTAAATAGAAACCACTTATAGTTAACGATTTTATAATTGATACAATACCTCATTAATAAATGGTAAAAAGATATTGAATATAACCGAATATGTTTACAATCCGTCAAATTGATGAAAGAAAATTGGACTTACACTGGTGCGTGCCCTTCAATTTTCAAATGTAAAATCGTTTTGATCGATGTTCAGTGTTAAAATGCAGCTGTGTAACGTTGTTGTTGTCTATCGAGTCTGTCGACGTTGAAATCTGTGTCGTCCAAGCCTTGTGTCGATTCGTGTCCCGTGTTTTCGCGTTAAAAATAGTGGCCGGCTCCCTTTGTCAACGCTCCCTTGGCGCTCCCTTTGTCCCATTCGCAAGACGTTACCGTGTGTCGTTGCCACCTCTTCTCGCTTCCACATTTTTCCCTGGTTGTTCTCTCTCGCTTTCTCTCTGGTCGAGAAACTCGGAACCGCGACTCGAGATAGGTCAGTAACTACGTTCCCATTCCCTTCTTCTCCCTTACCGTACACGCCCTTTGGCTTCGTCGTATTCTGTGAACTTCGTCTTCGTTCTTCCCTTTCGACTGCAATTTCCTGCACCGCGAAGGGGAAATTTCGTGACCGTTGTCGTGGCAACCAGAAAATAGAGAACGCGACCGGAGGAAACAGAGGCTTGTCTCTCCACTCTCGCAAGCTTCCACGAAATGCGCAAGTGTGCGCATTATTACTGTCGGAACTGTTCTATCACGCTTCCGCGAATTTTCTGCGGGAACGACGGATAATGTCATTTAGGGGGCGCGTTTCTCGGTTGGGAAATCCTTTGTACGAACTCTTTCTGGTCGGATCCGTAGACTTTGGAACTTAGCGTGGGGTGAAAATCTTCGTGGAACTTCAAATTGCAAGCTTCGATTTAGTGCAGCTTTGTTCGGTTTTATTGACATCACTTGCGAGAAACATTTACTTTTATTTCCTTCTAAAATGTACTTTACTCTTGAAGGGACGCATAGATTAGGATGGAAAATATTAAAAACATTTAAAGAATTTCCAAACACTGTTGAATTAGTTTCAACTAATTAAAATTATTAATAAAATTATTTAATGTAGCTCTCGCAGGTTGATATTATAGGAGATAATTGTTGCGAACTGAATCATAGAGATTGGGGTTGAAGAAAAATTCTGTCCCACCTTAAACGTTTTATTTATATATTATATTAAATTCAGTTCAAGTATTTTATTATCCTCTTAAAATTACCATTAAATTGTGGATCTCCGAGTCAACACAAACAAGTGTGAATTTAATCATAGGCATTAAGGTTGAAGAAAAAATTCTACCATTTTTGGCCAGTTTTCGTCAGATTGCAGGCTTCAATGAAACGCCGTTGGCGCGTAATTGCGTGTAAAAAAGGAGGGTCCGCAAATTAGCGTTGTTGTTTGCGAATCCAGGGACAGACCATTGCGAAACCGGAGCACAGAGAGAGGAAATCGGCGCTGTGTCTGCGTGTTTCGCCGAAACGGCGTTAAATCCGCGGTGGAAACGGACGCAAATCGCTCCGGAAGATAAGGCGCGCACGTGAAGCGGTTGTAAAGCCGTGGCTCGTAACCGTAATTTATTCCGAGGCAGCCCGCAAACATTTACACGTGGCGACGTCGATGAACCGTCAGCCTTCTCGTCGATTGTTCTCCTCGAATCACGAAAAGAGAGACAGAGAGAGAGAGAGAGAGAAAACTCAGCCCGATTTTTCCGTCGACGTTGCGTCGCCCGTGAATCGTAATACGTTATTGACAATGACTTCGCCATTTCCGTCTAAAAATAAGACCCGCGTCGCGTTTCCAGCGACTGTGAGAGGCAACCGCGGCTTTCAGAAACGCCGCGGAACATCCGTCGACGGAGAACACGCGAATTTATGAAACGACCGCTATTGTGTGTCCCTTAGCCAGGATATCTTGACGCTTCTTTTGATTGTTTGAGCGTGGGCTGCTGCTACCATGCGTTTATTGCGTGATTTGCGGAGATACAGTCATCAAAATGGCACTGATTGTTGCGCGAAGTTCGGTTCGTTTAGAGGAGACCGTGTCTGTCTAGTGTGTACTTATACTACTTACTGAGAGTAGCGAGCAGACACATTTTATGCATTTATAATAAAAATGAGTGTATGCAATTTGAAAGAGTCGATACTATTTTGGACATATTAAAACTAGTAATCAGGACAATACATTTTATTTGGCTCCTGTAGCTTGCAATTGAATCATAGAATTTGATTTTGCATAAAAATCATCCGTCTAGTAGTGGATTCTAGGTCATTTATAGACGATGAAAAATTGTTTAGGATAGTAGCAATGTTTAGTAGATTTTTGTATCTGTTTAGTTCCCATTTTATTTGTTTAAAACCAAAGGAAATGAAATTCATCTTAATCAAATTTTCAGGAAATTCAATTATAAAGGCTGGTTGAGTTTAATTAATTAATGTCGGTGATGAGAGAGTAGCAGCGCAAGTTTTTAATCACAGTGAACGCAGCATTAAATTAATTAAAATTTGTCGTGCAGTAACAACAACTTGCTTTAGATTTATTTTTGCTCTACTGACATCATCCGTCAAGGAAACACGATTCCATTCAATTAAAATTCCTCTGAATCAATCTATAAAGATATTTACATAAGCATCCGCTGTCTACACTAGTCATGAACCAAACATAGAACATGCATGCAAATCAACATTTTAGTAAATCGATTCAGACTACTCGTAATTGAATAAACTTTACATTTCTTAGTTGTCCACTTCAGTGGTTCTCCCTCAGAGCTCCACGATCTAAGTCCCTTCGCCTACCGCTTCCACTGAGGGACATACCCCGCGAAGGGCCAAGAAACTCGAGCTGCCTCGGTTGCCGAGCAGTGTAAACATGCCGCGTAATTCGATACCGTAGTGTGAACTACTACTAATCCAATTAAAAAACTTCTTTATTTGTGGCATTTTTCTTATCAAAATGACGCGTTTAAAATTTGAAAATTTAAAATTTGGTAATTCGAAATTTGAAAATTTGAAATTTTCTATTGTCTTCACAAGTGCTGTCCCTTTCTACGTTCGGCACTGTCCCTTTGCATTGTACTTTCGGCGCGATCGACGCGGTCACAAAAAAATAATTTCCCTTCACGATCTCTGTCCCTGCTCGGACCAGATGATGGGAACTAGATCACGACTTTACTGTATTATTAGTTCGTCTCCGTTTAGGTCTGAAAGTTCTACAGAAAGCTTCAAATATGTAAAAATCACTTCATGTCCATCCTAATATACTTTTCCATACAAAATCGTCTCACCGATCGTGTCACCAATAAAATATGAACCTACGAATACCATCACTATGTAGCAGTCAGGCGATTTAAAATTCTCGCCGCTGAAATAACCGATAAAATTCATATATTCACCCCAAAAATAAGCTCTGCCTATTTCCATCGTCCGACACTTAATTCTCACCATCGACAAACCGGTCTCAGCAAAAGCAAGATATTTTAGCTGCATATCGATGTACATTGCTTGGGACCTTGTTAGCTGCTCCAATTTAAACAGCAATAATTCCACGACAGAAATCGCTGTTTACCAAGGAACCAGTCCGACGCGCATCTACTGGATTATTTATTGTTCGCGTCGGTGTCATCGGTTCCCCCGCAACGTTATAAATAACCGTAGCCAACGTTTACTTCACGCGCAACGGCGCTCGATGATCGATAATTTTTCCCTTGTGGCAACGTTGCCGCAACAACCGTACGGTAAATATAGAACAATGGGAATTCGAGGTGCGTTGGCTCCGTTACGCTGCTATTTAAAACACGCCGCTTGTTTTCTTCGGGTGTGCGAGAAACCGAACCGATCCACGACCCTCGCGTTTTGAGCTCGTTCGCAGCTCGGACCACTACCCCTAAGTTTAAACGATCGTTTCTCCGAAACTGGACAAGATATTCGAACGAGTCCAAAAGCAAATGGCAGGTCCGAGTCAGCTTCACTTTATGTATTTTTCTGAAAATTTTAGGTTCAACCGAATATTAGCATCGGCCCCATTTTCGGCGTAGTATCTATTGGTGTGGCTCTATATGCTGACCTAACTTTGTACGCTTTTTTCTTGAGAACCATGCAAGGTATTTGAACAAATCCGAAAGCAAATAATAAATGCAAGGTAGCTGTATTTCGTGTATTTTTTCAGAATTGTAGGTTTTGCCGAATATTCACACCACCACTATTTTCACCCTCTAACTTCATACGTATTTTTCTCGGGAACTGTTTAAGCTATTCGAACGAATCCAACAGCAAATAGTAACTGTGCATCAGCGTTAGTTCTCGCAGTTTTGAGAACATTTTGAGTGTATCGGGACGCCGGTGGAAGGATGACACGGCCTTTCGAAATCGAGTATTCATCGAGTAGCGACCCAGTTAATCACGCGCTACCCAATGACGATCGACACCCCTCCACAGAAACGGGATAACCGGGAAATCTGATTCGTCGAACGCTCGTTACTGGCAAAAACGTACAACAAGTCGTTCTTACGTAAACCCACTTCTCTACTCCCGCTAATTACTCGCGCGCTGCACTGCGTTGCGTCGGCGAGTGACCCATTTAGCCATTTAGCTCTGCGTGTTCGAGAATCGATCCCCTGCATCCATCTCTCGCATCCATCTCCCGTTTGCCCATGAAACGCCGATCCGGTCCGAGCAATGGGCCAACGATGAAAAATTTATTCTCCGTTCGATCCTACTTCCCTCTATTTGCCGCGCGCGAGGCTTTCGTTCGGCTTCCCCCTCGGCGAGGCTTTCGTTCGGCGACCCAATTCTATAATACATTCCATTGGACGTTTATTGCTGGCGGAATTAAATATTAAGCGGTTCCAGAACCTCCTTATATTAAAACGCTTTCTTCTTCGACCCTTTTTCTATCCGCGACTCACGGTCTCTCAGATTTTTTTGCGCCCCTTTGATTCCTTTTGCTATATCGCCCTTTGTGGCGGAAGCAAGTTTTTAATTGGCAGATTCATTTTAATAGAGTCCGTTGGTGTACATTCTTGTAAGTGGTTTGTTGGTATTCTATAACAACCACCATCGTTTTGTACAATTCTTGCGATCTTCAAAGTGGCAGCTTCAAGACGGGTCAGAATTATTTTAGAGTGCTTTCAAATGTGTAAAAATGCTTCTAGAAAATCGTACATTAGAATATTCGTCCAATTCAATCCTTAGGTCAATGATCAAACTACTCATACAGGTACTTTCGATTTCTATAATCAGACTTGAATTTTTCTGCAAAATAAAAACTTTCTTTAATGCCATACCTGAATACATCATATTTTCTGGACATCGTAAAATATCATCATTCGCCATTCTATTATCAGTATAAAATGTATTTCAAAAGATTCATTCTCAAAGATTACGTGCTCGTTTCCTGAACACCGTGACCCATTTTAATTATCAGACACGAACCTCAAGAGTCTAACAAGGTTTGAGCCGAAACGAAACGTATATTTTGTTGACAAATTGCTGAGGAAAGAAGTTAATCTAGATATAGATCGTTATGTGGAGCACGAGGTTTCGTGTAGCGACAGGTTTGTTTATTTACCCGTTCGCTCGACTTAATTCTCCAAGGAGATCCGGACACACAGAGTCAGACAAACCTTGTCGGAGATTCATCAACAGTCCCCGGAGACGTCTGCCTCGGTTCAATGTCAATCAATCGATCGGAAATGACGCGAGGAGTCGGTCTGGGCAGGAGTTTTTGCCTCCTCGCTGTCGTTGAAGATAGACACGTGACGCATTTAGCTCGTAGGCTGCATTCAGACGTCAGAGTGAACGTGTTTAGTCTGCGAACAGAACACGTGTATCGGTCAATCGAGACACATCGCGGACCCATTATGGATCGTCGGGTGATGTAACAGTGCCTCGATGATGGCTCGGCGTATCGCGGAAAAGTTGTAGACAATCGACCAACCTTCGCATTAATATTCGATCGTCTCTGTTGCTTACTTGGTCAATGGGCATGTCCGTGATGCTGTCGTTCAATAATCATAACTTTGAATAGAGCCGCTATTCCTGGATAAGAAAAACTTACTATGCTCACCGTGAATGGTTGAATGTGTACACAAAGTTTCAAGTTCGTGCAATGCTTAGTTTCGCTTTTAACCAATCGGGAAGTTGCATTTTCTGTGAATGTAAGCAGGGAAGTTCTGCACTAGGAAAAAGTTTATCAACATTTTTCATAGATCGTTAAATAGATACACAAAATTAAAAATTCCTATCATTTATAAAAAATTCTGAGAATTACATCATCTGTGAATAAATGAAGGGTAGATCGTTTCTTATAAGGAGTAACTGAGAGTATGGCAATAAAAAAATTTGTTTATACTCTCGAAATATTGCTAAACGTACCGCGGAAGTTGAAAGTTTTGTGCATCTTTTGATTCCGGTTTGAAAAATTCCTAAAATCAGCTCTTCCCTGAACTATATGAACAGTAGACAGATCGAAAAAAAATCGTTTCCCACAAAAAAAAATTAAAACGTCTTCGCACAACAGTCCTACCAAATATCTACCGAAAAACTCGAACGATGCCAGAAACCGATCGGGAAAGATAAAAATTCTATTTCCAGGCGTAGTTCGCGAAGATCAAAGTTAAGACTCCATTGGCCTTATCAGAGATTTCGCTACGATATCATCTAAGCGCGAGCAATATTAAACTTCTCGGTGCTCTGTACTTTAAGTAACAAGCCGCTGGAAAAGTGTGCAATCTAAAAATCGCGGGCTGACGTAAGAATTCTTTTCAAGATCAATCAGATGTTATCGGTTGTTTGCGGGCGTATCTGAAATTAGCTGCCACCCGTTACATGCATCGGAGGAAAACGATTAAGTCGCTATCGCAGACACGTCAGGCGGCGGCTTCGGTTCACGGAAAAGAAAGAACCACGTTAGATCCTGATAGACTGGCAACTATCCCAACCTGGATTCTCGATTGAGCGTCATTACAAATATTTCCTGTTCGGATCGCGACGATCTTGATCTCGCGAAGTCCCGGTTCGCTTGGTCTCCTGTCCCCCGTCGAACGAGAGCGCCACACGACTGTTACAGGTAAAAACAGACCTGAACAGGCTGCTCAGCAGCTTCGTCTTCGTGGTCTCTCGTTCGCTTTCCCGTCTCGTCAGGTTCCGCGAAGCGTGGATGATGAACGCACGTGACTAGCGGTCCCCGCCATGTTTGGCAATCGCTGGCTATGGGGAGAGAGCGCGAGCAGAGTCGATCGAGAGGATCGAGACTTCCCCTTGAACCAGTGTCGATCCGATCGCGTTTACGTCGTCGTTCCTCGGATCGATCCGAGATCCGAGATACGAGAAAATACGGGCTGACCGTTCGAGATCCGCTTCAAATGGACGACGCCATGTCCAGTAAGTCGATGTTGTAAGACGTTGAACTCTGAACTTCTCGAGCCCTTACCAGGGCCGATATCGATCCCTCGAATCAAGTGAGCCGGGTGTTTGTCGACACCGGAAGTGAAACGAAATCAACCCTCTCGAACGGCGACTTTACACCCCCCGAGAAACGATCGGCGTGATTATGCGCGTTTCCCGGCTGCTGGAAGTGTGGGCGTTGCTTAAGGGTTTATGTGAGAAGGGATTTTTCAAGGAACCGGTTTTTTGACCTGAGGATCGGTACAACCGGTCATCGAATTTTTATAAAAGGAGATTCTACATAATTGAAATGGCAATGAAATATTTATACTTGATTTATAATTATTCAGTTTATTAGATCTGTATTGTCCACCGACCGGTTCAACCGGTTTTTGAATTTTTAGCTTCAGATGTAGTTACTGTGCATTCGACGGTGCTACAAATCTATAAACATTTGCAGTCTACTTGTTATTACTGGATTTTGTATTGTTAAAAACATTGTGTGATTTATTGTGATCTTCGGAGAGATTAACATAGATCTTGTAAAGATACAGGCTTTCGGTGCAAAGAATAATAGTGACTGAGTTACAGTGTTTTATGAGTTTACAGCTTGAGAATAGTTTTAAAAAAGGAGTGTAATTTATCGTTTACTCGTAATTACCCCGTTGTAGAGAGTACTTCTTCAAACATGAGAGAAAGCTCTTCCCCTTAATACATTATTAATTAAAACCCGGGAAAGATCAATTAACCAGTTCCTATATTTGGAAGCATTTGTGGTGACAGGTGACATTCTGTGTACTCGCCATTATTTGTTGTATGTTATTTTTACAAAGCTATGATATCGTGACGTTTCGACAATATTGACATAGTGCGCTATGGTAGACCAACATAATTGAACCCTTTTGTTGACAACCATCCGAGTGTCCATCTTATGCTTAATCTAATTCCTTTAACCAATTTTCTACGTTTTTCTAGAAATATAAAGCTGCTCTGAGTGCCTGTTGCTGGGACACTGTTATTCCAATTTATGGTTTAATAATATAAATAACAATAGGAACAATAGAATATTTTGACACCAGGTGGTACACCAAATTAATCAATTTAATAACGAATATGATTTTTACATTTTATTCTGTTTCTTCAAAAGGTAAAGTATTTTTCGTTATTTTTGTTTGCAATTGTATTTGTGTTTCCACAAATAGCTTCGTTATGTAGGGTTAAATACAAAAGCTTCAAAATTGGTTGAAGCTACTCTTCATGTAACTTAGTTTATCTTCGTATATTTAAGTGTATCATTACAAACTTCTGAGTTTCTCCAAATCTCTAAAAATAAACTTGCAATCACATAGACTTCCTGCAAAAATCTAACTAAATTTCCTGCAGCTATATGTATTTGACTTTCGCTTCCCTGGACTCAATAGACACAATTTCACTGGAGCATCGATCTGCAAATTCTCTCACAAAAATACCGTATCGCTGGAAGCATCGGAAAGATTGAATCATGTCCTGCGACAGGTTCGCAAAACGTTTGCCCCAGTTTTCCCGGAGAAAAATCCGAAGAAAAACCTCGGGCAGGTCGATGCGAGCGAAGACGAAGTGAGCCGGAAGGGGTGTGGCTGTTCACTGTTCACAGCGGAAAAACTGGTGTTCGCGAAGATAAGAGAGCAAGAGAGAGAGGGGGGGGGGAAGAGTAAAATAGAGTGAAAGAGAGAGGAAGCGTGTTAGAGAACTATGAGCACGGGGACGCGTTCGATGAAGCTTAACGACGCGAAAAGATTGTAATCCCGAGGGGGTGGGCGCACAGAAGACTTCGTCCGCTGTTCGATTCGATTGTCCCGTACACGGTGACCATCAGTATCGAGCTGCAGTCTCGATCTCGAGAGGATCGATCGTGCTTGAACCTCCGCGGAGGAGGGGAACGAACGAATCGACCGGCGCGGCAGTTCGATGCATTATTCACAAGAGCACTGATTAGTCTTATCATTCGCGAATATCCTTCTTCTCTTCGTCGTCTAACTTTGAAACGATCAGCTTCCTCAGAAACTAGAGGTGGATTCTCTCTCATCATTGAGTTTCAATCTTCAAGCAGTTTTTGTGTGTTCGCTACTATTGGAGGACCTCGGCAAGCTTCGGATCGCTAATTGCACTGTGAAACAGACAAAAAACGTTTCGCTTTTCGCTATGTGATTCTTATATTATAGAATTTCTTGCGCTGAATCCAAATCTGCCCTACATTTTTTCCCTAGACACACAGTTCTTGGGAAATTTGATTTTGAAAAAAATTTTTGTTTTTAATTAAATTAAGAAAATTAGTAGAACAATGTTATTGGCCTGTGGATTACATGTATGTACGACAAAAATGAGTATGAAACCACGAAACGATGAGAACTTTTGAGGAATGTGGAATTATTATTTTTTATTGAAATTACATAAGAGAGAAAGACAAGGAGAGAGAGAGAGAGAGAAATTTCCATTCAATTTCTATCGATTGAAATTAAGACAGAATATTTTTGTATTGCATAAACATCCGCAATCTAATCAACCGCACCTACGCACTTCCGTAAACAATTGCTTTACTGGTCGATGCAGCTTATTACACAATTTTTTTTCTATCGTCAATAACAACCAAGTTATAATTCCATTCAGTTGCTAAATGCACTCTGTGTACTTTGCGGGAGAAAAATTATCAGTGTTATTAGTAATAATGATTAACTATAATTCTTAAATTGGGTCCAATCTAAGCAATCGTAATAAATCGTCTAATTACCCGTAGGTAACAAAATTAAAAAACCTTCGGTAAATTCATTTTGCTGAGTAGACGTAGTTTCACTGTCTATTAATTAACTATAATTTATAAATTCGCTCTAACCCAGCCAATAGTTTAAATTGTAATAAATAATCAAATTAAAAATTCTTCTCAAAATTTATTTCGCTCCCTCTTAGTAGGCGTGACTCTGCCACCTCTGAGAGGGCGTGGATCCGCTGTCTAGTAAATAAGAATGATTCATACATTCGATCTAAGTCTACTTTCGCCCAGGTAACAAAATTAAAAATTGTCAAAATTCGTTAGCTGCCTTAGAATAGGCGTGGCTCCGCTGCCTCTGTGTAGGCGTGGCTCTACGGCCCCAGGAACCAAATCACCGCTCCACGGGGCAAACTGCGCCCGTTTTTGGACCAATTTAAGCTAATCAATTTCGTGTTTCGCAGATCGACCGAAAATCCACGAGTCTGAAGAGATGCAGCGGTGCCCGTATCTCCACGAGATGAAGCAGCGCTTGCTCTCGCAACCGACACCGACTGACGGCCTGGACATGGAACGACTCGACGGTACTCCTGTTAAGGAGCCCAATCTGCACAACGATTACCCTGCACACGCGAACCCTGGAGTGATCCCGGACCCACCGGAAATGCCACCGGACTCGCTGATCGGCACAGTTGTGAAGGTACGAGATCTCGAGGACCTCTTCTGGTCCGATCTGGACCCCTAAAAACCGCGAAACTGTACTCGACGTCCGTTTACAACCCTCGATCAGACTCATACACGTGGAAACATGTCGAGTCTCTGGAATATTGTGTTGTAAATTTTTCATCCTCTTTCTTCTCTATTTCCAACACAGATTTTACGAACTCGCGAAAAAAATGAACAGGCGAAGTATAAAACTATGAAGACAGTAACTTGTAACTGTACTGATATTTATCAATTTTGTTCAAACAGTTGGGAGTTACTTCTTGTAGACACGTTAATCTGCGTAATGTATCTAATGCAGTAGTTATCCATTTAATTAATTTGCCAGGAACTGAGCAATCGAATGACAATTTTAATACTTTCCCTTGAAATAGAAGAGAATTTGAGAACATTCTTACGGTATTCTCGACTGTTCCAAACTTATCAAAGGAACGAATACCCTTTTATCTCATCTCTGTTTTAGACAACAGTTTTAGGAAATATTTATCCTCCTATAAAGATCCGCAGTCTAATAATCAGATGTTCAACGATTCCATCGAACAACATTCAACACAAAAGCGTCTCGCGACTCCAATATCTGCAACATAAAGAGTTCAAAATGGCTTATTATGACCAGCCGGTAGACCTTTAACACCCGCCGCGTCAGAAGCGGCCCTCAGTTTCGAAAGAACCCATACAAAGTTCGCGCCACCCCATAAAGTCTGCACAACGACCTTCGAGTACAGTTTCACCGCCCTCGAGCCTATTCGGCTAGCAGCAGGCAAGAACTATGCGGGCACCCTTGACACCGCGAGCATGCCGAATTTATGAAAATTGGTGTTGGACACTTGGCCAGTGAGCCTCGTAAACTTCATCCACAAAGAAGCCCCGCAAGTTTCCCCGGTCCCGCCATCCCCCATACACACCGAAAGTTTCGTTAGTCGTGACAACCTCTTCGCCTCACCCCATCCAGGGGGGTGAAACAGAGAAGAATCGATTAGCTTACCGAGCCGACCGAATATTTTTCCCGCTGAATGACTACCCTCCCTCGTGGAACGGATAGAGCTATCCGCGGATGTCAAGATAAATGGTGGGACTTTTTTGCCTGGGGCCAGAGCCAATATTCCGAGTGGCAGACGCCAACAATTTTTCGTGCGAGCACCGCAGTGGAACGAATGAGCATTCCAAATGAAAAAGAATTCATAGATCAATCCCTGTTGTTTGTAATTAATGTACTGACCGCCTAGTAATCATCTCTAAAAAGTTATTATAATAAAAATTTAATAGCGGAAGCCTAACAATAGATAATGGACCAACAATGGACTGCGGATTTTATGCATTAATGTTGGAAAATTTGAAAATTAATTTAATATTACTGATACATTGTTTTCAACCTAGTAAAATTATTAAAAACAGAAATCAAGTTTTATGGAACTCCTTTCGTTTAGAACTGACGTAGACAATTTTTATTTTCAATTAGGAGGTTGAATACTATTTTGAAACGAAGCAAAATTTCTACAATGATAGAACAGCTAAAATGCAACTACTATCAAGTCTCTGAATTAAAATAACAATACAAAATACATTTAAAAAATTCTTATGCATGTATGACATGTTAAAGGCCCAGAGTGCAAAGTGAAATATCTCCTTTATTTGTAATGATAGAAAAATGCCTGCTAGAGAATGATAATTTTAAGATGCGACAAATTTTTTTCCAAAATTTTACGATCATCAACAAAAAGAGGTCAATTCACATTTTAAATTGTTCTAAAATAAATTTATCATAAGAATTCTATTGAAATTACACTAAATTAAATTTATCATAAGAATTCTATTGAAATTATTCTAAATTCAATTTACTAGAAGAATTTTATTACTCGTATAAAATTGAGTAATACAGCAGGAAATAATCGCTCGAGCAGGGAATGATTTAGGAAAAAATCTCTAAAAATGTTTGTCTCTTGAAGAATGATCTATCCAGCAAGCCTGAATCCCTTAATTTTTTATTTCAGCTGAATTCCGACGGATACGGATCGCACACATCGCCAGCCCACGCGAGACAGCCCTTGGTTCCGCAAAACGCGAACAACCAGCCCCTCTGCCTCACACCGACGCACACCAGCCCCGTCTCTGGCACGCTGCCAAAGAACGCAAAGTGAGTACATTCTTACCGGCTGCGGATTCTTAAGATCCTCGGGACGAAACGGGGCTTTAAAGCGACGCATGGACAATTCCGCGCCGGGATAATTGCCTTTATGACTGCGTTCTTTGCGCCGCGAAACGACCGACGCGGCACGCATAAACGACACGTGGCTCTTTATCTCTCGCGATCACGTTTCCACCGTTTAAAAATAGGGATTACGGATGTTTTCGAAAATGGAGTCGGGATTTGAGGTGATGTAAGTATCCGCGGAACGACGATGGAGAATTAATGGGTCCGTGAAGGTAACTGTGATTGCTGAAATTGGACGTTGGCTGAGAAATTCGACGAGAATTTTATTACATGCATGAACATAATGAAGGGAAAGTGTTCAAAGTCCTAACGAGGCTTTGAACATTGAGAGAATTCTGTTGTTTAAATAGAATTGAAGGTGCTACCGATAACGACTACAATCGTTGGAATTACACTCTCCTAATGAATTTATACTAATTTCCATCTTTATAAATTTTATTTGGGAAAAGTGGAATTAGGTACAATATTGTTTTTCTTGGACTTCTGAAAAATTTTAGTTTGATTTACGGATTGTTTTTTAACGCTAAACCTAACGAGCACTAAAAAGCGACTAAAATGTTTTAGCTTATAAAAACGATAAGCCTCCACTTACTGAGATTTTGTGCAATTTTTATTCGAATGTATACTGGGATAAAAAAAGTTGTCGAAACAGTTTCAATGCGAGCAACTTCATTATTTCAATAATTGCAAAATGAAAAATATGGAACCGGTCATTTGACAGTGGTAGATTTAGTGTTAATATTATAAAATCAAAATACTACAAATGGAAATACAAACTAATAAAGCATAATAACTAATATAAGATAGTTATATAAAAGAGAGGAATCTTTGTTTACTAATATAAAGAATTATTTCTAACAAGACAAAAGAAAAACGTCGCCAATGTACATGCAGAATTGATTAAAACTCCAAAATCGAATTTTTCGTAGTTGCCTTGTTTTCAAAGAGATCGAGTTAGTATTTCAACAGAGCGCCGCGCCGCGCCGGTACTATTGAATCAGACTTGGCTCGCGTGTCTGTTCATCGCTCGCCGTTTCTACTTACGCTATGCTCGGATACACGTGTATCAGATCACTTTTCCAAGTCAATTTCCCCGAACGCCGAGTTCTCTGTAAACTAGGAATTCCTATAATACTATTCCAATGTCCCCAGAACTGCTCTTACGTGCTTGTTACACAACCTGCACACTATGCATTTCTATTTCTTCCTGGTCATTTGTATGTACATACAAAAATGTTTATCAGCTGATTGTCGCGAGAGGGTCTTGAATAAGAATCTGTACTAGTATACATACTATTAACAATATAGTGCAAACATTATTTTAAATGTCAGGAAAATTATTCTTTCTGAAAATACGATCTACTTACAACTTTTCTTTCTTCTTTATTGTTTTTAGTATCAGACTACCTCGACTTATTTACTGATTACATGCATCTAAAGCTGCATTTTCTAACAATCTATATATAATTCTTAATAGTTCATAATAAGCAGTAATAATACGATTTAGTTTGTATGATACATACTCAAGACTCTTGCGTTCATACAAGGACTAAGGAAATTATTAAATGTTAACATTAATATTAAAGTATTCTATTTTGTATATACCTCACAATTATGTTAACGATATTATACAATGAAATTCAATAATCTCATAGCATCGAATGTCAATGGAACATTTCATTTATCTGAATTCAATTTTACTATTCAAAGAAAATATTCTGCAAACAACAATTATTTGAAAACATATCTAAAGAAGCATAATTTTCGAACTGCATCCTACTCGGTTCAATAGTTTCACTATACCGTCAGTCTTCAACGTCCTCCACCAAAACAATTGCGAACTACCAACCAGCAAAAAACCAGAAAAAAGTTCTCACATAAGAATCCGAAAACAACCATAAACGCCGCTAGCCCGGGGTAAAATAAACGGATAAATTGAAGACACCGTGAAAGTACGAAGTTCGCGGTCCGTTCTTAGCAACCGCGGTGCAATCACCCGTACGTAAATACCAACTCGGAACCTTACAACTTTCTTTTGAAGTTTCGACAGTGTGGCGCAGGAACAACTCCGAGCATAACAGACACGCAAGACTCGCATGCTCGTCGACTGTGGCCCCGGTTAAATATACTTCGCATTGGAGCCTTGTATTAGACGGCCATTTCGACGGCACGTGGGCATAGCGTTATCGTTGCGCGAACCCCGAAGAGCTTCCGCTATCGTGGGACCGTTCTTGGTAGGCTTTCGAACGAAAATAGCCGGCACTGGGACGTGTGCGATTTTACGATTTTACCAGCTGACGGACACCGGCAGATGTCTGACAAAACGCAGTTATTATTTACGCTACTGTCCACGTGTATACTGTACGTTCCAACAAATTCGGTGTTCGAGCTACAGCCACATTACTGGACTGTGGGTTTTATGTATTTATAACAAACATCATTGGGTAAGATTTAAAACAGTAGAAGAATTGCGGGAATTTAAGATTGCATATATATTCGTGGGACCGAAAAGTAATCAAAATTTTTTTTGCTAGCGAAAAACATTTATTTATCAAAAAAATCTTAAATATTAGTCAACAAAATAATTTCCATCATTTTTTAACACTTTTTGCCAGCGTAAAGGCAGTTATTCGATTCCCTTTTAAAAAATGTCTTTCGACACAAACTAACTGTGAATGAGTTCATCGAAGAAATTTGTATTACCTTTCGGTCATCTTCATTTTTTTTAGATAATAGTCTTTTTCGTTAGGAATTCAATGACTATAATTACTCAAGGCCATTCAAGGTCACAGTCAGAGTATTCCTATTTAAAAAATACAGATGATCTTGAAATCTCTAAGAAGAAAAATAACATAAAAACAAATATTTTTATGGCATCGTGTGAGACGCGTTGAATCATTCAACTTTGTCCTTAAGCCATTTGTCGTATCTTTAAAAACAATACAAATATTTCAGGCGTAAACTTAGGTGACTCACCCAGTGTAGACAGTGGAATTCGGCACTTCTGCCAAAAATGGGTGTAATTAAAAATAATAAAAATATATCAAGAATTGTATTATCAATATAGTTCTCAAAACTTAAGAACACCGCTTAAGAAAGAAATTCCCTGCAGTTAATGTAAACGATTTTTCTTGTGTATGAAAATCCGGAGTCTGATATACAAGGTGAACCGCAGAATGTGATCGGTAAGGTGTCGCTAAAGAAAATAATGTTCTTAAGAATATACTGAAAAGTAACAAATAAATAAGGGTTGAAACGAATCCAAGCATCGTCAACAGGCCGTCCAACTAGCCAGATTTTTCGAGGCTTGTAACAAGTGGTTCCTCTCGCAACGAGCAGATAAAATATGCAGTCTAACGATCGTCCACGATAATTTTCTCGCGGAGCCGTCAGGCAAGGATAATCCGCTGTCCCAGTTTTCGTTCCGGGTCAAAAAGCTTCGGCCAGAGCCCCTTAATTTTTATTTTACGCGAAGGACGTTTCCGACGAGGTCAACTCGGTTAGCGTCTGTATTCCGAGCGGTCCGTTTTTATTTTCCCCGGTTATCCGAGAGTGTTGCTCAGCAATATTTGAAGACAGCCGCCGTCGCCGTACCCGTACTCTCTGTCCCGATTTCAGCGGTCCTTTTAAAGAAATCCGAGGCTCTTTAGTGCCTTTTTTGCTCGCGGGAACATGGCGCGAGGCTTACCATCTTCGGCGGACTCGTCGCAAAACGCCTCGGGTAGGACGTTTCGAGATGACGCGAATATTAAGAGGGATAAATCCTTGCCTCTCTATAGTCTCGTAGCTCGCTAGGCTCGATGATCCGGCTAACGAAATTTCCCCGTGAATAATGCCCCGAAGTATTCGGCCATACGTCTTCCCGTCGCTTTTCGAAATCGATTCAAGTTCCCGCGTTAATCACGCGACGGAATGAATGGAAACGTCGTAGTTTCATAATCGGAGAAACTTCTAAACTGTTCGTCGCACACTAGGAAAATGCCTTGAGAAATTAAGTTTCGTGAAATTTTAAGCCAGTCCGCGGAGCTCGATGTACGCTGAACATTAAAGTTTTAGAAAATTTTCGACTCTGTACACCTCCATTATGTTTCCGTTTCACTTTGACTCAATTACTTTTGCTTATAGCCGTTTTCAAGGGGATGCTCTTTCTGCGCGAGTGTTCGAAATTGCAATTATTGCGAACGCGTCTAAGAGAAGCTGTTTCTGCTTCGCGGACTCCTCAAAACTAGTTTAACGAATGCAAAATTTTAGGTTGACCAATTATGTCATTAAAATTAAAATACAATATAGTTGCAATAAACATAAAAAATTATACATCTAAAATAGAGAATGGGCGAACTTTCATCTGAGGATTCATCTAAGTATAGGTGTTATTGTCTTGATCAGCCGATCAAGAGGTTTTAAAAAAATACCTATCGATTTTTCGAAGCTTCCTCAACAAAATGGTCATTCCATAGTAATTTATTAACCCAAAGCTAACGTCTCTTGCATTTTGCTTCCCTCAAAAAGATTGAGGTAATGATATAAAAATGATTGCATGGTTTTCGGGGGTGTTTCAAAGTATAAAAGGATAAAAAAACAATTGCGTAAACAACCCAGTAAATAGTGAAAACAATATCAGCGGAAATAAAATTGTAGGCGAAGAATCGGTGTAAGCAAGATTATTAGTAAATCTTGTAAGATTAGGAGGAAGGGCGGAGAATTTGGCGGCAGGTTTGGCCAGGGGCGACAAAGGGCTGAAGTTTGGGTACCGATCCCTTCCCTCGTCCGGGATTTTAGTTCTGGAGACGCGGAATCGCGGCAGCACTGCCAGCGGGACTCGAAATCAATACTCGGTGTGCGTGAGTCTGGCCTGTCGCAATCCTTGCAACGCGATATTACACCACGCAGAAAAATTCTGGGATCACCGGCAGGTATTGCGCCGTATCGGTGACCTGATCCAGATCATCCAAGGGAACGCGATCGTTGCTCGTTATGCGTCTATTCACCTGACAATCATCCGCACACCTGACCACCCTCGACTAACACGCAAAGTGCGTCTCCATTTAAGAATTTCCCTTGATAATTCAGAGAAAGCGATTCTTCCGAAGCGTATTGTTCATCCATTTAACATCACCTTTGAACATTTTTTTTTCTGAGATAGTATCTAGAGAACAATCTTAGAGTTTTCTGTCCCTGCAGTCTCTTATAGAAAGGAACAGAATCAAATTATACAAGTAAATTTTTGTTAAAACTATGCGAGAGACAGTTCTTAGAATATTATTTGACAAATGCGTTTTTTTTTATTGATTAGTGTTCACATTCAAGGGGTGAAAACAGCTCTCGAAGATAGGGGTTAGAAACGCATTCTTCGATATCTCCGAAACTGGAGGGTGTACAGTGAACATTTTTTTGAATTATGCATTAATGAATGTAGAAGTTAATCGCGTAAGAAATGTTTAGAAGAAGTCGTTCGTTTAAACAATATATCGAAAATTATATCATATATCGAAAATTCTCCCTCGCATTCTTCAGCAACTAACGACATCGAGCACAGTGTTATAATTCACCGTGAATGTGTTTATTGTCATGTTTAAAACAACCTCGATTACTTTTCTTCCCGCAATATCCACAAATGACAAGAATGTAATAATTAACATAAAATTGCAATAAACAGAGAAATCCGGAAACACGTTCCCCATATCTTAGTTCGTACATTTTCTACAAACATAATAACAGAATAACATTTCCGAAGATGTTCCAAGTGGACAAGCACCTAGCATCTTATCGAATAGGAAAAGGAAAGCAGAAAGCTCGCAGCGGTTTGTGTATCGCGTGACACGTAGCATCGCGATAATCCTCGCGCGATTACTCGAACCGATTGCCGGAATGATCGATGGTGATCGAGTCCTGTCCGTCTTTTCTAGCGATTGCTAGTCGGAACAGAACGCGAAAGAGACAGTACGGAAGAAGAACAAAATATAGAGGGACAGGGGACTATGATCGAGAGAAACACGGCAAATTCGGTGGACGTTTGCCAAATATCTCGATCATCGTGCTGCCAAACGGTCGCCGACCTCCCGACGGAAAAACAACCCTGGAAATCCATTACCGTACGTGCCGCCGCATCGATTCGTCGACGGGGGTGAAGGGGATGTGCCTTATGAGCATAGCGGACCCTTTCAGAATGGTGTGCGTCGACGGATACGCTTGTTATTTCAAAAATCTAAAGATGAAATTAGATAGAAATGAATGAAGCACAATTCAGGTTCGTGAACAATCTTTTTTCTCTATTTCCTGACATCAGAAGATCTTAATAAATATTGGTTAGTTAGGCTGGTAATCGGACGAAAAAGGAAGTCTCATAAAAGGCAAAGGATACCTAGAAGTCTTTTTTATCGTGCCCTAGGCATAAACGACATAGAGCTGGTTAGTGAACGAAACTGGAGAAGGATTTAGACCTTTGATAGCTATTTTAGCAATACAAAGAACATGGACTTGATAGACGCGAACAGATAACAGAAGGCAGGGTCTAATGGCTTCTTTTAAAGGATCATGGAAATGTGAAGTGTCCTTTATAACTTTACCATTACGATGCAAACAATCTAGACCTGGTAGACACCAGAAGCTAGTATAAAAGATTTTAGCAAAGGACGACCGAGATCTCTGCTGTACGCTGTATTCGTAGAAAAGATTCAAATCCTTCAGACCTCGGCAGATAATAGAAAAATCATAAAAGAAGGATTGATCCAAGGTGTCTTTCCTATTTACTATTGCAACGCAGAGACGTCTACTTTCTATTCACCATCTTCGCCGGCAACCATAACACGAAGAAACTACCCTAAGAAGAATGGAAAGACAACAGAGGTGTCTCTTCCATTCACTATCGCAACGCAAAGGACGCGTCACAGAAAGAGATCCTGAAGAGGATGATGAACATCTGAGACACCTATTCCCGCAACCATAACGCAAAGAAACTACCCTAAAAGGAAACCTAGGACAAGAGAGGTGTCTCGTCCATTCGGTATCTCAACGTAAAGGACAGAAATTCCACAGAGGAGGATGATGTTCATTCTTGACGCACTTTCTTCAAGGTTCCGTCATATCATTGGGGACGATTGTCGAACACAACGGCTGGGGGAATCTTTCGAGTGGTAATAATCCCTGCGATCGCAATCGTAATCAAGGGTCGATTCCAGTCAGCCGACTCGAAAAGGGTGCACGCTCCACTCGAGGATTTTGTGGTAGGGTGAGGTTACTGACCTCGGCTGGCAGCGTTATCGAGCGGGTCAGTGGGTCGCAGAACCACAGAGCATATCATCCCCCCTTGCACCCCTTCGCAGCCCCCCCCCGTTTCGACGCCCACCCCCGGACCAGATCTCCCACCTCTCGGTGTTCCGGATCCTCCCGTGGGAACGCGGCCGAATGTGCGCAAGAGACGCTTCCCGTGTCCCGAACTTCCAGGGAACACTCTCGCGAGGAGCCTTCTCCACTTGATGGAATTAAAAAGTTGCGGGAACCGAGCCACGGGACGCCGATCCGTGACTGGCTCGGCTTTGGACGCCTTTGGTGGTAGTCCAACGGCGATTAGGCACCTTCTGGACCCATACGAACGCGCTATCTAGGAAAATACAGTATACAATAGGTGGATCATCTTTTGAACTGAAAACATCATCGTCTGAAAACTGTTTTTTATCATTGGCTTCTGTTTATGAGAAATTGTCTATTGAGGACTACAGAGGGATCATGGAAAATTGTAAAAATTATGAGATAGATAAAGTAATTTTTATAAATTTTTATGCGGTAGATTTGGGCTCGGAAAATATTTTTTTTTTTACGTTGGCTTCTGTTTGTGAGAAATTTTATATGCAGGACAATGAATGGGGTTTGCGAACGATCTAAAAATTATGTGTTCGATCTATAAAATGATAGGAAATAGAAGAAGGCAAAAATTACTGTCTATCGACTTTCTCTTATGCGCACTCTCTATAAACTTATCTTGTTGGTTCAGGAAGAATAGTTGAAAGTGGAAAGAATGTCCGCGTGTTCTTTCTTCCTGTCCCACTTGTACAGCATGTTGAGAAATTATGAGTGAATTTTTTTATCGGAGAATGTGAATATACCTCGTGTATGTTTTAGTCTTGAGATGCCAGTGTTTTATAAGCGAAGATTTAATTTACTAATGTATCTGCTCGAAAAAAAATGTTCTAAATCGGTTCTCACCTTTGGCACACCCTGTATGTTTTACTCCAGTTTCCCAGCCTCGGTTTTTTGGGTCAGGTTTTAAAACAGCCCCTGGCAGCAGCTCGCTTTTATGCGATATTGTATGCACTCTGTACTCCGTAATGTTTACGCGCTATTATTGTCTATAAAAGAGGCCGTAACAATAGTAATTATACTGCAGATTCGTATACGTTTAAAAATCTGCAGAACTGGAATCGTGCTAATGCCAAAGATTTAATTTTCTTCTTTCTGGAGGAAAAATATTCCTCGTGCGAACACAATTAGCTTTTACTTGATTCTAATTAACTGACTTTTGAATTAATATTCAAAATAATCATTTGAAAAATTTTAAAAAGTCGAAAATAAGACAGCAATATTTTAAAATTAATTTTAATATTGTCATAGCTCACCTATTTATTTTTCTCATAATGATATAAAATCCACGGTTTACTACTAAATGGATGCTTACACATTGTCGTCAGAATTGTCCCGGATACTTGTAGCACTATTAAGGGTGCGCCTCGGTTTGCAATTATAATGCCCGTTGACTTCTTACCCCAATCTTCCCGTTCGCCGGAAGCGAAGCTAAACCTATGTCAACAAAGGGTTGACCCTAACAGTGAGAAGAGAAGGCAGAGTATACTCGAAGAACGTCGAGAAACATTGACGAAAGAGAGTAGTGTAGCTGATAGTTGGCTCAACTGTTTATCAACACGTTGAACCAGACAATTACCTCCCTCTAATTTCCCAACAGAATCTGCATAGAAACAATAACCAAACTAACAAATGAAGACTATCCATCTTCCTCGTGGTGAGTAGTCACATAACCAGTTCATTAAGCCAGTTGATCAGCCACATAACAAGTCCCTTCATACAATTTGATCACTTCAATAACATATTAATGATTCATTGATAAACTGCGAATTTTATGCCATCGAAAATGAAACTGCTAACCAATTAATTTGCACTACCGTATTCCGCAACTATCGCAGACAATTTTTATTTCGCACAGAAATTCAGCTTTTTACTTATTAAAAGCGACTCCAGAAATGACTGCGACTATAAACAGGAAGTCTATTGCGTTCTTCCCGGATCTCATTTAAATTCAAATGGGCACTCCTAATTAATTCGAGACACCGCCACGAGCTCAGAAGCGCAGCTCGAAAGGACGCGCGCCACGGAGCGATTAAAAATCATTTGGCGGTTCTCGGATTGGCAGAGCGTGCCAAAAACGATTCTACGAATTCGACGAGTCCATCGACCAGCTGCGGGGGAGGGTCAGGTGTGGGGCGCGTTCCCTCGGGAATTGATCGCAGGGAAGCTGCGAGAGGAATTCACGATAGCGCACGCGTTCGCCGGGAAGAATCCGCGCGTAGACAAAAGACAGGAGAGGGCGAAAAGCTCGCGTCGTAGACTAGGATGAGCGTTCAACGAAAAGGGTGCTTCACCGATTCCCGGTAACTGCACCCCAGCGAGCAGACCAGGTGAACAAAGGCG
This sequence comes from Lasioglossum leucozonium, assembly GCA_028454225.1. NCBI lineage: Eukaryota > Metazoa > Arthropoda > Insecta > Hymenoptera > Halictidae > Lasioglossum > Lasioglossum leucozonium. The sequence goes on along the minus strand of CM052219.1, from coordinate 8,886,544 downwards.
GCCAGGTGAACGCATCGATGCTACCTTGTCTTCTGCCACGTCCGGCTCGACGGGAATAGATACCGGGAGGATATTTAAATAACCACCGGCACCAATCGTTTATAAATGGAAAGAGGACGTTACCTGAATATTTATTCACCGTTTATCATCGAGCAGTCTGAATGAGCGGTGGAGTAACGGCGGAGTGGGTCTAGCGAGCGAGCAATTCCTCCGCTTCCGTTGCCTTCGCGAACCTGTGGAACTCTCTGATCAGAAAAAAAATATAGGACAAAGACACTTGGAGGAAAGTGACGGAAACCGAAACGAAGAACGCTGGAATGGGCTCGGGCACTTGGCAAGCAGGTTCGAACGTAGGCTAGCTGTTGCGGAAGGAAATTTAACCAGAATTTAACTGTATCTACTTACGTGGAGGATCGAACATTGGTTGAACAGGCTCGCAAGTTTTCACGAAATCTTGCTGGTAATCGGATGTTGTTGAAAATTATCTTGGCCTGTCTGTTCTTTCGAAGAATAGCGTCAAGAGAAATGAACGAGAACTATGAAGTAGAAGTTGATAGGCAATGTGTGAATACCAAATTCTTGAACTTAAATGATCGTGAAGGACGATCTTTCAGCTTTGATTGAAGTCCTTAAACATCCTAAAATTCCCACATGAATGCATTTTAACACTAGGTTTACGGAGCATTAAAAGTGAGTATTTTATTTACATTATTTTATAGAAATAAGAAGAATGAGTTCATCCAAATTTTTAGCCATACTTTTTATAATATATACCTAAATTTCAATAAAAAAAAGTATTAGAACCTGTCATTTTGACGGGCCCCGTAAACCTAGTGTTAACATCGACTGGAAGTGAGTCCAAAAAATCCAATAATTCCGACATGATTTAAAATTTGTATGGAAACCAAATTGGACCTATCCAGCTTTCATTTGAGTCCTGAAACATTCTAAAATTCCCGCAGGAATACAGTTTAAAATCGATTTGGAACTACTTCTCAAAATCCAATAATTTCTGTTCGATCTATAAATCCGGATTTCTCGATTATTCCATATGATAACGAACTTTCAGTCGCACAAAAATGGCCATATCATAAAATGCGATGTTCTATACTTTCAACAATTCCTTTGGGAATATATTCGAAAATTGACTCGATCCTTCAACATCCCATCATTTTCGTCTGATCTATCGATCTGAATTTCACTATCTCTCAAATTTTCTTTCATGCTTAAGAGAATTTACCATTAGAACACGCTAATATCGATTACAAACTTCACAAATACAATGGAAGTGTATACACTGAGCCTCGAAGAAGGCATCATTTAGCTACTCAACCCGTGGGGATTAAAATTGCTATTTAAATTGCTATCCAATTGGCTGCGATCTCGATGCAAGCGTATCTTCGTGCAACGCAATATTTTTACAGAAGCGTGCAAATATCTCTATAAAATTAACACTGTAAAATCCGTGAACCAAAACGTCGATGCCCAGAAATTGCCCCCGAATCCATCGATCGGTAATTCGCATCGAAGATTCGCCACCTGTGCAAACGCGGTAACCGCGGGCTCGGATCGCGTCTCCGAAATGATGAGAAGACGTTGAAGAGTCCGTGGTCTCGTGGATTAAATCACGAACCGTATCCTCGCGGAGATCGTCGAACGACACACAATCGGGGACGCGGGTGTGCTGTCGAGCGGCAGTGACGTCGAAGGGTTGTCGAGCTCCCCGCGGTTACGACGGAAATTAAAAGGCAAGGAAACGGGGACACGTAGGGTACGACTAGAAAAAATTCATGACGCGACGCGAGAGAGATTCCAATGGGACAAAGGGGGTCCCGACCGAGGTAGACCAACGGAGAGGAATCATAGTGGAGGATTCTCGTTGGACCTCAGCGCTGGAGACCGCAGCTGCATGCTGAGGGGTCGCAGCAAACCAAGAAAGATAAAAAGAGACGGAGAGGCATGGAGCAAGAAGAGGAAAAGACAGAGGGGAAGAGGAAAGAGAGGAGAAAGAAAAAGAGGAGAGAGGAGAAGAGGACAGAGAGACCAGGCGGAGAAGGAGAGAAGCAAAGGACAAGAGCTCGGGTGCAAGAGGAAGACGCCAGATAGCAAAGGGGCTGGAAGTGGGACCGCGCGCGTGCGAAAGGGGTGAAAAAGACAGTGACTACGCGCGGCGCGCCGTGCCGCGCCGGGGCGAAGGATCCGGAGAAGGAGAGAGGCAAGACAGCTATAGCGGTAGAGGGAGAGAGTGGGAAAAAGGGGGGCCGGAAACGGGAAAGGGATAGTCGGAGAGAGCACGACGACGGGACGCTATAGAGTGAAAGGCCGGTGCGGGCGGCAGTGCGCTTGTGCAAGAAGCTGCTGCTGCCCGGGAAGAGACCTCCCGGCCAGCCTCAGTCTCCGGGATGCTGGGGGCGGCGATCGTGATTCTACCCCCATTTCACCGTGCTCCGATAACATAGTCCATCTCGCTCGGCTGCTGTCGGTCTGTCCGTCGGTCGGTCGGCTCGTGTTCAGATTCCTCGCGGATTAACCCTAGTCGCCTGTGCGCCCACCATAAGGTAGACACCCTTTCGGTGTCCTCCATCATCTGTCTCTCTGTTGCTCCTCTCTTCTATCGCTCATCATCCCTCCGGTGATCGTTCTACCCCTCGTTCGTTCCCATCCTCTCTCTCTCTCTCTGTCTCTTGCTGGTCGACCTTCCTCCATCCCTTCTCCGTCTCTACGCTTCACACCCTTTTCCGCCGAACCCTGGGTGCAGTCACCGCGAGAACCTTCAGCCAACCACCTCTCCAGCAGGTGAGCTTCCTTGGTCGTGGCACCGGTCTGCTGGCGGCGGCGGTGGCGGCGGCGGCCGGATATCGTTTTCAGTCGGGTCGGGTTGTTGTGCACTCCGTTAGTGATCGTGGTGCCTGGCCTAACAGCTACGCTGCCACCATACCGTCGACGTTGTTCCGCCACCGTCGCTCCGTCGACGTCGACGTCGGTCAACGGAGCGAGAGAGTGCTCGATCCTCCCAGGGCTCTCAGGTTCGATCGTGTGCACGAGAATTTCCATTTGCTCGCTCGACCAAGTGCGCGGGATCACAGAGAGAGAGGAGCTTTGGGGCTGGCCCGGCCTCGGTCCTCCCGTCCTCCTTTGCTCATCTTTTGTCGCTCTTCTTCGATGTTCCCTGCTTGATAGTCTGCTTGCTAGCCCTTCGTCTTTCCAAGCGATGGCGGGCCCGACGTGATGTTCAACGTCGAAACCTCCCTCTCCTGCTACAGTGTGTAGATAATCGTCACTTGCTCAGAATGGTCACCTCCCTGTGGAGAGTGACTCTCCCTCTCTCTCTCTCTCTCTCTCTCCCTCGAGAGAGAGAGAGAGAGAGAGACGGACGTTTATGATGGTCATTGGATTGGAGGCGATTTTTCTATGATTTCGTTCACTCTCTTGTGGCGCGAGACAGAATTTATGCCTTGCCTCCTGAGATGCAGTGAGATATACGACAGTGGAACGTCCTGGATTATGTTAGGTGGCATTGGATAACGTGTGAATGTTCGAGGACGTGTCCTCTGGGAATGGTTCACTGATCTTCGCTAGATTCGAACTCCCTCCACTGGAACAGTTCGATGAACGAGTGCTAGCCCTATGCCAGTTCAGTCGTTCTAGATGAAACTGTGTAGATGATCATAAAATATATGAAGTGCAGGCTCATTCGTTTGGTCAGTTCGGTGAAACAGTAGTTTAATGTTATTTTATTTCCTCGTTTAGATAAAGGGGCGTAGCTGATCGTAAAAATTCAATCGAGATACTTCAGCAATCTTTTTCACTGTATTCCTCCTCTTCTGGTCCAGTTCAATAAACCAATGGTACGACGCTGCTTTACTGTCTGGTTCTAGATAATGGTGCGCGGATGATCATAAATATTTTCGTCATAGTGCAATGACCCCTGCCATGGAGCTACAGTCTATTTCTTCTGGTGCAGTTCAATAAACCAATAGTTCGATGTTAGGTTATATGATCATAAAAATGCCATTCAGATAATCTAATGTTCTTTGTTACTGCACTGCCGCCTCTCTTTACTGATCCAGTTCACTGAAGTAGTAGTAGTTAATCTAATCTAATAATAATTAAATAATCATCATCTTCCAATGCAGTTCATTACGTCTGCGCTTCGATTAGTTTATACTATCTCGTTCCAAATAAAGGTGTGCTTATCCTAAATTTTCAATGGAACTAGTGTAATGATCTTTGTCACTCAGCTGCAGCCTCTCTCTTCTGGACCAATTCGAAAACCAGTGTTCCAATAAAATTTGTCTTTTAAACTATAAGTATTCTCGTAGCTCCTCCTCGATAAGATCATCCAAAGCTGATCTTCGTCATTATCAGACAAAGCTGAACCCAACAGGAAGCCATTTTAAACAGCCTCGATACCTCTCGTCTCTAACGCGTCTAAAAACGGAAAAGTCACCCTGCTTTCGCATTTCCACCTCATCCAGAATCTCTGCAGATGCCAGCTCTCGGCATATCTCATTACCATCCTCTCGCAATCTTTCCTCATCTTCCTTGTCGTCGTCGCGCGTCGGGGCGCAGAAGGAGTTGCGCTCGGCGCGCGTTCTCCTCTCTTGCCGAGGGAAAAATCTGACGGGTTCCCTCGCGCAGGCGTGATCCGCGGAATCGAATAAACAGAGAGCAACAATTCGAGCGAGAGTTTTGACTCGCGCCTCCTGCCCTCCTTTTCGGAAATGGTGTCTCGGAGTCCGCTGGCCGAGAAGGATCATCCGCGCGTCGCTCTTGTACCGAACCTCCTCTGATCATCTACCTCTTCTATTCTCATCCGATTCATTAACACGCCTGTGTGAGAGGGAGGATCGAATACTCGCCGCTAGTTTACGTTGGGATCGTCTGGGTCCGTTGTACGCGTTCGCCAAAATGGCGGCGGTGGCGTAACATCGAGTGACGTTCGCAGTTCGTCGGGTCCCTTCTTGGGGGAGTGGATCCCTCGATCGAGGAGTTGACATTTCGTTGATCGCTAAACCTGTAAAGCCAGCCGATTGTCTCGGTGCCAGGGTCGGTCGTGAGGGGCTATGGAATCAGCGATGGTGGGTGGCGGTGATTGCAAAGTCGCCACCGTGGAGGTCGAGGCGGCCGCGGCGGACAACACGGCAACCCTCCCGGTGACCAGGCCGCTGAACCCGCAGAGCTCGTCGCCGAACGCGCAGGACAACGCCGAGAAGAACAACGCCGCGAACAAAGAGATGGAGCTGAAGAACGTCCGGTCCACTCCAGCCAAAAAGTAAGACCGGCCGTAGTAGTCCAACCCACTAGGACCGCTAGGATTCTACCCGTCCTCCGCCTCCTACTCCCACAAGACTCGACCTAGCATCTTAGGGTACGCCCCCATCAGAGATCCGCGATAGAACGTTGATGAGAGCCACGATGAGAGTCAATACGATCAAATACTTTCTATAGTCGCTATTATTGAGGCTTTAGAATACCGTAGGTCATCAAGATACACTGATACTGTCATCAAAATGGGGGTGCTTACATCGATGACCAATTCGTATCGACGCTCCCATAGCTTCTATCTCAGCTCTGACACCAGCGTACCCTAAGTTAATCTTGGCTACCCCAAGGAAGCCGAAGTTAAGCGATCACAAATTTGCTCCCGGTTTGTTGGTACATTTTTCACAATTGGGGTGTCTACATTACCAACAAGGTTTTACCAATGCTCTCAGAGTGTTCACACAGCTCGGATGCAAGCATACTCGCAAGCACCTAGCAGCGAGCCTCATCAGGTCTCAGGTCTGGTACTTTTTCGGGATGTTTGCTTGAACCACTCACGTTCCTGCTACTAATCTCGCATCTCTGACAGGAACGTACCCTAAGTTCTGGGACTGGGAAGCCAGGTAGCCAAAGTCGAACGATCCAGCGCAGGTCCGCGTTCTGTTTGCTCGCGTTAGACGTCCTCTTAGCGCACTCCCAACGCGTCCGCGCGCTCTTGCCTCGCTATTAAGCAAACGTTACGCTTTCCTCGCGGCAATTATACCGGAGACTGAATGGGAGTAGGTCAAGAACCCACTTGACCGGCAGCTGTGGTACTACTATGTAATGCGCGCGCTAACGAACGGCTACTATTTAAGGCAGCGCGCCGGACTTTTCGCCTTTTGTCCTCAAGCTCGAGCTACTACACAATCGTGCGCGCGTGCGGCTCATTTCGTTCGTAATTAGCGGGTGAATCGCCGCGGTGTCGGGGAGTAATTAGGCCGTCGAATGAACCGATACTACCCCCCCCCCTCCACCCGCCAACCCTTTCTACATATATTGGGATTGAATATGGTGGAACCCCCCTAGTTCCGAAAGTATCCAGTTGTTCCGCCACGGACGGATATCGATTCTCCGGAATTCCGATAGCGCACCGGCGGAATACTGGGACGAGCGTCGCGCGGCGTGGCGCGGTGCGGTGTGGCGTCCAGACGTTTCTCCGGCCGGATGCCAGCGTCCGACGCGTATCCTCTCGCTCGATTCCCGGATGGTATAATGATTTTCAGTCCATAGTCCCCGATTCCCGATGAGCTCCTGCACGCGAAATCGAGTCTGTCTCTCGAGCGACCAGGCTTTGTGCGAGTCGCGCGGGCCTTTTGTTCTGAGATCGGCGGGATGAAATGAACGTCTGGGTGAGTAGCGGAAAAGACGCGTGCAGAATCGGGGATGATTGGAGAAATCTGGGACGGGGTTGTGCATGATGCTGGAATGTGTGAGTGGTTCTTTTTTTTTGTTGGGTTAGAAATGGGAAAAATTGGGGTTGGCTGCTGGATGTTGCGGAGTTAAGGGATGCTTTAAAATAGACACCATATACTCAGGTGTGTGTGTGTGTGGTTTGTTAGGTGTACGAGGACTTTTAGGGGTGATTTTATGGAAATGATTTTCTGAAATGTATCGATGGCTCGCTAGTTGTGTGAGGATTTAGGGCGTCAATGTTCAATAGAATAACCCTAAAATTAATTTCTATGATTTTATTTCCATTAGTAGAAACTATTGAGTAGCTGAATTAGTATCTCATCTTTTTGAATATCAATACATGTGTTCATCATAAATCCTTCTAACAATATACTCAAAAATATATAGCATCATTACAATGTATTTTCTGGTCAAATAATTCAGCTCACCGTGTCTGGAATACGTGGCACTCAGTCTAAACGAGCCAGCAATGTTTCCAGCAACTCTAAACGTACGATCCTGTACACAATAGCCATACGAACAACATTGAATCCATGCGTTGGGCACTCTCACAGAAGAACCACGCCGTAGATAGCAATAAGCGTTGCCCGAGGCAGTGCGTGTGCGCTATCGTTGTGCCACGAGGAAAAAGAAGTATGTAATAGAAACGGGGTGGCTCTTTTCTCGAAAAATCTCTATTCGACGACCCAGCTATAGAATATATCGTCTTCTCTAGACGGCCCTTTCCACTCGGCAACCTTTTATATCCGATGCGTGCGAGAAAGGGAAGCGGAACGAGAAGGATTGGAAGAGAGAGAGAGAGAGAGAGAGAGAGAGAGAGGGATAGAGACAGAAGGATAGAAAGAGAAAGGCAGGGGTGGTTCTCGTCGAGGGATGGTTTCGTCTGCGTTTCTATTCGCGACGCACTTCGTTAGCTGTCGCGGTGGCTGTGAAGCGTCTTGCGTCTAGTGTGCATTATACGCAGCCCCGAGTTTATGCACTCGCGCACGTACAACACACACCACAACCACCACCACCACCACCACCACCACCACCGTCGACATCGCACAACCCTAAGCCCGTGGAGAGAGCCTGAAAGGAATAACTAACCGACCGAGGTTGCGACCACGAACCTATGAGACTCGTTCTCGAGAAAGAATCGAGGAAATGGAGCGCGAACAACGAGCTGTTTCGTGGAACAGGAGGGACACAGGTCTATCTTCGATATATCGAACCCGTGCGATGGCGAGCATTAACCCTGGAATATCAGCTTTTCCACCAGGGGGGCTGACGAACAACTCGAGCCGAGCTGAGCCGAGCTGAGCGTGAAACGCGCCAAGGGACACAACGTCTACCGATCTCGCCATTCGGCTCCCTCGTCTTGGCTTACAGCGGCCACAACTTTTTTTCTTGAAATTTCATGTCGGCCTTCTCGAGAAACAGGATTTAAAACTACACCGCTGAGAGAGCCTTTGGAATTGGCACTGGCCTCTACCAGTCCATTTGTTCATTCGAGTAGCTCCGTAGAGTCATTGGATGTGTATGAAAAAATTAAGAAAAGTGTGTTTTTATTGTGAGCTTGAGTTTTAAAACACATTTCTCTCTTGTTCCGATTGGAATGAACAATGCAAGATCAGCTGAGTAAAAGGAAGAGCACGATTCGATCAATTGTTTTTATCGTGGTCTTTGTTGTAAACGATACAAGACACAAGATTTACAGAAAATTTTACAATCTACACATATCGAGGTGCCTCTCATGTATATGTATATGTATATTGAGAAGTACAAACAAGGGTGTACATTGAAAAATTATTTTTATTGTGGGCTACGACCTAATTGATTACAGACGGATTATAGTAATGTTCCAGCTTTTCCATTCATAGTCTAATCTTGAGGTCGATTACCGATGACTACAGAACTTATTTTGTCTCCTAAGAAAGATTTTACTTCCATTATTAGAGACTCATCCTATCTCATCCTTTTTAATATCAATAAATATGTTCATCATAAATCCTTATAACTAGACTGCGGATTTTTATGCATGTATAAAGAAATTGATTGGATGAAATATAAAATAGTAATAGATTCGAAAAATTTAAGAACATTGCAATATTGTTTTTAACGTATCAAAATCATTAAGGGTTGAAATGAATTTTTATTTTATTCCCGCTCTCTAAAATTAATGTAGAACATTTTTATTTTCCATTAAGATCCACAGTTTACTTATAACAATACACTAAAAAGAAATATAATATACGCATCATTACAATATATTTTCTATCATTCTTGTCAGCTTCCTCAAATCATTAATATAATCATTTTAAACTTCTCCAGCGTCCCAAGCTTTCGTTATACTCGCGTGGGAGAGTGTACGAGCGAGAAAAAAATAAATAAAAAATTAAGCAGAGACATAATGGAGCACAGAAGAGTGATCCCGTCTTCCCCAGTTAAAACGTTAAGGGGCTTCTTTATTTGACGAGTTAAAGATATGAAACCGTTGAATGACCGTGTATACACGGTGTCCCATTGATCGCAGTGCCAGTAAAAGGAAAGCAGACGATCCTCACAGAAACGTATTGAAAAAGTGACGCGAGATTTTTCCTCGTAGAAGCCTCGTTTTCCAGATAACCCAATTTGAATGTGTGTCGAGTAGCCGTGTCATTTAACTCGGTTGACGCGGCTCTTCATTAATTACCGTTTCTACTTTAATTACAAGTGAACCCGTTCTTGAGAACGGAACCCCCTCTCGATAAAATTTCGCGAACATCTACATTTTTGCCAAAGCCACTTTCTAACCGTGTTCAATGATACTTGTTTCTTGATTTGAAATTTCGTACCATATTCACGTTGAATTCATACAGTGCATAGCCCTTTTATTTATCCTTTGTATTCAGTTATCTGAATTTCTATGAACTGTGTTGTATTGTTCGTTGAGATCTGTATATTCGAGAATTTTTATGCAAAATATCTTTATTAACTTTTGGTGCAGTGTGTTAAAAACATCATCTGAGTTTTTGGTGAAAATTAAAATACGGAGGTGTTTCTTTTATTGACAGAGATACCCTCGTGGGAAAAAACGCAGCAAACATATTACAGTGATGTAGCGATGTAGCTCCCATCGCCTGGTCCGAGCAGGGATACGAAAATACAAAGGGATAGTGTCGAACGTAGAAAAGAACAGCACATGTAAATACAATTTCAAATTTCAAATTAAAAATTTTCAAATTTTAAATTTTAAATTTTCAAATTTTAAATTTAAAATTTGATGTGAGTCGGATCCAATCGGCCCCAAATATTTTCTAGATCATTTTCGTAACGCTTGTCACAACTCTGAGGGATGAGACTAAAAAACTTATGGACAAAAAATAAGGTCCACCCTAGTAAACACAAACCACGCGGCCGAAAACCAAATCCATAGCGTTGATTAAACCAGGCCTGAGCCACTCGTGCTCCGATAGACGATGACGTAATCGGCTCGCCCCACTATCGTACTCTGGTTGCCCGTGCGGACAGGACTCGCGCTGGCCGGCAAGGTGGGGGTAACCGATGCTGCGTTATCGACTCTCGGAGCACCAGTTGGCCATGCCAGAATTAAACCACTAAATACAGCTGAAATTATACCTAGCGTCATTTTAATAAGAAAAATGCCAAAAATAAGTTGGTGAAAGTCCCATAAAAAAATAATGAAAAATGAAGAATTTTTGTAATTGGATTAGTAGTAGTACGGTATCGAATAACGCGGCATGTTTACACTGTTCGACGACCGAGGCAGCTCGACTTAGATCGGGACTTAGATCGTGGAGCTCTGAGGGAGCTAGATCGCGATTTTACTCTATCGTTAATACACACAATTCCTTATACTCTAGAGTTTTTACGAATGCATAAAGATGAAACTGTACTGATTCTGCAATGAAACCCAGCACGAATAAACGAACCAAAAATGAGAATGCAGTTTAGAAATTGATCCAGTGAGGATTTAAAGACCGGTAATTCAATTTAACTCAGTCCTTGCGGTTATAAGCTAAATTGCCTAGAAAAAGCAATTTTCTATGTCCCATATCCACTGAAACTCCAGTCAACGTCGAGCTATAGACGACAATAAATAGAATAGATTGGATAGAAATGATCTCGCGGTGCAGCGGTTCTAATTTTCCCGTAGATCGATCCGGCTCGCTCTCGGGGTGAGAGGAAAAAGACCTCGTTACGGAGAGGAGAGGAGAGGATCGATCGCGGGATAATGGCGCGAACCAGTTTCCCGGGGATTTGTAATTTATTAATATCGACCGAGTGGCGAGGCATAACAGTGATACGCCGGGTGTATACGCGCTGAGCGATATACCTTCTCGAATTACACAGTCGCAGTCGCAATTGCATTAACACGGGCTGAAAGCGTAGCTCTTGCTTCTAGACCAGCAGCGGGACAGGACAGTATCGCGCGCATACCTCGCCGGAGAACAAGCTCGCGAAAACAATCCGCGTGCAAAAGAGCAGCCTCGCTCGGCCGACACGACGCCGCGCCGAAAATAACGCGAAAACGTGCTCGGTGAATCGCCTCGCCCGCCACGACCCGCGTTGAAATCGCCTGAAACAACATCGACTATAAATATAAACATATTTAGCAGTTCGAATTTCAGCCTTTTTGCACATCAAACTTAGCAACCTCTCGATTTGTTGTACCAGAAATTCATTGTTGCTGAGAGTCCGTTGGTACAAACTGGGATTCTGTGTTTGTTTTCAGACGATTTTTATTATGTAGGTTAAAAATTATGGTAAACAAGGCATCGCTCTTTTTTGTGTCTCAGATCGATTGTTTTCGTGACTTTGTTGGAAGAGAATGGAATTCTGTATTTGTTGCTAAACGACTCTTCTGGTCGAGGTTGACAATGATGGTGATTGGAAAATGTTAAGTAGGAATTCTGTTCATTTTTATTAAATTCGGTTTAGGAGTTTCTCTATGAGATTATTATGGTGTTGGGATAAATGTTAGTACACTTCTTTTATGTATGCTGTTTAGAAAGTAGGTTGTATTTTTGGAGTAATTTAAAAAACATTATAACGGGTTCAACTATTTCATTTGGTGATTAATGTGACTGACTGTTAGTGCTTTATTATAAGGGTTGTAACATTGCTTGGATTATTTGACTTGTCACTTCAAGTGACACTACAAGGATGTAAAATTGCTTGAATTATTTCTCTTATCACCCAAGTGGCTCACTTTTAGTACCTTATTACAAGGGTAGTAAAATTTCTTGGATTATTTCGCTTGTTTCTTAAAGTAATTAATTTTTAGTGTCTTAACACAAGGGCGGTAAAATATGAAGGTAGTAAAATTGCTCGGAGTATTTCACTTGCTGCCTAACGAAATTCATTTTAGTGCCCCAATGTAAGGGTAGTAAAATTACCAGTATCTATTCACTGATTACCTAGACCAATTTATTTTTAATGTCTCGTTACAAGGGTAGTAAAATTGCTTGAATTATTTCTCTTGTTACTGAAAGTGACTCATTCTTGCTATCATATTTTAAAAGTAATAAAACTGCAAGAAGTTCTTCATTTCTAGTGTCCCAATAGGAGGTTAATAAAACCGTAGGGCCGGTCAAATTAAAATTACCTCTTGTCTTAACACAAAAATAATAAAATATAACAAAACAGTGTTCGTAGATCTACAAAAACAGTTTTCTCTTTTATCGCAGAAGCGAAGGAATAATTGCAACCCAAGGAATCCACCTGCAGTCGTCTACAAAATAAAATCCAGGTCATCTTAACTCACATCTCCAGCCTCAAAAAAAAAATGCCACATCATACTTATTAATATTTGGCAGTCATCTGGATGGTAAATAAAGCGTTAAATCGAGTTTCCACGCGAGCGGATCGCGAATCGTGTGTAGCATCGCGTTTAAAACCGCCGCAGGGGAAGAATACGTCGGTGATTGGACGCGCAGGGGTGAAATTCGACGAGAGAACACACAGATGAGGCGAGGGTGAGTTGAGAGGGCCAGGTACAGAGAGAAAGACCAGCGGCAGAAAGTAGGTACTTCGAAAATATCGACCGGCAGAGTCCAGAGCTGTTTCGCCTCTGCTGGGAAAGAAAGAGAAAGAGAAAGAGAGAGAGAGAGAGAGAGAGAGAGAGAGAGAGAGAGAGAGGGAGGGAGAGTCTGTGCCATCATCCCGGTGTTTCCACTTCTCGCCGCTTTACTTCTTCAGAAGTGCAGGAAAAAGGCCATATCGGCTCTCGGTGGCTGGTTTTTTTCGTATCGTCGCCGTGGAAACATCCCCGAAACCTCTTTTTCTTCCGCTTTACCCCCTCTCGGTTTGCCAGCCTTGCGGAATTTCGTTTGGCGCGCCTCGTAACATCGTTTTCGCGCCGGTGTCTCGCCCGGAAATTCTTCTCCCGGCGAAAAGAAGTCTCGAACTTTTCGCGTTAATCCCGGAAAATGGCCCGTTCATCCGTGACTAGCAAAACCAGATAACGGCGGATGGGGCTGTTAGTCCCGGTTAAGTGTCGCGATAAAACCCCGCGGTGGGATGCCACGAGATTCGAACGATTTAATACGAAGTTGTAATTCGATCGAGGTAAAAAATATCTGTGGTGTGTTTCGTTTTTATAGATGCTGCTGTTACCGTTTATTGTAGACGATAAATCTGATAATGACACACGGTAGAAATATTGTAAAAAACTTCAGAGGAAGAGGCGAGATTAATTTACGTCGGTCTTTGATCTTCGTTTTGTATTGCTCGCGATTAATATCTTTACGCAAAATAAAAATAATGATGTAAATGATCTAAACAATATTTTGAATAGTGGTACAGCAATTTTTATTAGTGACATTGAGCCACCACTCGAATGTTGATGTCAAAACGAACTTTTTGAAAATTGTTAAGCACAAGCATAAAGGCATAAAGAAATGGCTGGAAAACCTCGCGCATCTTTCCGAACATCGCACGATGATGGCGATCGCGATAATCGAAGGGAAGGAAGAGGAATAAAAAGAGGAACTACCCTACAAGGGTACACGGGCTCGTGCGGAACACAATAAAGTCTGGGCGCCAGCCCCTGAAACTGCATCGTGACAAAGGGTGGTTAAGCCGTTCTCGAGGAAGATGCACCGTATGTCCCGGCCCCTAACTCAGGCAGACGTCGCGACGCGGCGTCGTCGTTGCGTCAATTTCCTGATAAAAAGAGAAAGAGAGAGAGAGAGAGAGAGAAAATGCGAAAAATCCTTTATCGGCTTTTTTTGGTCGTTCCCGAATATAAAAAAGGGGAGCACGCATCGGATCGGTGGCGCGCGCGCGATTAATTGCCGGCGCGGTTAGGCGCGTCGCGACGCGCTCCCCTACGCTCTGGATTATCGATTCCGCGTACCTAACCTTTAACGAGAGAACAGGCGTCGCGGCGCCTGGCGTCCGTTCCGTCAGAGACGCCGGAGCGTTAACGATCCTCGCGCGGCCGTTCGCCGCGCGAGTTTGAGCTCGCGATCGAAGATCGAGGAGGATCTAGAGAGGGAAGTTCAGAGGTGTGTGGTTCGACAGAGAGGGAAGATCGAGGATCGAGGAGGATCTAGTGAGGGAAAAATCGAGCAGTGCGTCGAACAAACGGGAGTGAAAATAGCGCGAACGACGACGGTCGTCAGTCGACGCTCGTGAATAATCGAAGCGCGGTCTCTGCTCTAGCCACCGCCGCGGCAAGTTGAACGAACCATTCACCCGGCGCGATAGAACACTGCTATGGTACTTTTGTGGCACGCGATGCTGTAGACACTGCGTGGACAGACTGTTTTCTGTGGTCAGTTGACGTAATTTATCTGGATCATGGAGGTGGAGATCGTGCCGTTCATGGAGAACAACGCGAACGGGGGTGGGAATGCGATGAGGCGAGGGAGCAGGGTGCAAATCGTGAGGAAGTCACGGTGAGATTGTCTTTTCTGCAGATAACCTGCAGCCGATAGAAGTCATTTAAAGAAATTCTTTCCGTTTTAAAATGGTTCTGTTTTAAATCCTACATTTTGTTGAATTGTTCGCCGCGCTATTTTATCCACCGCTACAGAGATTCGGACGTCCTTATTCTTAAAGGATATCCATCAGCTGATCAAACATTGGGAGACAATTATAGAAAATGCTAGTGACCGATTAATAAAACTGTCATATTAACCCGTAAGCGCAAAATTAACACAAGCTGCGTTACTAGTGCCCTGGTACGAAGGTAGTAAAATTGTTTGGAGTGTCTTATTTATTACCTGAACCAATCAATTTTTACTTAATCAATGTGTTCGAAATGTGTCTGAATATAAAGATAGTAAAATTAGCAATCTTTTCAAAATCACAAGGAGTTATTAGCGCAAGATTAATACAACTTACAGAGATTCATCTGCGAAAACTATAATTCAGGTATAAATAAGATATGGTAACAAGACAACGATGGTAAGATAGGAGAAAAAGGGAGATACCGGACTAAGATAGAGTGAAAAAAAATGGCGATGTTAGGATCGCGGGATGGCCGTGCGTGACCCGTTGAACCGAGGTCGAGGTTCACGCTCGAGTTACCGTTCTTTTGCCGCTTGCAGGACGTCGCTGTTCATTATCATGAGCTTCATCTACGCGAAGCTGCTGGTAGTCGTGTGCATCGCTTACGTGATCAGCGAGGTGGTCACGCACAAGCTTCCTCTATACTACTACGAGGGATTCTTCACGTATCTGTACGGGGTTAGCATCCTGTTCCTGCTTTACGTGTTCTGCTTCCTGCTGCAAGAGAGCGCTTGGTGTGCTAGGGGCAGCGACAGCCCACCACCACCACCTAGACCACCGAAGCCCATCAAAGAACTTAAGGAGAAGAACACGAAGAAAGATAAGAAGGATAAGGAGCAGAAGACTCCGAAGACCAAGAAGGAATACCAGGTTTGACTCTAATGTCTTTATTGTTGGTGGACGAGGTATTTCGAGCTGGCACAGTTTACACGTTAAAAGAGTTAAACAACACGAAAGCTTAATGAAAACAATTAAGTCGTGTGACGATTTGGGTCTGTAAAAATTTTGAAAGAATTGAATTTAAAATGAAGCATTCTTGACGTCCCCGAGCAAATTCGATTAAAATAGATTCTCTGGAAATGTTTCAATGGCTAAATAAAAATTCAGAGTCATTTTTTGGATTTAAATTTGATTGGATTTAAATTTGACCGTTCTTGACGTCCCTGACTAAATGAAAAAAGATCTTAGATCAAATTCACTTAAACGACGTCAACCTTCACGAGCAAGAGACGAAACTGACAAAGTTAGAGACCTTTTTGCTTCACCTCGGGCAACAAGCACCACTCCATTAAATAATAAAGGTTATGAATATTATACTCGGTCTTCAATCGTCTACAAACTGCTCTATTTTGAAGGTATATTTCAAGAAAAATTTTTTATGGATAACTTGTACCAGATCGGAGTATCTCGAGCCAGGATTATGAATTTCGAGAGGCGTGTTGCCCGTGAAGTGTATTTCGGTCGGTCGGTACGAATATCGAGCCGATGATGCGATTTTAAGAGAGTCACTTTCGGTGCTGACGTAAGTGGGTTAGCCCGTCGAACGTGGAGCATCGAGCAGGAGGCACGTGCGGCTGCCTTTACCTCCCATTCATTATCACGTGGCTCCACTTCCAAACTGAAACTCGGCAGTTTCGAGCTCATTAAAGTCTTTTCGGGGACGGTCATTACGGGATTAGACTCGCGAATTTCCACGGTAGTCGAGTTCTAGATGGAAGCTTAACGACGACACTGCTCTGAGATAGGAAATACTGATTCAGGACGCGGCGGACGTTGAGGCTGGAGTGGCTACTCGCGCACTGAGGAAGCGGAAGACGTCGCAGAACGACCAAAGCCATGGCAGTTTCTTCCTTCGAATCGGAGCTATCGGTGAGACCTTGAATTTTATTCTGTTTTGCGCACTAGACGTTTATTTTGCCATTGGCAAGAACTTGGATTTTATCTTGATCCTATTCTCGATAATGTGAACTGGAAGAGATTTCCCAATTTTAGTGGTTCCGTTCATTTTCTGATTTGTCAGAGCTTACATTTTTCGTGTACTGCAAGAGAGTATAAAATTTTTGTTGTTGTGTCCATCAGCTTTCGGATTGGGGACCATGGTGTACAATGGTCTGGAGTTCGGCACATTCTTCGAGGTGCCACCCACGTCACCGTGCTATCAGATCCTCCAGGGCGTCAACCCGCTACTCCAGATGATCTTCACTTTCATGCAAATGTATTTCATCTTCATGAACTCGAGGGTAGGTACTTGACCCCTGAAGAGAGCAACCACTCGCTCGAACCGGGAAAGGTTCCTAAGCATCTGACCGTTCGTTTTCCCAGCTGAACATCCACCGCTTCAAAGTGATCGCGCGTTTCGGTCTGATGCACGTCGTCGCCACCAACCTGTGCGTCTGGATCCGCACGCTCGTGCTCGAGAGCATCAAAGAAATCACCAAGCATCATCAGAAAATAGGACAGTTCGAGGCCGGCATCCTTGGTTAGTAGCTTCGAAAATATTCTGTTCTTAGAAACTGAAGATCAAGATACAAAATCTTGTATCTGTCTTGAAAACAGTTAAAATTTATTGATACAAAGTGTTAGGGCAAGGACCCTACAGGTGACTTTATGATACGGTCGACCATCTGGGAGTTTATCTGAAATTTATTTCTTGACATCCAGCCATTGCCATTGCTTTAGTAGACCGGTCTGCAGTCAACATATGGTACATGGTAACAGAAACAATTAGAAGGTTTTTTAACTTATGCATTTAATTATGCATTTAATTTAGCGGCTAATAAAGAGACCGTATCGTAAATAAATATCTGAGAAATACCAGCGGCCCAGTCACCCACCACCCTACACTTGGAGAGCGGTCAGTAGACCAAATTTTGGGGGTAGTTAGTAAGACAGTTTGTATCAGTTCAGTTCAGTAACAACCTCAGACTAGATACAGTACAAGTACATTGGTACGTGTAACACGATACACATTGAATTCAGAGTCCACATCAGTGGTGGCCCTTTGGGTTTAGACGACACCAAGTGCAATACCCAAAGCTACTGACACATCAATCAATTCTTAAGACAACGAAGTAAATACGTTAAATAATTACTCAGTACAGGAATATATCAAAGGATATCATTCTACACTTCTAAATTACAGTGACTCTCAAACTTTCGTATTTAATATTAATGTTAACTAACAGTCTCTCCTTGTTTTACCAGAATCTTGAGAACGAACAAGTCAATTTATCCTTCCCTGTGGGAATCAAAAACTATGTTTTACAATTTTTTCCAACGATACAAACACACCTCAGAATTTTTAAAACTCAGAACACTTCACTAATATTTAATTGAAATCCTGAAATGTCCAGAGAGCATCAAGCAGCACTCGATGCGAAACGCAGGCGCAATTCTGGGCACTGCACCCAGAGACGTTGCATTTTTGCGCGAGGCTTCATTGACCGCCACCAGGGCGTCGACCTCAGCTGCATCGACGGTCGCCAGCACGACCGTTGCTCCATTAGGTCGTGTGATGAGAACGACGGCACGGGCGGTCGCCAGGGCCGTGACAACACCGACGACAACCACCACCACAGGATGGAACCCTCCACCTACGATGATGGCCTCCACCTCCGCACCCCTGCCTAATTTGACGACCACCGCTGCCACTACCTTGTCCACTCTCTTGACAACCCTCACGCCGAAAACCACCACCGAAGAGAGGACCACGACCACCACCACGACTACCATCCCCAGCACCACCACCACCACCTCGACCACTACCACCCCTTCAACTACCTTCCCCGGAATCCTGATGGATATGGTTAATGCACCGCAGGCTGACAGCAAAGAACAGGTGAGGGACACGTGCCTCTGCCTATTGAATATTCGCTTTTTCGTTGGCGGAGGTCCAAGTCTCCAAAAGTCTGTCCATTTTTTGCACTAAGAGTGGCTTGTAGTTTAACACTAAACCTACCACTGATTATACATCTACTTCCACTTTAACAAACTTCTTTATTCCAGCATATACTATAATTAAAATTGTACACAATCCAAGTAAACACAATCTCGTCATTTTTGTAAGTAAAACATTTTAATCAGTTTTAGTGCTCAGTAAGTTTAGTGTTAATGTACTTGAACGATGAGGGTGGCTACTATCTTCCCTATCTTTATTTTGAGGTCAGCAAAGTTTTGGCAATTTAAAGAACTTATATGAAACAATTTAAACAACATCAATGAAATGAAACAAGGGCAAGAGTATTTCCCTGAAACAACAATCGGTGCACCTTATAAAAATTAAAAAGGGACAGATCTTAATACCCTACGTATCCAATAAACATAAATAGGAATGGTGCGTCCAATTTCTGAAAAATATATTCTTTTTCAGGTTCACCAGTTCTTCGACACGAACAATCACACAAACAGCACCGAATACTGGAGCCCTAATTTCGGTATCATTGCTGAGGCGTTGACAGACGAGGAGATCGCTTCAAACTCGTGCGGTCGCGTGAACATTATGGGAACCATCGTGCAAGACGCAGAACCTTACCTGTTTCCCTTCATAATCGAGTACAGTCTGATCGGAGCTGCGGTGATTTATGTGATGTGGAAGCATATTGGCCGGCATCCTCGTTGGCCTCACCAGGTGGAGGCTGATCTTGAGCGCCGCCTGGAGGCTATGCTGTCTCGGAGAGCCGTCGCTTTGGCTCATGCAGGTAATTGCTGGACCCAATCTGAACTTTATCATCGTTTAGTGCACGTCGATCCTGTAGTACCCCGAGTCTCTTAGTAAACGCAGGTTGCGTCGAAAATTGCTGTAGATATAACGTATAACACGTCGGTTGTTTGATGGTAACCGTAGCTCAGCTTATTCACTTCAAGCTTTAATTCGAGTCCTCGAAAGTTCCAAACTGTCTGGTAAAAGACGTTCGTTAGTTTCCTTATTCGTTACAATCTGGTAATTCGTTTTATCACCTGAGTTCAGGTACAGAACTGTTTGGATTTTGAGTATCGCACTGTAATTTAAAAAGTGGGTCACTCTTTTTCAATTGGCAATCGTTGGAACTTGGCCTACAGTCTCTGAGCCCTCGAACATGATAAAATTCCAACGGGAACCGATAAAAAAAAAACTAATTTAACAGTAAACCTACCGAGCCTCGGAAGTAACTGGTACATGTTCCCTTATAAAAATATTAAGATTGATTTTACTTAGACTTTGTGCGGCTCCTATTGTAATACGCGCTCTACTAAAGACATCTATAGAATCATTTCTCATGAAATCATTTTTATTATTTCAATAATTATGAAATAAAAAATCGTAGTAGGTTCAGTGTTAAACATCGTCTCAAACTTGAAAGAAATTCTCTAAGCCTAGAAGGAACACGAAATGATTGAAGCCAGCGAATAGCGCGGCATCGAGTACTGTGGTGAGACAACAAGAATCTCCCCGGGGCAAGGCTTGTGTCCCCACTCTACCTTCCCCCTCTACGACGCGTTTCGTCTCTGTCGTGCATGAGTGGAGTACTGGCGAAGAGAGAGTAACTTTTCCCCGCAATTCGTGCTCCCTCCTCTCATCTGGCAACACTGCTGCCAGGGACCTTCTTGTCATCTCGCCACGATACAGCAATTTCCGATACCGCCTCGCCCCATTCCATCCGATCACTCCCCTGCACACCAATCGGGGCTACGAGCGAACCGCGCGATATCTCCCTCCGAGAGGTAGCCCCGTCCGCATTAGATCAAGACCTCCCACTAAAGCCTCCTCTGAACGCGTAATACTAGGTCACACAAGGGTGGACTGTGTAGGAGCAAGCAAAGGACTGTTCTTCGGCCTGCTGCTGCTGGTCGGTTCTCTGATCTGCTTGATTCTCTTCTTCGTGCTGATCCACCACCCAGACTTCGGTCTGATCGCGATATACCTGGCGGACGTGTCGCACTGCGTGCTGATGGTGCTCTCGATCATCGCCATAATCGTGGGCTTCATCCGCGTGCAGAGCCTGAAGTTCAAGGCGGAGGAGCAGAGCGACCTGAACGACATCCTGCTCCGTGTCTCCGGATTCGGGCTGTTCATCTACGCCGTGTTCAGCGTAATCGCTGGATCGTTGGCAGCGTTCACGCACGAGCCTAACCTGCTGGTGATGCTGACGGGTCTGTTGTCCGTGGCCCACGTGATCCTGCAGATGCTGTTCATCGCGGACGTGTCTCGCAGGAGGGTCCACCTGCCGGAGCACGACCGCAGCAAGCCTGGACGACAGGTGGTCACCTTCTTGCTGATCTGCAACCTGACTATGTGGGTGATCTACACGTTCGAGTCGCAGAAGGTGATGGCGAACCCGGTCCAGCTCGACTTCTACGGGTTCCTCGCCTGGGCCATCGTGCAGAGGGTCACCCTGCCGCTCTGCATCTTCCACAGGTTCCACAGCGCGGTCACGTTCGCGGAAATATGGAAGACCAGCTACAAGGCGCGCCTCGAGTAAAACAGACACTCGACGATCGAGCGTCCTTCGTCGGGATTCACGGCCCGGAGCGATCGCGAGTACAACAATCCCGACTGAACAGGTATCACCGTTCGAACATTCCAACGGGGCCCTCTGTTCGTATCGATCCAGGATCCTCCGTCGATCAGGACCGCGGTAGGTAGACAGGCTCTCGACAACGAAGCTGATCGGTCGGAGGCTCGTCGAGAGAACAGGGAACTCGATTGGCTAGCGAAAGAGACCCAGGCGTGTCCTCCGAGGATCCTATATCCTCTTTTCCGCAACGTGGTTCGTTGCTGATGGGACCCTGTGTACTTAGCGTCCTCCCGATGCCGCACAGGACCGCCAGGAGTCCTTTTGTTTTTCTCTGTTTGTCGGAACAAAGCAGTTCAACAAAGTTTGGTTCTCGGTTGTTCTCCTTGCTTAAAGCAGCTTGACACGTTGCTTCCTTGATCGGCGAGTGAAACGAGGAACGCCAGGACCGGCGGGTATATACCGGTCGCGTCTACGCGATCGATACATTGCTCGATGGATCGAGAATTCTCGCCAGGAAGCGCGAAGACCAAAAAATCGATGAGACGAGAGCACCGTGTGCGTGTCCGAACGTGCACACGGGGCGACGACGATGCCAATTCTCACACACGGAACCAGGGCCCATTTCCTTTTTCACCGCGTTTCAAGCGCTCCACGATCTCTATAATAACTGCCGCCAAATTTTCTACTTTTATATATTATATACGTACCCATCATGCATCGAGAACATCGGGGCTCTTTGCAGGTTTGCTCTTCGGTGTGTCGGTTTCTCTTTGCGACGGTGATGGGGGATGGCGATTATGACGGGATAGATTAAATCGGGATAGGACGAAGAGCAAACGAGAGCCTCGACGAGTCACCTCATTAGGAAACAAGTACGTTCTTCGTTAGCACGGTCTGCGATAAATGTGTAGAGGAAGAAAGGAAGCGTCGGAGAATCGCAACGGAGGGTGCGGAACGAGGGCGGGGAGGCTCGATGCAGGAGCAGGGTGTCTGTTTCGTTGCGATACGCGCGGGTCTCTGCGATGCACTTTTCGAGGGAAAAGTCTCGAAAACTTGTCGAAAACAATCGAGAAATTTCGTCTTTCCTTTAAATAATCGTTTAATCAGATGCTATGTAAATATGTCCCCTTGCTTATTACTTGTTAATACTTCGATTTTAATATATTATTACAAAAAATGTTAAAATGCATGTCAGAAATTTGTGTGGACTCAAAGATGAATTAACGAACGGTTCACCTAGACGGTTCTGGGGTAAGTGCTGAGCGGTCTTACACAGTCCTCTTACCAGAAGGCACCCTCGCCTTCCCCACTCCGTGGCCAGATCCTTCAGGAAAAACCCATCTTATTCTTTAAGCAAGCGGTACGACCTCGGGTCGCCTGCCATACTTAAGATTCCTAATTTTCTAAACACGTGTCAACGGATGCGCCCCATCAAATGTCTGCACAACTTCGAGTTGCCAGGCATTGTCTCGGGTTTTTCCGTTGACGGAGCTACGCCTTGAGAGGCTACTTCGAACCCTTGACCCTACCATAAATTACCCAAAAGCGAAATAACATCGGGCCATCTGGCTAATATTACTCTTAAAAATAAGCTGTTGCTAACATGCAGTTTAGACTTTATCTAGAAGAAGTTAGTTCTTCCTTCTCAACTTGTTTAGGAGACTTTATCAAAAAGCTAGCACGAATAAGTTAACAAATTGTGCTCAAGGTTGTATGAATAGTGCACACTTCTCAAGCTATGAAGAATTTTATTTAAGCATTGAGATAATGTTAGACTAAAGGAGCGACAGACAGTCGGAGATTTTCTTCTCTCCCTTAAATAATTATTTCATTAAGTAAAGTGTAAATAAATTTGAAAATACGAGATTATTTATGAATATGTTCTATCGTGATCATGATTACGTAGATTATTGAAAATGATTGAATCCAGAAGTTTGATTGCGTGACTTCTTGGATTTTCATTGTGGAAAATGTAAAGAAGATTTTCCGAAGAGCTTTCCTTTGCTTAGTACTTCTTCGTATTTCTCTTTTCATCTAATGTTGTGTTCTTGGAAAAAGTATGATGAGTTCAGTCTTTGTCGAGAAAAGGTCGTCTGCACTTCTTGTTTCTCAATTCTTCTTGAGATTTCGTCGAACATTCATGAGCAGGAATAAGCTAGCAAAGTTTTCTCAAGTTCGCATCGAAACTGCCTCGAGCCGTTAAGAATTTAATTCCAGCAATGAGATACTAGGGAAAAGTCTAGAACTAGAACAGACCCTGCGTTATAATCGGGAGGATTGAATTATTAATAATTTATATCTCCCAATTTTTGCCACTTCATGGAACAGTAATGAAAAGTTAACAGGAACGAACAAGTCGAGTTTGTTCGAGTTCGCATGAAAACATCGAACATACCGTACACTATAATTTAGATAATGAACAATCAATATCGTTGAATTTTTGCCACGTTTTCGAGAGTTGAACTCCGTCGGTGCATCGTCAGAACACGAATTATTGGTCTCGCGGACGACCTCTCTCGTATCCGCGAGGATCCAGAAAGATCTAGAGAAGGACGAAGACTAGGAGAGAATGAATCGCGTTAGAAGTGTTCCGGCGTTCTTCCTCGTCGCGTGCAGCCAGAGTACAAAATCGTTTCTAAACTTTTAGAATCTTTTATCGACGTTCACGCGTATAAAGAAGATGCAAACGATAAAAGAAGAGAAGAGAAGAGATGAGATAGAACGGAAGACAAGGAACGCGACGACGAAAGAAGAGACGAACGGATGATGACGATCGTGTAATCGGAGAGACCGAGCGCGAATCGTTCTGTCTAGAGAGGGTAGATCGCAATTTATTTTTCTCTCTGGAGTTTCTTTATCTTCCTTTTATTCTGTTTTCGGTAAACGGTTGTCCCCGTGGCCGGGGACACGTAGATTTTCCGTTGACGGAGAAGAGAAGCGAGAGAACCACGGGATGCGTAGATTAAAATCCTGAGGCTAAGGGTTTAAGGGCGAGGATTATTTATTAAGGGCGGAAGGGAGATGATATCGCAGGCGGCGTTTTTTTTTTTTTTGAAGATGCGTAACACAGCCGGCATAGGTGAACGAAAAAAAAACGAACAGAAATATAGCCGGCTCGCACACAAGGTAGAGGATTAATCTCATTACACTTGCATTTGTCACACGCGTACATAAATACATACATACGTGGCGTTTGTACACGGACACCCATTTCACGAGAGATAATTAATTAATTACCATTATCGATTAGCGTTTAAGCCTATCTCGAAACACACACAGACAGTGAGAGTGAAAGAGAGAGAGAGAAAGAGAGAGAGAAAGAGAAAGAGAGAGAGAGAGTGAGGGGATAGACGGACCTTTCGCATTTACACTTCGCTATGGATATCGTGCGTAGATCGTTGAGAAACAAGTGAAACAAAAAAATCATAAATAAATAATATATAAATAAAAAAACGTGTTTTACATAGTGATTATACATGGTGAAATCCCTCCACGGATCCCGAGCTTCGCGGAATCCGGAAACGATGGGAGAAAACCAACCCCCCATAAGCCCCCACAGGTATGTTTCCTCCCCCTAAAGAGGGTGGAAAAAGAAAAATCGAGCGTACAGTACCTAGTTACCCGAAGTCGAAATATTTTAATTCTTAGACGTCTGTATAGGTGAGAGAACGAACGAGAGAGTGAGTGAGAGAGTGGGAGTAGGAATGAGAGAGGGGTCGAAGGGGGCGGGGAACAGGAAACAAAAGAGGGACAAAGATTGTGAAACTGATTATACATAAATGATGAAAAAGAAAAAAAAACTATACATAATTGTAGCCCGAGACGACATTATTGATGAAGAAAGAAAGAGAGAGAATGAGCGAGAGAGATGCATCAAGATATAAATATAAATAAATTAATATAAATATATATATAAATATATATATATAGATAGATATATATATATTATAAATATATAAATATAAATATAAATAAGATTACGGAGATCTTTTATTAATTTTGATGTGCGCGATGAAACTGAGCGACGAATGGGTGCGAATATGTAAATAACGATGCACAGAATAATTATTGTTTGAGTGTCTGCGAGAAGAGAGGTACCATTGTGTCGCGAATTCTGTCTTCGAGGGGGTGAAGACCGAAAGGGGTGCGACTGCTTCCCAGAAAATGTGATCCCAACCTTTTACTCGACGCTGAAGGACGAGATGATAAACTTGTCTAGTGATCTAACAAACTGCCAATATTTTCTACGCATCGATCTAGAATAATCTAGATCAATCGTGCGCACCCCTTCGCCTCCGATTCCCTCGATTTCGATTTCACCGTGCTCGAAACGATGCTTTTATTCATTAGGAAGTTGCGCTGGAACTTTGTTCACCCTTCCAACGTGTTTAACAAACCACTGCATTTGTATCTTTTCTATAAAATCGATAAATTCCAGCGTCTGTCAAGATGATGGTGCAATCAGGAAAGGAATGATGTTACAGGATGAAGTGAGTCGAAAATGTAGAATATAAAATTGATCGAAATGAGACATCGTTTTCGATGAAATTGGCTTTGGGAAAACAGTCATCGAGTATTCGTGCATTCGTCAAGTTCTCATTCTCATAATCGCATGAAGTAGAATCGGCAAAGTCGTGATCAGACACATACGCGATTTTTCAACATGACTGACATTCAAATTCGATTTTCTTGGAAACGAAGCCTCGTACAACAAAATTCTATTCTATGTTCTCTACTTGTTTTTATATCCAGATACTCAGCGATTTTCTGATTGTGTCGCCAGATCGAAAACACTCTGTGCAATTGCATTCCGATATACATTGTAAGGAGGAGTTGCGAGAAATTTGTTTTCTAGAGCTCACGTCGTACAAAGAAATTTAAATAGATATTGAATCAATCTGAATGAGGTGAAATATATCATGAAAATTGATCAGTCTGTAATATTATAAATCTACTGGAGATGAAGGAAACCAGTGTTCGTTTGGACGAGAACATAAATAACAAGGCACTGCCACACAGGACCAACAGAAACCGAACAAAGGATCGCAGCCGAGCGAGAAAGGGAAAAGCGAAGCGAGGAGAGGACGAATCGCGCGCAAACACGACGAGGGTAGCGAACACCACCCTGACGATCGTACGAAGACGGATACTTTGAGAGAAAACAGGGCGCGAGAAGAAGATTGAAGAGTTACCCTTCCACGTGTGTCGCGAGAGAGAGAGAGAGAGAGAGAGAGTGCGTGTGCATCCGCGTGCGTGCGCGAGAGCCTGAGTAAAACGGTGCGGTTGCGGACGTGGTTCGTTTTTATTCGGCAAACAACGTCTTTGTATAATCTGCCGGTGTTCTAGTGAACAGCAGCATCATGGTTCTTGTATATGTACATCAGTATCTCGATAGTAGCCGTAAGCCTAACCAATGAGTCGCGGATTTGCTGGAAACGAGTAGAAACTCGCGTCGAATTCGAAGATGGAATGGAATTTTGCTCTTCGAATCGCGCGTAAGAGTTTTCGGTGAATTTGGTGAATTTTGGAGAACTTTGAAGATTCAGGAAAATTTTAATTATGGGGTGGGGTACGTAGAGCTCGCGAGATTGTGCGAGCATCGGCTTGAAGAAGGCGAATCCGCGACGCATCGTCATTTAACATTACGTAGTGAGTTTTCGATGTCTTCGAGCATAATTACAGTTTGTACACATCACACAATACGCGCGCACAACCGACGTACCCACGTCACAGCTCGGTCAGACTGACACGGTATTAAAAATACAAAGAATGATAGCGATGCGACGGCCCTGCAAAGAGATTGCAGGGTCTGCCAGGATTCGGGACGCGGTCAGGACGATGCAGGACACAAGGATAAAACTCTCTACAAATTTACATGTTGTCGTGTAAGCAGTTCTTTCAAAGTCGAATAGCGACGATACGAAACCGTAAAACTCGTAAATTCGCTCATTCATCGATTCCCATTTTGATTGTATAACGTTAAACACGCCGTTTCATTGTAATCCGTTAAGGCGGCAACGCCACGCTGCCGCCATCATTTGTAACGATATACGATTATATTGGTTAATAAAAGTTATCTAGATGTAAACACCTCTTATGCATCTTTCCATCCTCCTTTAATTTAATTAGAAATGATTCGAAGTATCGAGAAAGAACTATGTTTGTACCACGCAAGGACACTCGTTTTCTAAGTAGTTGAAAGTGAGCAAACTGGATGACCATTGACCAGCCAGGTGAACGACCACTAGTCAGTCAGGTGGATGACCACTAGTCACTGGTCAGTGGTCAGTCAGTAGTCAGTCACAGGTCAGTCACCGGTCAGTCACTGATCAGCCTTTGGTCAGCCAACTGGTCATCCTCTGGTTAGTCCCTGGTCATCCCCGAATCCCTTTGGTCCTCCTGGTCTCGGAGTCCGACCGCTCCCGCCGGAGTCCGCGACCCATTTGACTGACTGATTGAAACTGCTCATCGAGTTCAGGCGCACCTGCGCAATGATGTGAAGCTCTCCCCACTTCTTTAATTTTGGTTGATTGCGATCGACGTCATAATATTTATTGATAAATTTATTATTTCTGCCTGTTTAATGTTTATAACAATTCCTTTTGCCAACGATGCCGACAAGTGTAAGGAAATAATGCTCGTTTATGAAATATTTTTAAATTACAAATTGAAGTATCTCGTATGAAATTTGAAGTAGTAATTCTTCATTTTCCTAAAACTATGCCCCAATACTTTCATACGTACAATATTTCTAAGAATTTTTTGTCGTTGATATTAGTTTCGTTTTTAATATTTCAGACCTTAAAAACCAACACCAAAACATCGTCTGAATTACCTGTGAACCGATATGGTTCCTTGATGATACGCCTTCTCTCACCGACCGAAAATCTCCTTAGTGGCCCTCTGCACCAACGAAATGCCATCGGTGGCTTTCTTATTCGGTGGTTTCTTACTCCGGCCAGAATATATCCTAGAGGGCGTAACAAAACACCGAATTATTCGAGTGACACAATCTCCCGAAAGGCTGGCAGTCTCTCATCAGTGGTATAACAGACTGAGGTCTGTGACGCAACGCAATTCGGTCGGTTCTGAGTTACCGACTCTGTAAAAAAATGCCCTAGCGAACAACATGATGTTGCAACACAAACGGTGTGCATCTGAGGAAACTAAATTTTACAGCGTTGTCAGCTTTGAATGTGCAATGTTGCCGCATTATATTATTATAGCACAGGCGAGATATAGAAATAGAGTTGACCAATCCAATGTATTGTTTTTGTTTCACGTCCGAGGGGCTCTAAACTGTACAGACAGAACAGCCAACTGGTAAATAAAATCACTATTACCAATTTTGTGTCGCGTTCGACGTTATCGACAACTCAAGAATCTGGGCATATTAGTAAGAATCGCGTATCCTCTATACTTTATTTATATTACGAATGTTTAATATGATATGACCCCGCCTATGTTGCAGTAGAAGTCTAAACGATGTGCCGAGTCTCCCTGAGCCAGTCAACTTTCTTGTTATAAATGTTTAGAACATAAGTTATGTACATGTACAATACAAACATTTTATGTATGAACCGACAATAAATAAATAAATAAAGACGATGTAATAAGGAAGCGTATCTGCGTATATATTCATCGAACCACCAATTTTTCACAAACGTCCGATTTGTCGTAGAGTTATACCACTGATTTTCGCGAAAATGTACGCCCATCTAACTTGTCATTGATTTTCTGTAATTAATCTCCAGTTTTCTACACGATAGTCTTACCATTCGCGGTATCGCTGGCATTACCGGTAATTCAGCGCCGCAGATGAAAGATGACGAGACACCTGTACCCACCGCGAGCCTATCACGCTATCCTCGATTTCTGCGGACAGCGTCAGATGGCGAAGCGAGACTCGTTGCCAGCAAGCGCGCCGACATTCCCCTTTTACCACGTAGATGAAACTCTCCCCCAACCGAAACCATTTCTCTGAACCCCAAACGCCGACTTCCAAAAATTTTATGCCAAACAGAATGCCTAATCGGTGCACTGAGAACCTGGCCACGGTAAATCATCGTATACAAAATACAAAACAACCGAAAACAGCGTATAGAATCATTCGATACGTCTTTTCCACGTTCGCCGTCGAGAATCGGGCCAGGAAATAACGGGCCCCGGCGTAGCAGGAAACGCAGGACCGGATCGAACAAGAGTACGAGTTGTAAAATAGCAGTCGCAGTGAAAGAAGACAAAAGAGAAAGCCAACGGTGGGAAATACGTATGCGCGATGCGTGGCCGTGTATCGACGGGACAGAAGACGACGACGACGACGACGCCGACGAAGAAGAAGAAGAGGAAGGAACCGTTCAGGGTGAAAAGGAGGCTGGTTGTGAACGACCGGTAAACAATTAGTCGCGCCGTATGGCGATGAATCATTATTAAAGACGATGACGGGCCCGACTGTCCCCGTCTGCTTCGTTGTCCCGGTCATTCGAGCCGGTGCGCACCTCCGAGCCCGAGCAGAGAGGACTGGCTGTTGGCATGCGACATTAATTTGCGTAAGGTGTGTTTTCGGGTGCTTAGCTGAAAGGCGGAGGATGTGGGTGCGCGACAGAAAAAAGAAGAGGGAGAAGACGAGAGCCAGAGAATCCACCGTGAAAGAGCAGCCAGAGCCGGCACTCATTTGCCTTTCAATGCCGGTTGGTCTCCCTTCTTGTCATTGTGGCAACGACAAGACCATTGTCGTGCCACCGTACACACCGTGTATTACCTACCTGTTCGGCCGTGTTCCTACCGGCGTGGGTGGCAGACGGTGGCAGACGCCAGGAACTATACTCTCGCCTACACTGCACCGGGTTTTCGGCGACCATTCTCACGTAACTTTTATTGCCCTCGTTTCGAAACTCTTTACCTCCTCTCCGTAGATCAACGAGAGACAAAATTCCAGTATCAATTCGGCCGAAAAATCGCTTTAGCCATGGTCATTTCAGGACAGGTGCGCCACATTTTCTTTTCCGTTTAGAAAAATTTTATTGAAAACAAGTGAAAGCATAGACTGGCATAGTTGAATTACTTATTTAAATCGATTTAATGAAATATTACGTGAAATGAGTAAAACTTTTATATTAATTTGTTAATATTCTTCTTAAAAAAGTTCGAAAAATTGCATCTCTCTCTAGGGCCTAGGGTTAGATGCACTTCTAATTGGGGATAGACGCAATCCTTTCATTTATAGTCTCTTCTCCCTCTATTTTTTTCTATTTTTTCTCTAGCACACGTATTACATAAAGTAGAATGCATAGTATATGTTTCATGGAGCCATTTGAGGCATTCTGAACAACAAATCCAATCTACTTTATATGTGTTTGATTGCAATTTTTCAAATATTCGATACAATAATTATCAGAATCTTCATGACTGTTTTTCAACTTTTCCTTTGGTTTTATGCTGGAGTCTTCTTTGTTAATTTATTTTATTTGTATTAATTTATATTGATTAATTAAAGTGTATGATGTCAAACAAATAGTGTATCATGAACAAGTCTCAGTTTTAATTTATCGCTTTATAATTAATGGAAAAAAGGATGCTTCGCTCCTGACAAAAACGACTGCTAAGAACACTTAAATAACACTGGTGCGTCTGTCCGTAAATTGAGGGACAAACGCAGATATACAAAAACAAAAACCAGTACAATAAATTATATCAAATCACTATGAAACTTACAGTTAAAGTCATACAATAAGAACTTAATAACATTTGAACTTACCACTTACAAAAATATTTTGTCGGTTTTGTGCTTCTGTTATATGTAAATAATGTAATACACGTGTTCTTTGAAATCAGGTTATTTGCATAGATTAAAACGATGTAAATGACAACCGAAGAATAGTTGAAAATCTTCCAATATTGCCACAATAAAAACTGGTGCATCTCACCCAATTGCGCATATCTCCTGAAATTGCCCTAAATTACTTAAACTACCTCCGCGGAGAACCTAGTAATTTACAAAGGAACTCGCAGTATACTAACACGCTTGTCAAGAGTTATATCATTCATCTCTGAATCGAAATTCCAGCTACAGTTTATTCGTAACGTCGAGTGGTTTGCGAAGGGTGCAATTACAAGGAGCGGTGCGGCGCGGCGACTTGAATTTCAGCGTTTCGGATCACTTATTAATTTACGAAGGAAATTCCAGTTGTTATTGACAAGTTTATTAAGAACCCTATTATCTCCAGACTATCAAATATTATAAATAATTATACTAGCTAACCAGGAATTTTATTTATTATCCGCTCACGGTGTACACACGACTGACCGCCGCGTATATCAAATTCATATCGATCCGTCCATGTGACACTTGTCCTATCCCGTCAGCAGAAACTATTGATACAACGTTATTACCACTGTACACTACAAACTCTATTGTTAATCTTTGATTTTGGAAAGACTTCTATGTCATTTCCTGCACACAGTGTTAAGACGAACAGACGAAGCAGATTTTCAAAAATGAGACATGTTAGTGCACATTGATCCAATTAATTTGATTGAGAGATCGTAAATAACGTAATTACACTTTCAGAAACAATTCTTATTTCCTGGAACATAAATGTGTGATCCATTTCGCTGCAGAATACAAGATTGTCCGCTGTAAGTCGCGAGCGTTGTATGCATATACATATGTATGTCGGTCGCCGCGGCGGCCATTTTTGTAGAACGTTGTCGCTAACGTAAGGCTTACCTATACAAGTTTACACGATTCTACGCTTACGGATTTTACGCGTTTATGGCTAAAATGAACGAGTGAAAAACAGAAGCGTAAATATATTAGAAGAATTTAAGTATATTATTGCATTATGTTCATCGTATTAACGCTGAACCTACCGAGCCATAAAAATAACTGGTACATGTTGCCTTATAAAAATGACACGTTCGAATTCGTTTAGACTAAAGATATTTATTCAATCATTTCTTACGAAAGTACCTCTATAATTTCAAGAAAGAATTAACGATTGATTCAATAAAAGAACACACCTATTTCTAAACCGACTCTGACGCCATACAATTCTGTAAAAATGTACTTCGACACAGGCCTTGCGAATCTTGCTAAGCAGTCACACACGAAGACCGAACCAGTAGCGACTAATTTCAACTTCCTCATTGGCAGTTCACTCTGAATCCACATTTCCCCGCGGAATGCGAAAAACGAATAAACGAATAAACGAATGCTACATCGAGTCAAGAAGGGTGGACGCGTCAGTTTCCACGGTTGGATAACATATAAGAACACCGTAAACTACGTTCTTTCTCACGAACGGAATCCCCAGTTTTACGACCTGATAATCCTTGCAGTAGCGTTAATTACATCGCTCGGAGGTCCGATATAGAAGACAGAATATATGTAAGAAAACGCGAGCTGGAGATCAATTTGCGGTAATGACCGGTTCCGATATTGAAAAGGGCTTTATCCGCGGCGAAATCCGTGGCGTCCGAGGGCCGTAACGGTGCAGTTGGAAGAAGCATTATGCCCGGGACATTCCAGTTAACAGTTCGCAATTCCGGAGCGCGATTTCAATGGCAACGTGCAATCCGCAGTTTGAATGGCGTGCGGCGCATAAGGCGCCCTTTCGCGAGAATCGGTTTTCGGGCCCGACCTTCGGACGGGATGGTTTCCTTTTCACGACAGGAACGACGAAAGCAGCCTCGCTTGAGAGATTTCAAAAGCGTTGGAATTCGCAGATCGGTCTCTCGCGCGCGGCGAACGCCGGGGGGAGAGAGGAAACGGCGTGTGTGGGAAAACATTGACAGTGGCCGAGGGACACGCACGCCGCGCCGCCAACAGATGATAGAAGGAAAAACGAAGAATCCTGGCAATTACCAGGGCCGAGAGTCACGGTTAATTTTTATTATTTCAAGCGCGTGCACTGGGGCCCGCCGCGCACATCGGCCAGTCATCATTTGCGTCACCGCGCGTCGACCATTATCCGATTCTAATTCGCGCGACTTAAAATTTTCAGGCGATCGCGTAACCGACAGACAATCCCCGGCTTGATCGTCCGGCCGAGCAACATGGTAATTACTAATTACAACGAGGAGAAAAACGAATTGCGGCCGGAGAGAAGCTTGGCTGACACATCGATCGACGTTCTTCTTACCTACGGGGATAATCAGCGGCATTAGCGAACAATTCATTTTCATGTTCTCGCGGAATGCTTCGAGAAGCCGACGATTTTCTGCTCCGAGTGGAATTGGAATTTTCGGATTCTTCAGCTGCAAATCAGCTGCAAATTGATGTGATCGTTTGTTAGTTCGTTGATTTGTATTTTATTTAGGTTATTTTCGATTCCCCCTCAACATTTTGTGTACGATCTTGTCCACAAGTTTGCTAATAGACTTCTACTTTCCAATTATTAGACTACGGTTCGTTATGCAGATTCCCAGGTTCATGATTTATTTTATGAAAACCAGGATGAGCTACGAGTCCAATTTATCGACTACAAAATTGCTTCTGGCAAGCATAGCGTACAAATGTTATTAATGTTTGTCGTTACACACGTTTTTCTTGCATTTTCCAAATTTGCACATACTATACACAAGTCACAGAAAATTGTAGGTATTAGCGTAATGCAACCCCTGCAATTTTATCGAACGTCAGAGAAAATTGTAAATATTAACGTACAGGTTGAAGAAATAATTATAAAACTTTATGTGAAATCTGCAAAAGACACCTGTATAAGACAGCAGATAAATGTATTAAACAAGTTGTTTTATTTATCTTCCATTAATGATAAGGGATGAAACTACCCCATGAAGATCACAGGACCACAATCTTTCATTTTCTAATTGTAAATGAATAATGGCTAGACTGCGGATCTTTATGCAAAATAAGAATTTTCTTCGTTAATTACAACACACAGAAACCATACAAAAATTTCTATCTACCTTTAACAATTTTAATAAATTGAAAACAACATGTGGATGTTCTTAAATTGGCTTAATGTTTTCACTGTTTTAAAGTCTGTGTATATTGTATAAAGTGTATGAATCTGTTAATGGTACAAAAGAAGAAAAGTTCGATATTTTTCAAATTTAACAATTTAGAAAGCTGACAATGAAAATCGTCATCGGAATTGAAATGTGGCACCCGACAGGTGAACTGGTCGATGAGGTATTTGCTTTCCTCCGTTAACAAGAGAATGTTCTGTCTATCGGTAACAATGAGGCGCATGGGAAGTATCTCAGAAGAGCTGACACAAGCCAAGAAAGCATAGTTCCCTCGCGTAAGGGTTAAACGAGAGGGCGTGTCGACGTTTCACCTGGTGGCGCAAATGGCTCCACCGTTATCTCCTTGTCGGCAGGACACAAGGCCTGGCCACGGACCTAAGAAACCAAAACCCCGTAAAAAACGCTTCCTCCTGTATTCGAGGGCCGAGAACGGTGCCAGTTGGCGGTTTTCCACTCGAGAAGTAAGGTAATAATCCGTATAATGGCCGTTAAGCGGCGACGGACGGCGGTTTCGTTCCTTTTTTTTTTTGTAGCGAGGACACGCATGGGGCCCATCTTGGACCCAAATATAT
The DNA here is from genome assembly GCA_028454225.1 of Lasioglossum leucozonium. Classification (NCBI taxonomy): domain Eukaryota; kingdom Metazoa; phylum Arthropoda; class Insecta; order Hymenoptera; family Halictidae; genus Lasioglossum; species Lasioglossum leucozonium. Next base: position 8,851,764 of record CM052219.1, on the reverse strand, counting down.
TCTATAACGGCAACACCAAGTTATGATATGTTAAAACACCGGTCGCACTACTTCCTTCATTAGGAATTCCCTTGGAAGACGGACAACTTTGTCGGCGTCGCTAAAAATCCTTAGTTCCTATTCTACTTGCTTTTACACTTTATTACACTTGTTTCTATCAATTTCTCCGATGTAGAGATTATTAATTTTATAATTTTGCATATAATATACTAAAAAAAATGCAATAAATATAAAATGAAAAATTGTATCTTGAAACCTGTCCGATCAGTAGAATCCATGTACAATAAAGTGGAATTGAACATTAAATAGAAATATTGGCGATCTATTCCGTGAATGCCCAACAATATTGATCATTTTCAGGTTCAAAAATGTTGGGAACCTCTGAGCATTGACAATACATATACTGATCATCTGAGCACTTCTGAATACAACAATCTGCATTCACGCATGAGACAAACGTCTTCGGAGCAAAAGAGGGAGGGGACAGATCGTCGAGGTTTTGCCGAGCGGAGCAGATCGGTGGCCCCCGGGGCACCGGAGCGTGTCGAGTGGCCCGGCGCTCTGTTTGTACCGCTTAAGCTAATGAGCCACAGATGGCGATATATCGCGCTCGGGCTGTTTTGTACGCGCAGGTTATAAGGTGGGCCGAAATGCGAGGGAGAGATAGATCGACTCGGGAGATAGCCGAATCGTTGTTGCAAGGTGGCTGAAAAGTCGAGAGCGAAAGGGGTTGGCCGGCCTCCTTCGCCTTTCGATCTCTATCTCGACCAGCCGGTCGGCTACCGCGTCCGATCCTATCCGCCGATATGCACCCTCCTCTTAACCCGGTGTACGACGAACCTGCGCCGCCGCCGCCAAATGCACGCGCCAGTCTTTTCGGCGGCCAGGGGCGCAGATGCACGCCGCAGGCAGCTCTGCACTGCTTGCGCCTCGCGAATGCATGTCGCCGATTCGCAAAGACCGTCACGCTTCCGCAAAAAGGCTACCGCCCTTTACGGTCCTGTCTCGTAAATTGACCGCCCTTTGCCACCTTTTCTCAACCCTTCTGCAGGATTTCCTTCATTCGAGTCGAACGATTTTTTCAATTGTGATCAGCAGAGGTTCCTTATGAAAATTTTTTTAGATTTTCATGCGTGTATGGTGGGTGCAAAATTTCGCATGGAAATGTACACATACATTAGTAGACTGAGCATCTACATGCAAAATTGTCAGTTCTTCAATTGGAGAAAACAGAAGCCCAATGAAATTATCGGTCCTTCGCCAGAAATTTCTTGTTGAACTTTCTCATTTTGAGTCTCACGTGTAACTGGCAAGCTTAAATAGTAAAGAGTAAAATTGATGATTAAACAGTGGATCAATTGGATCCACATAGCAGAGAGACGTTTTAAAGACGTCTCCGACGGCTTGCGAACGTTTCCTGAACGTCTCTAAGATGTCTTAAAGATGTCTTTGTTCTGGTAAAAAAAGTAGACGTATGTCGGGCGCGAACCTAGTATACGCGGGTCCACAGTTTGTAGAACGCGCTGACCCACCCGGACTGGTGGAAACATGGTTAATACTTTCAGATGTAATGCGCTGACGCAGTAGAAAAATAATAATCAAGTTAATTACATTTTTTAATTTTTCCTGTGAGATGTTCAAGATTTATCAGTGCTCAATAGACTTACAAAATAAATAAAACGTAACAATTTTGAAGTTAGTTTTGTTTTTCGAGCAGAAAACGTGGAAGAAATCGGTTTTTATATTTGTTTAACTACAACGCCATGGACTTAAAAATCTGAAAAAATTCATAAATACTTATAACAATATATTGGTGTTGTAAAGATCCAGAGATTGTCACTCTAGAACTTCCATGTGAAATCTACATGTTTAAGACGTCTTATTTCACATGTTCAAACGGTGTCTCTAAAAAGACGTGTTCTCGAAACGGACGTCGTTAAGACGTCTAAATTATTTCAGACGTTCAAACGACATCTCCAGAAACGTATTTAAGACGTAGGATGTTCAGACCTAAAATGAACGTAAAAAAAACATCTTTAAAACGTCGCATGCTGTGTGGGGAGTGAAATAGAAATTTATTTTCTTTTTTAATATGGTTAATTGATTGGACATATTATAACAGAATTTTTAAATTCTTCTAACGTTTTTACTGTTTTAATTTACACCTACTCATTTCTGTCATAAATGCATAAAATCCGGTGCGATGAATAATGGCTTGTTCTTTAGAATTTTACTAGCGGCATGTAGAAAAAAATGGAGTCATCTATAGTGTAGAATAAAGAACGTCTAGGTAATAACACAAAATTATTGATTGCATATGTGCAAGATTGATATGGAGTATTTGAGTTATACAGAGCAATAGAATGAGGGTGTAGAATACGTTGCTTGTTATTTAGTAGCAGATGATGGAAAGTAGCCTGACGCGCCTTGCTATAATATTTTTGTATGTATATATTCATACAAAATTTTTTAGAGTGCTTCATTAACCTAGATCCAAGCGAAAAGAATCGTGATTTCGCACATCTGCCAATTGCACCCTTCACCCAAGAAGAACACCGTCTTCGGATTCATATGGTTCTCGCGGTTGGTCGTGTATATCACGGAGACCTTACAGCAGAGATTGAATCTACAGAGAGCAGATTGCACAGTCGTCAAGGGCGACACGAAGTCAATCGACGGTGTAAAGGTGCATATAAAAGTGCAGCTGCGATCGAACTACCGGAGAGTCCTTGAAAAATCACGGTTTTCTTTGTCAGCTTTATATGTGTACACGCCAGACACACCGACTTACTTTCCAAAAGGAAGCAGTTGCACTTTGTCGGCCGACTGATAAACTCAATAAACGGATGTGGAGTACTCTTCCTCTTTGGCCACGCTGCATATGACGTCCGCCGTTGCACCTTGCCCTTATGCAAGACGCGCGTACAGCGCGCGTACTTTATGTTTGTTATGATTCTATTATACAGTATATTACCGGAATAATGTAAGAAGAAGAACAGAGTTCTATATTACACAGTTCGATGTTATCGTTCAATGTTATGTTACGAATAGACAGCGAATTTTTATAAATTGGCTGGGTGAAATATAAAACAGTGAAAAATTAGAAAAATCTAAGAGTTACGTTGTTTTCAGTATGAAAAAACTATTAGGGGATGAAATGAACTTTTATTTAACTCCTGCTTCCCTCAATTGCTGCTGAAGATTTTTATTTTGCATAAAGATTCGCAGTCTGGCTATGAATGTTGCACAGAATTTTGTCTAAGATTTTATTTTTGGTGTAAGAGGGTGGAGTACAATGCTACGCATTTTTTCTAATGATACTGTTGAATTGAAACAGCATTGAATTTTGTACAATTTTATATTTTACTAGTTTGGCGGCAGCTAGAGTGCGTGAGAGAGGAGGAAAAGGAATGGGAGCGTTTCGTCCTAGGCCCGCTAGAGGACTCATCGGTAAGGCTATCTAGCGGGCCCTGCCTTAGACGCTGGGATACTACAAGGCGATTGAGGACGGTACAGTAATTCATCCATAATTGTCTAAAATATCTAAACGATAATTGTCTAGTCGCCTACCCATTCCACTGAGGGGCATACCCTGTGAGGGGCCATGAAACTCAGTAGGCCTCGGCTGCCGAACAATGTAACCCAATACCGGATTGGATATATCGATGTGAGACCAGGAGACCGCTACTAATCCAATGACAAAACTTCTTTATTTTTTATTATTTTTTTATGAAACTTTCAACAATATATTTGTGGCATTTTTCCGATTAAAATGATACCAAACACGATATAATTCGGATTATATACAGATATGTATATGGTCATTTATAATACAAGTCAGTTGTCTTGACCGGGACAATTCGCGAATCTTACACGGGTAAATATCATCGGAACTATATCATATTTGGTATCATTTTCATTCGAAAAATGCCACGAATATATTGGTGAAAATTCCATAAAAAAATAATAAAAAATAAAGAAGTTTTGTCATTGGATTAGTAGTGATTCGGCGGCCGAGGCCTCTCGAGCTTCAGTGTGCTGTTCTACGTTCGGCAAAAGTCAAAGAATAGTATCCCTTCACGATAATTGTCTTTGGCTAGACCCATGGTATAGACAATTATAGATAAATTACTGTATTAGGAATCGGGGATGGACCAAGTACTAGCGGGAAACGTTGACTGTTTCGTCCCTCTGTTGGCGGGTGTAGCAGGCAGCCGCCACACTAGCATTTGCTGATATTTATACATATTCTTAAAAATTCGACAATAAATGTAATCGAAAGTGATAGTTTCCAAATAGCTTCACTGTTACTTACTTACAGTAAATATTTATCCAAAGAAACAGTTTCAGGTAAGAACTGTCTCGGCAACCTATAATACATTCATCGTCGAGAACGTCATGCTTCCACCTGAATGCAAATGATAGTCAAGCTGCACGCCCTCTGTCACTAAATGTCCATTCAGTGCAAATTTTGTTCAAACACTAGAGTGTCCTCAGCAAAACAAACGGTCGATTCTTATTCAGATTAAAAGATATAATTCAGTGAAACCATTTTAATAGAAGTAAGCAGAAATCTGTTTATTGATGCAAGGAAATCTAGAATCAGCAACGAGAGGACATAAAACAAACCGCTGGTAATTATGGTAGCTACAGGATCTAAAATTCTTGTGCCATCGAATCCGTAGCAAGCAAATCCCAAGGCAGATCCCATTCATGAATAGAGCAATTGTTTCGCGTGTTTGTTTTTGCAAAATAAAAATCGCTTGCATAAATTGTAAAGCACAGGAGCTACATAGACATTTATCTCTTGCTCTAATAATTCTGCAGAGTTGTAAGCAATGTAACACTATTTTCAAATTCTGCAAAATGTTCTTACTGTTTTGTATTTGATCTGCTCATTTTTGTCATAAATGCATAAAATCTACTGTGATCGGAAAAACATGTCCAAATGGAAAGAGCCATAGTATAGGGAAATAGAGGTTACAATTAGAAGAGGAAAAAAACTTGTGTTCCAAGGACATTTTCACTTTGAAGAATTGCCAGTAAATATTCAGGTCACCTAGAGATCAGGAATTTTCGGAAAGATCCTTCAGGCAACACTATGTTCCCTCGTGAATCGTTAAATAAATCAGAGCGGGCAAAGGAAAGTGGAAGGCCGATCGTCAAGCGGACGAAATCGCGACGATGGCCGGGTGTTGGCGAAAATCTGGCGCGTGGTCCGCGCAGAAATTCGCATCGAAACGAGAGCATCGTGAAGGGGACAGCCGCGATTTCACGCCGCGGCCGTGATCCGCGATTTCACGGCAGCTGCTCCCGGCCGGAAGCGTTGTAACGCGCGCCAAGTGAAGCCGTGCCGAGCCGCGTCGCACCGCGTCGCACGAACTTTCTTGCATAATGTGAAATCGGGGACAAGCAGCGCGTTTGTCTTCGGCCGAAGGGGAAGAAGGATCGGGATTGGGTATCCGCGAGCAGCCGGCACACCGTTGTCGACGCGGAAGCCGAACCTCGAAACAATGCATCCGCCGTCAATCGAATAAAACGATATAGAGCGTGTACCGTCCGCGATCCATCCGATAAACCCAGCTGGCTGCTCTCTTGCTTCTTATTTGCACTCCTTTCGAAAGTGGGAAGAACTTCCGCCAGGGGCGGAACACGGCCATCCTTAATTACCGCGGGTATCTGATGATAAAAGGATAATAGGCAGACGCGTAGACTATTTCCGTTCACCACGACCGCCATGCTTGTCGGCGGTCAGTTTTTCCGAAGAACGTGGTTATGGTTCGTGCGGAGAACCTCTTTTCAGATAAACCATGGTCTTGGAGAAGCGACAAAATTTCTTTAATATATTCAAGTGATGTTTTATCCCATTTAAACATTTTTCGGCCTATCAAGTGTACGGTCAATTAGTCAATCGATTCCGAACACTCTTTGATACGGAGTAACATCTTCAAAAATATTCAGATGGTCTTTTACCGCATTTAAAAATCATGTGTACGGTCAGTCAAACAGTCAATCAGTCACTCAGTCAGTCAAACAGTCAATCAGTCAATCAATTCCATGCACCCTTCGATATACAGTAACATCATCAAAAATATTCAGGTGATCTTTTACCGCATTTAAAAATTGTTCATTCCATCAGGTACGGTCAAACAATCAATCGATTCTATATATACACCCCTTGACATGGAATAACATCTTCAAACGTGTACGAATTGATTTGAATTTTATTTCCAAGAACATACAGAGTACGATTGGTGTACTATACGATTTTTAGAACAACTTTTTCCAGAACTGCAATTGGTGGAAACTGGAAAGAAAAGTCGACTCAAAAGCAATTGAGTTTACTGTTGATTCCAGTGTTTAGCACTGATGTTCAGTTTTGCAGATTTATCCAAATAGACCGGTGATTAAAAACTGAACCCCAGTGGTTACAAACGTGGATTTCATCGGCGCGTGAAGATTACAACGCGTTACACAGGCGAGACCCGAATCGCTTCGCAGCGCTAGACGCCAGGAGTGTAATTTCGTCCCGTTTCTTCGGCTCCCACGGAATAGTAATTACGCTATCGAGACATCTCGAAAATTGCCCCCGCATTGCCAGAGCCGACTCGGTTCCTCGGTTAGGTCTGTTCGTTTACGCGAGCCGCGACTCGTTAGCGTGAGTACTCTTGCGAACGGTCCTTCGGTTCTCAGGGGAAGCTACCGACGGAAACGATGGGTTACTGCCATTTAGAAATCCAGCTCTAACAGCGAAAATAAGACAATTTCGATGAAATTTGATGATGGAGAGAAATTCCAGACATATATTTCACACTTACGTTTGTTTTTTAGATCATCCTTCACATTGAAAGAGTGGAAACAACCCTCAAACTTGAGGGTTGACTATGAATGGATAAATATTGGTTCCGAATTTATATTCTTACATAAGTTGATCTGTATGTGGATTAACAATTGTAATAGAAAAAAATTTGGAAAAATGTAGATTCGATATATCATTTAAACAAAAGGAAGCACAAAAATTCTGAATCTGCATTAAGATCGCCAATCTAATTATCAGTTGACTGCGACTGAATCAAATATGAATATGTAAAATACAATAAAATATATATAAAGTTTGATAGCATATTGCAGTTCAGTGTTGACTTATTAGATTCATTAATAGACTGCGAATCTTTATGCAAAATAAATGCATTGATTATTGGAAGCAGGAATTAAATCAAAATTGATTTCATACCTTAACAATTTTGATACATGGAAAATAGCATACAAATATTTTTAGATTTTTCGAATCTTTTATCGTTTTAAATATCACTTTGCAAATTTCTTAAAAAATGCATAAAAATCCGCAGTCTATTCGCTAGCAAGGAAATACATTTTATTTACACCCTCATAACTCTATAAAGGATAGTTGTATTTTTATTTTTTGGAGGAAGTACTTCCACTGTGATAATAATCTGATCTCACTCTTAAGATCTTAATCGTTGATAAATGTCTAAAGTCTAAGGTACGCTCAGAATGTATTTCACGCGAAGATTCCCAGTGTAGTCAGCAATAAAGTGCAATCAGATCACACCTTGCGATCTCGGTTTTCATTCGAGTAAAGCTCGTTGAACGTTCAAAGTTCATGTAGCAGGTGATAAAAATGCAATTAACGTCGGTCTGAACGCAGAGAACGATCCGAAAAATTTATTACAAGTAAAGATTCTTAATCTGGTGTTCAGCAACATAGAATCAGATCATACTCAGAGATCTCGCATGCGTTATAGTCCCTGTGCTTCAGGGACCGCGAATTCCTAAAATCCGTATCGTTGATTCCTCTCGCAAGAAAAGTCGGCGAACGAGGTAGTTATCGCCGGCGATAATCGCTTTTTCCGCGAAAATCTGGCCGTTAACGAGAGTAACGATTTTCCGCGGTTCTCGGAAGCGGCGAGCGTATTTCAACGGTGACGGGGCGCGTTTAAAATCCGCGGCTGGTGCCCCGGAACGTCCATAAATCCGTGGCGTAACGGCGGCTATATTATCGCGAAAATTACGTGCAAAGCGAGCGCCGCGACCACGAGGCTGGTTGGAATCGCTTGAGCAACAACCACCGGGAATTTCCACGGCGTTTCCACGTCGGCGTCGAAGAAAGATCGGCGAAGGGGGTTGGCGGTGGTTTCAATGCGACCATCCTAAATCCTCGAGGGATCTTTTCGTTTTTTCGCTCGGCGCACGAAAGCGACGTGACCCGCCGCATAAAATACTCGGCCGTATAGTAAAATGCACTTATTCGAGGAGGTTGCTACCACCTACCGACTCGTACTTATGTTAAATTATAGGTAGACACACACGCGCGCCGGCCATTAGTTCTCTCGAGGCTGCACGGTTAATCTCTGCCCCCCTCCCCCCGCTGTCAGACCGTTACACCTTCCGAGGGAGGCGAATAAAGAAAATGGGGCGAGTTCGGCCATTGTTCATCGATTTACCCTGTGATGGAATAGCTGGAAAATTACCATGAATTTTATTGTATTCGTTTTATTACAATTCCTTGCTGTTAACGCTTTATTTATTGAAAGCCCATTGATTGTCCTCTAAATGACAAACTCGGAAGAAGCCAGACATATCATTGGAGTGAACTTATTGGTTTATGAACTAGCTATTACTATTAACAAATTTGTTAACGAGTACCTGAATTGTCGAGAAACTCCTGTACCATCAATAGGGAGGCGAATGAAGAAAATGGGGCGAGTACGACCATCATGCATCGATTTACCTGATCCAACACCTGTGCCGAGGCCTTCCGATTTACAACTTCCTGTTAGTTACTGTAACGTTGAACACATTTTTAATTGTCAGTAGAACTAAAGTGACTACTATAATTGCTAAAAGAAGTTGCAAGGTAAATGGCTAAAAATCGTTATTGGTTTAGCTATACCAAGAGGAAACAAGTTATAAATAATTGAAAGATGACCATATTCTTAACCGGTCACTTACTGGAACATTCATCCTATTTAGGCCAATGCTTACTTTACAATTATCGAAATTATGAAGTTGCTTACATGGAAATTCATTCGATACATTTTTTTATCCAAGCACATATTGAGATAAAAATTGCACAATATCTAAATTAGTAGAGCCTTGACATTTTTACAAGCTAAAACATTTTAATCGCTTTTAGTGCTCGGTAGACTTAATGCTAGATTGCATCTGATTTACTCAAACCGTACCCTCTACAGTGTATCCCAAAGATGTTCGAGTAGCATGAAAGCGACATTTTCATTTTTAAAAATGTCCGTCTAGTCATTGTTCAGAAATCATTAACGAACAACACGGACGAATCAGAGCACGGCCTCGGCGCGCGATAGCGAGGAGAGTCTGACACGACAGGTATCACTGAGCGTAGCGTTGGTGTCGTACCGCGGTGAAGCAGTGAATAAAAAAAGGAGCAGAAATTGATTTAATTAGAACTGGCTTATTCAGCCGTAAATGCACTTACCGCTTCGAAATGTGTGTCACTGGACCATTCCGAGACGAACTGCACATTGTATAAGAAACAAGTGTACGATCAAGTCAACTATCCGGAATTTCACTTTGATCACCAGCCGAGAGCTTCGAATTTACACGGCTTTGAAGATGTTCTCTCCGCAGCGGTTCGCAGGACACTGATTGTACGCAAGATTTGTCTGAAGAGTTCTGGAAGGGGATTATGCATGTCAAACGACGGGGTGGTCAGACAAAAAACAAGAATTTATATCAATCACATGTTTCGGATTTTTGTTTTTGCGAAGTGGTACACAGAGTCGATGAGTAACTGTTTCCAAAAAAAGTCTGTCCTTTTACTGAGCAGGAGGTAGAAATTTCAGGTACTGCCCGTGCCTCACAAAAAGTCTCGCTGGACGGCACAGAGGCAAAGGAGATCCTCGCTCGCACCCAATGGTAAGGTTTTGACGTCACACACTTTAGCCAATAATTCGGCTCGAACCAAAAGTTCGTGTGGAAAGAGCAAATCGGACGACTCACAGCCGCACTCCTGTCGTATCCCTGCCAGAGGACTTCTTGTGAGGCACGGAGAGTACGCGTGGTGTTTATAAGTTTCTATTGTCCTATACCTCCCTTAAGAAAAGTTCAAACAAAAAAAAAACGGACAGACGATGTTTTTCTCTGTGATTGCTATAAATTCTAGTCTTACAGCGGTCCCCCATATGTCCCGTTTTTTTTTGTGAGTTCTAATTAAATTAATTTCTGCTCCTTCTTTTGTTCACTGCTTCACCCCGGCGCGACACCAACACTGCGCTCAGTAGAACCTTCGTAGAGTCTTTCGTGAATAACTCCTTAACAAAGCTGAGACGGACATTCTTTCAAATGAAAATATCGCTTCAAATGATCTCGGGAACCGCCCCTTTTAAGGAACTCGAACATTTTTGGGTATACCCAATGTATGCAAGCCGATTTTACACGTTTTTACTGACACATATGAGATTCTGCTTGGAAGGTCGTCGGTGGCGTACCATTGCACAGTGGGCAAGAATCGCAAAAAGCTGAACAAAATATCTGTCTTTGGATAAATAGATTCGACCGGTTTCCGTGCAACGAGCGAGTACTCTGTATCTCAATCGATTATTAGCTTACGAGAAGACCTAGTTTCAATCAAGACAAATATTTTCGAATGAACTCCACGGCTCACTGTGAGTCGATTGAGGTCCGATTACGGGCCCAGCGTTCCCCGTAGCCCATTCCGATCCTCGTCAAGCGAGTGTATCGCTCCCTTTCAGCCTGCTCGGCAAAATATCTCGGTTTCGCGCGCCCGCAGCGAACAATTGGTCGTCGCGACGATCTCCGCGGTCTTCGCTCGAGATCCGTGCATCATCGATCTCCTTCTCACGGTTTCTCCTGACGACAGGGGGGCTGACGAGCGAAGGAAACGCGACCGGTGCACCGAGAGATGCAGCGTTCCATCGCCGCGGCTCTCGCACTTGCAAGACTCAAGAAAGGCACGTAGAGGGGGGCGGGAGAGAACGGGTAACGGGAGATCGCGCGGAAATCGAGAGGGACGAACGAAGACAGAAGAATCGAAAGAAGTTATGAAAATAAGGCGAAGCCGGAAGGGGGCGGACGATAAGCGCATGCGACGATCGACACGCAACACGAGCGCTCTAATTATAGATCTTGTCACTCTGACGCCAGCTGGCCGGCCCCACCCCGCCTATTACGCGCGTTTACGCACACTTACGCGCCGCGACTCGCTCGCAATCCGCCTCTTTCCGCGCCCGATCCGCTTTTGTTTCCCGCGAGTCGCGCGCTGCTGCGCAACTACCCTCGCACGAGCATATGACGCGCGCCTCATGACAACCGCAATCGTCTTCGGCCAACTTTTCTTTCGATCCGTAGCCCGAGTTTTCCTCAAGCAACACGAGCGACAGCGCCGAGTCTCACCCTCGCAAGATGCTACCCTCGCGAGACTGACCCGTGTTTTAGTGGCAGATATTCCTGGCGAAGGATCAATTTTGTAAGCGAACGTCTAGCTCGGTAAGTGTGTTTTGCAGCAGCATGACAACTTTCACCTTTGCGATCTTGTTTCTACAGCTACCCTTACTGACAATGTTTTCTTCATTATTAATGGGCCGCGGATGTTATGCATTTATGAGAACAATGAGTAGACGCCATTCAAAGCAGAGGTTCGATTAAAAGAATTCGACACATTAGGTTATTGTTAGAAAATGTAAATCGATAAGTGCTCTATATTACCGATATGCGCTTATATTATAGTTTACTTTTATACATATTGGAAGCGCATCAAGCGACAGGATCGTTTTTTGTTTTGTCTCCTTCGAGAACGTGCGTCCCAATTTCCAATGCAGTCTCCTCCACGCAGTCGTAGCGTAATGTAACACGCGTATTTCTTTTATATTCATATTTCTATTAAAGTGTGATAATAATACCCTGGTGTTATTATTCCAAATCTCCTGACAGTTATCAACATCATTAAAGGAAGAAAGAAATTTGTTTTTGCTCCCGGTCGACGTAAAATAAATTTTTATTACGCATAAAAATTCGCAGTCTACTTACCACTAGACGCGACAACACACTTGGCGTATCCTGAAAATGAAAATACAGTATTCGGAACAATATAAATTAATTGGAACAAGAAGTTTCGCACAGAACAATTTAACACTATATCAACCACGAGCGGTCAAACGACCGGTTCTAAATTTTTTATTTTGCAGTTATTGGAATTATTAGGATGGTTTTATAAGAAATGATTTAACAAGTGTTTTTAGTAGAGCAAACGTTACAATAATAACCGCGCAAAGTTTAAATAAATTGAATCGTGTCATTTTTATAAGGCAACATGTGCCTGTTACTTTTATAGCTCGGTACGTTTAGAGTTAACCAAAAAATGTTAAAAATAAAACAATTTAACAAAGAAATGTCCGAACAAAGCGTCTATAGTGTAATAGGGACAACGTGACGTGCGCGCCGATTGTGAATCTATCAAAGTTCACCACCGGAGTACGTCATTCTCTAAGAATACTCGAGAGCCCCGTTAATTGTCTTTATATTCCTCCACGCCGAACCTATACAATATCGAACCAGCTAATAATAGTTCTCCTATTATTATTTGATAGTCTGACGCAAGTATACATAGATGTTCCCCTGATGTATACTAACTTTTGCGCAGTGATGACGATGACACGTGGACATTCTTGCGTTCATGGTGCTCGGTGACATCATATTATTCGCTAGAGAAACTCTGTAACAAAAATATACGGTAATACCTGACATGCGACACCAGGCTCATTCTTTTATTTAATTTTTCAACTAGCTTCGAAAAATGTACTGGGAGTACTAAAACGATTGAGACAAAATGCAAAAAAACCCAGAGCTCTAGATTTTTTCAAGACACGCTGTATCACACAGAAAAAATTGTCTTTCAGAATTAAAGATCGTGATAGCTTGACAACGGACCATTATACAAAATAAAACTTTTCTACCTGAATTGCAACAAACTGGAGCGAAATAGAAATTTATTTTCTTCTTTTTACACGATTAAGTGGTTGGAAATGATATAACATGATTTTTAAACTCTTCTAATGTTTTTACTATTTCAACCCCTTGACTACGGCAGACTTTGATACGCACCGGTCATACCATACGGCAGGAATTGAGTTACGTTGTGCACCAAGAACTTATGGGAATAAATATCGCCTGTTCATGTCCTATAGACGACCTACGTGTCAGAAAGCCAAATTGCGTCGAGGGCCTATAGGCGCTCTCAGTACCACAAACGCAAAATTTCTAAGCGCCTATAGGCGCCCACAGTAGCCAAAGGGTTAATTTACAACTGATAATTTTTGTCATAAATGCATAAAATCCGTTGTCTAGTAATAACATAATGGAAGGATTATCTGCAAGGAATTATTCTTAACCCTGGAACTGCACTGTTGGTTCCCAGAGACCCAGAGCGTCGTCAATTACAATGACTCAAAAAATAAATGTGATGTTCCAGGGTTAAGAAAATCATCTGCTATTTTCATGTAGGTAATTTACCAAGCCGGTAATGTTCTGTCGAAACGGCAGTCGAACCGAGCATAATCGAGGTGTGCTGAAACGTTCGGCTACCCATCCATAAAGGCAAACGCCACGCCTGATTCATAGTGTTCGAACGGCAGGCTATCGACGCAATAGGCTCGGCAAACGAGCTGCTTTCCCGGATGCGGGACACGGAAGATTGAATCCGCGTGATCCGCTTGACAGCCGGCTCGTTACTCGCGAACAAAAGGAAAAGCCGCGAGACTGTCCGAAGCGTCGGGCTTCCAGCGAGATTGCTCGCCACGGTAGTTATGCTGCTGATAAGCCTGACGCTGGATAATTTCTGTAATTTGCCCGGAGGGGCACGGGAGACATGCGTTTCCTCCGAGCCGTTTCTCCGACGTTTCAACACACCGTTAATCCACCGACACCGGGTCCATTCTGACCCGTACACTTCACTCGTACCCGTCCAATCCATTAAACACAAATTTACTTGTTGTTCATTGCAACCCTGAACATCGTTTCCGTTAATTAGTCTTGGGAGTTTAACCTGGTTTAACGTAAATAGTTTCTATACATTGCACGTGAATTGAGAAACATAGTTCTGCCAGAATTTAATCTCCATTGTACCTTAATTTATATTTGAAATATACTTATACTTATACTGACAATTTTTTGTTTTGATAAGCAGGAGGCGATTTTTGTAGATTTTCCTGCGAATCTGCAAATCGTTTTTCACTATCAGCCTCAGTTTTTCAGATATTTAATTTTGAAAGGAAAATGCAACTTTCAAGATTAGGAATTTTTTGTGCTCGAATCGCAAAAGTTAGACGAATTAATTTTACATAGATCGATTCTATAGACTCTTTCGAATACAATGCTATATTTTTTTACAGAATTATGAATATTTGAACATATTTAAAAAATGTTTAAAGGACATCTGTAATTTTTTAATCTTCTGACAAACGCGAGGAAAAATAAAAATTTAACGAACAATGTTATATGTTATAGGTATAGACAATCTCGTTCTTTCTACAGTCATTTAAATTTAAAAAAAAATCTGATTGTTGATTCCGCTTGCAGGAAAAGTCTGCAGCATCCATAAAAATAATTTCGAGTTCGGTGCCAGTGAAATGTATTGGGAAAATGTTATTTCACGTAAAGATCCACTGCGCGGCAGCAACGAGGGCACACGATTCGCAAAGAATTCGATCGGCTAGATCTAATAAGCGACCATTACCTCCAAGTCCGCGCTTACCAGCAAGTTGTACGGGTTTCTCGTCGGCGCGGGCCGCAATAAGTCGTCCACATCGAACACTCGTCGACGGTGAATTAGCAGATTACGGTGATCCGGCCGTCGGAATGTTGTGACCTCTTCCAGGTGCAGCGTTATCTGTAATGTCACGAATGTTTACTACCTGTTTGATCGCATGTTTGTACCCCGAGTACGGACCGTTTAACTGTAATGACTTCATAACGTGGACGGACAAATTGAATTTGATCTATGCTCTGCTACGCATTAAACTCTATTGTGGTGCGTAAACAAGTGGAGACGGAAATAAAGTTCTTGTATAATTGAATTCTCCAGATATTCAATAGAATTCCCCTGTCCACAATTTTTTGTCTCTGAGAATTTAAAAGATAAGATAGATTTAGAAATTTATTTAAAAATTTTTCCAAAATATTTCCTTCGAAAATTGAATTCAGACATTAATTATAACCACGAAGAGCTTCAATGTAATAATTATATGTTTGCATCACCTGCAACAAACAAGGGCCAAGTAATAATTCCTTTCATTCTTTAACACATTTCATTCTTTAACTACTATTTGTGTTCGGCGGTATACACAGAAACAATTCAATTGGACGATTATTGTCGTTAAGCCGGTCCTCAAGTTGCCGCGGGTCCGAGGGTCTCGAGGTCGAGTTCCGGGCCGGGCGATCGTCGCTCGCTCGAGACAGGGAGCCATAAACCGCGGCGCACATGCGGCCCACTTGGGCATTCCTTCGCTTTGTTTCGGGGTCTCTTTATTATTGCTTTTTTTCCGGCATGGATTTTGGGTTTTTCCAGACGGCCTTGAGAAGGAGATTTCCACCTCTATTCGGCGAAGGCTATTTTGCACGATTCCCCTTCCTCAAGTCCGTCAGCAAATAGAATCGATTTTAACAAATTCCAACCACCCCCCGTTTTCCACCACCAAGGTGATAGAAGGAGACCTCTAGGCAGAAGCAAAATGTCACTCATTCTCAAATTAGCCATAACGCAGTTCGCTTCTCCGTAAGACTACCGTTACTTGTTATTGTAACAATTAACCCTTAAGTGGGCGCGCAGTAGCACTGAGTGCTCCGTTTGTAGTTTAATGTAGTATAATTTTTATTTCTGCTAGTTACGATTGGCACGCCCCCACATAACCTACGACTGTAGTGTCATCCCACTAGAGCCGATATGGTTTTCAGTTATCCTTAGGTACTTTAAAGTTATGGACGTGTTATTTATTTGACATAAAATTTGTGATATACGTAGTTTTAAAGGATGGTGCACAAAGTGCTCCGCGCGCCCAGTTATGTAACAAAAATAGGCGCGCCCACTTAAGGGTTAAGTGTTTTTTTTTTAAATATATTCTATTGTAGTTACGATACTGTTTCTGATTATTATTCTCCGTAATTAAACCTACGTGAGAAATTGTTCGGGTTGAATAAACTAGATTAGTTTGAATGAGAATTTACACCCTTCATTTTTTTAACGCAACGCACTGCCGTCGTTCGAATTTAAACCTCGAACATAAACAATTTGTATTTCTCGCCGTGGGGCGGCGCGGCGCGGTCTGACGCAACAGCGTGAGCCACCGACGGTGCACCCCGCCTGATGGGACACTTGAGAGTGAGCCACCGGTGCCACGCACCGGCGTGAACGTGTTAATAATGTTCATAAGCTGCGACTAACACATTGATTCTCTCAAATTTTTAAAATCGGTCCACTGTTTTAAATTACAACTATCCAGTTTTGAGGCTGCCACGCAGGGCAACATCCTAGCACCATAAAGATCGATACAGTAAATTCGCGATCTAGCTCCTTCAAAGCTCGACGATCTAAATCCCTTCGACTACCCCTTTCACTGAAGTGCATATTCCGCGAGGCGCCAAGAAGCTCGAGCTGCATCGCACACCGAGCAGTAACATGCCGAGTAATCCCATACCGTAGTGTGAACCACTACTAATCCAATTAAGAAACATTTTTATTTTCCATTATTTCTTTATGGGACTTTCACGAACTTATTTCTGTCATTTTTCTTATTAAAATGACACTAGGTATAATTTCAGCTGTATTTAGTGGTTCAATTCTGGCATAGCAATCTGGTGCACCGAGAGTCGATGACGTAGATGAACCAGCAAAATTTTAAGCTAAAATTCATATTACCCAAAAAACGATCAAGAGAGTACACAAGGATCAACAATCTTCAAGGTCTGTCATCCGCATACCCTGCAGACCGATTGCAAATGAAAAATTCCAAGTACCTTGCAGCTCGAAAGATGACGAACGAACGTATAATTACCCTGGAAACCATTTGGAAACCATTCAAATGTCACTGTACATTCTTCGAAAGGCGGTTGTGATTTATTGTTTATAAATACTTGCACAGCTTCGCGGACCTCCCGATTTGTGTGAGGGCTACCGCATAAGCCTCGGCGATATTGCACGCGGCGCACAGTGGTCGGAAATCGCTAAAACGTGGCCAAAATGTCAAAAATGAATTTTCGGTTAGGCGTATGGCCTTTGCCTTACTGGATACTCAGGTAATGACTCTATAGGAAACCCAAAGTAAAAAGGTCTTATCATGTATACCTGCCAAATGGGAGGAGTACAAATATCGCGTTCATTCGTCACGCAGTTTTCGTGCAGTGAACTACGGTCCCAAGAAACAAGTGTGACGGTTAAAATTTTAAGAGAAGTGAATTTTTTTGTGTGTGCAATGGATGCTGTTCCTGGAAGTAAGTACTATTCATAATAATAATATTGGGTTTATATTAATCAGTGTTTACTATCTATAAAGACGAAGATAAATTTTGATGCACTAATTTTAGAAATGTATACTAAAAGTTGTATATTTCACAATATTCCACTGAGATTTTTGTGTATGCTTGTAGTAGACACTATGCAGCTTAAATTATTTTGAAAAGTAGCTGCCCGAATTTGCCTCTTTTGTTATGCGATCCATTTTTGTGACGCAAAGGTAGTCACGGTACTAGTTACAAGCATGTTTTCTCGATAAATTTAGAAGATATAACAAAATTTGTTGAATAAACATTGTATGGTTCCACTTATAGAATTTTTTTATACATGTTTTGAACACCACAAACCATATCTTTTTATTGTTTTTAAAAAATAAAAAAAATTTTCGAATGATTAATGCATCATTTTTATTTACTTTCAGGTTCTTCTGATAATGAAATACGTTTCTCCAGAAAAGAAACTTACTATATGGTTAAAATTATCTGAACGACCCGACCGCTACATATTACGAATCCGCCATTTTGTTTTTTGTAGTTTTTACATCAGATTCACATTCGAGGGCACGAGAAATACAGGAATACTAATTTTCGAGAGAGTCCAATCATTTTTTATATTACGCATCCGCCATATTGAATCCGCCATTTTATTTTTTGTCTTTTTTACATCATATTTATATTCAACGGCACGAGAAATACGGGAATTCTAATTTTCGAGAGAGTCCAATAATTTTTTGTGTTACGCATCCGCTATATTGAATCCGCCATTTTGTTTTTTGTCATTTTTACATCATATTTATATTCAACGGCACGAGAAATATGGAAATACTAATTTTCGAGAGAGTCCAATAATTTTTGTGTTACACATCCGCCATATTGAATCCGCCATTTTGTTTTTTGTAATTTTGAACTAATTTGGAATACTCCTTCCTATTTTGGCCACGTTTTGGCGATTTCCGACCACTGAGCGGCGCGGCGTTCCATCGTTTCTGCCGATTCCTAGGCCTCTAATTGTCATTCTTCTGTGAAGCATGTTGCTGGCGTGATTGCGCCTTGTATCCGGCGATTAGGACAAGCCTTTCGCGCTTTTCGCCTCGAAAGTTGCGCGATCGGTTTCGACCGTAAGCTATAATCAGTTTTCCGGAGGAAAACTCGACTTTCCCTTACGCATGAAGTCAACCGGCCAACGAGGACAGAACAGATATGGCAGTTAGCGAAGTTCATGCTAATGGACTACGCACTTGCAAGTCCTTATCACGATTTTTGTAATATCTCGATACAATTAGTGCGCAAATGATTACAATTTAAAACAAATATCAACTGACGTGTTACGAGCCGAGGGTTGCGCAGGCTTGGCGCGAGCCGAGGATTGTTTTTGTGGGATTTGGAGTGGACTGACCGATGTTTATGTCATCATCTGGTCTCCACAAAATAGGAATACGTGGACTGACCGGTGTCTATTCTACCACCGGATCGCCGCGTGCGTAAAGGGACAGTGGACTGCCGATGTTTATTTAATCACCAGGTTGCCACTATGGAATAAGGAGTCGTGGTTTCTTTGTCTTGATTCGTATGAAAATTAACTTGGACGTCCAATTACTGGACGTCCGAAAGGGATGCGAGAATAACAAGGACTCTAATATCTAAGTACAGAGTAATATATTCTAATTTAGTGTCCGGGCAATACAAATGTTCAGTGTAACTTGTCACGAATTGTATGATATTAGCTCTCAGTTTTAACACATCGAGAAATGATCTACTACGATTTAATGAATCGGATACTAATAACTGCTCAATTAATACTGCCTTAAATTAATTTGAAACACCCAATTTTGAGGAGGGCCCATATCCCTTATACATATTGGACCGAAATCGGCCTAAATTATAGTGGGGGACCACTAGTTGCTCCCGATTAGATTCGGATTTATGGAAGTGATGCAACTCATTGCATCGTCAAAGGAGCCCTAGTTCCTCTCAATTTTGAGTAAGCCTTTTGTTCTAAAATAGGCCCTCTGGTGCGACACATATCTCCGGAAGGTTCAAGAATCGCAAACGGAAACGTCCGCATACGTAACAGACGCGTAAATAGTTACGTCCGCTAATGCGTTCTCAAAAGACAGAAGGATTGACTCGATCAGTGGGACTTGTCGACAATGACAATAATCGGGGGGATTGACTCGAATCGAGGGGAAAAAGTTATCCTCACTCTGCCAGTACCGGAGATTAGTCACGTGTCATTCTGACACATGCACGATAGAGATGGAACGCGTCACGTGACCGAACCGTGGCGGAAGCGTGGGGAAATAGCGTCGTAGAAGGGGAAGGTAGAGTGGGGGGGACTATTCTTAATTCGACGGCTCTGCTCCTGATTAACTACCGACTACCTCATGTTTATATTTGTTTTCTCTGACTTCCCTTTTGTGCACTCTACAAATTTGAACTTTAGTACGTTGAGACGCATCCAATGTTATAGGATGTGTAAAATTGTTATTAATTATATGAAACGTCCTACCAATTTTGTGCGGCACAGTAGTGCCCAAAATAATCGCACCGGGTGTCGCGTGATCGCGTCGGACGCCTCTAGGATCTCGGCAGTCGTTTCCCGCAATCGAAACACACCTCGCAGGCGATCGTTCGCGGGTCGCAGCGTTCGAGCGTTTATCGTTTGATAGATGGATGCCGGTCGTGTGTTCCGGGAAAGCGACGGAGGCGCGTACTACAGGTGAACAGGTAGGATGGCTATAGACGAGTCAGTCGAGAGAAAGGGGGCCGGGAGGAAGCGGCAAGAAGAGAGCAGCCTCTCCGAGAAGGCAAAAGAAGCCGGTATAGAAGAAGCCGGTAATTTAGAATGGCACCGCGATGCATAGGCTAGGTCAAGCCGATCGAGATAATAGCGGACGCCGAGTGGTATCGTACGCGGCAGATATATCTCGAGCTGGGATGTACACCTAACGGGCACGTTGATGAGAGAATGGAGGGACGTGGATGATATCTTCGGTTAAGTTCCATGGCAATTGGGAATGGAAAGAAGCCGCGGCTCGTTGGACCTTCACTTCCTCTCATTGTTCCACCTTGCCCGTTTTCTTCCACACCACCCTCTCCGCCCTTCATGCAAAAGGATCGGTTAGGATAGTCTCGCGTTCTTTTTTCCGTGGATCGCGCGGTCTTTCTCAGCTTTCTCAGCTGTTAATTCGTGCCCCGGGAGCTCGAACGTGTAGCTTCTTGCCTTTCGGTTAGGAGGAGAAAGAGGTGAAGGAGGAGCAGCAGCAGCAGAAAGGCCCCAGGCAACAATATAACATCCGATTAGCTCATTATGCGGAGATCGACAGATCGATAAATTCGACGCGCCGGATCTGGGCCGAGTACGCGCGATTATTTTACGCGATTCTTGCCGGTACGGTGGCCCCCGAGACACAATATCCGCCGGAGCATCGTTGCGTGTAGGCAAAAGATCCCCGATACCGTTCGCTGACACAAAGGAAAACGTCCCCGCTGATAGACGGCTGACTGTTCCGACTATCGCCGAACGAAATGCCTCCGAGGATCGGTACACCGATATCCGGAACGGTAAAATTGATCTTTGACACGCGGAAAAGAAATCATAGCGCAAAGGGCTTCGTTTTTATACGTTCGCAACAAAATTTCCAGCTGCGAAAAGTTAAAACGATCGAGGTGCTCGGTTCCTGTGCGTTCCAAGCGACGAACCTTTTATTTTGCAGAAAGATCCTCGATCAATCTTCGATCTACGTGTACAAAACCCACTGTTCAATCGACAAAACACCTTTAATAAACGGCTGCGACGAAGCGTTTCTTCGGTAAACGGTCCGCTCGAATTCGATCGAGGATTCCGATCGAGGAAAAACGTCTCGAGCTCGACTACGTTCTTGAAACGAGAGCGCTAACGAAGTACGGGGGCCGGTCTAATCGTGGTTCCCTAATTCCCTTCGAGGAACCTATCATCCGAGCCCGGGCCCTAGATAAAAAGCATGACGGGGCCCGTGGGTAGAGGGCCTGTGCGTCGTGACGCGTGTTCTGCGTCGTAGATCGTGGCGAAAAAAGTTGGCAACAGCGATACAACGGCCGATTAGCTTATTATACGGCGATCGGTCCGATAAATTCGTGGCGTTCTCATCGCCGTGGATGCCCTCGCCGAGTCTCGCACTGGCTTTTCGCAGCTGGTCCGTTGTCCGCGGTTTGCCGATAAGGGGACGATCGTAATGTACGATCGCGATCTCCGCCACCTTCGGGTCTCGGACCAGTCCGAAACATCTGGCCGGCCGCGGTTTCGACGCTTACCGAGCGACGACCGCAAGCGAGCGAGCATTCCGTGCTGTGTGTGCCGCGTGCTGCCAATTCGGCAGGTGATATCGGCTTCCCGCCCCCAGGCCCGGAAGCGAAGGTGGAGGAGAGATTCTTGCCGAACCGATACACATCCGAGGCTTGTTATGATTTATCGGGAGCACCGGTTCCCCCTTTGAGCACCGTTAAACGGCCGCCCTTCAATCTGGTCCCTTCCAGGCACCGGCCCCTGTCGATCCAGAAAGAAATACCATAACTTCTTCTTGTTCTGCTTCTTGGTCTCCCAAACGGGTTATTACGTGGCTCGTGTACACGCTTAACGTACATAGAAATAAACGGGGGTCGAACACTGTTTGCCGTGGAACGTGATCGACGCGGACATCTGCGCGAGAGGGTGTTGTAGCGACGATTAGACCGGCGAGCCTTACACCCTGATCTAACAGTTCTACCGTAAAATAGCGTTTTATGACATCGTCGAGTGTAATCATCGAATGTTTTGATTTCCTTCCTGGCATGATTGATATAAACTGAGCAGACTTAAGAAGATCATGATAAGTTAAATAAACCAATTTAATAACTGTAAAAAGAGGCTCAAGGCCGATTAAAATTCAGCTCCTTCTGGAAAACTGCTCGTCCGGCGATCTCCAGGAGGATTTGGTTCGCCTAAATGATTGAACGCCCTAAGCGATGGCCAGCAGCTCTGAGAAGGAAGTCGCGGGGCTTAGGATTAGCCAGAAGGGAGGAAGCAATGGCGGAGGTCGTTTCCTGGGATTATCTCGAGGGCTGTAATCCTCGTGGCTGTTCGAGGAAAGTAATTTCATTTTGACGTTCCTCTTGATCGCGAGGCAAGAAACGACCGTCTCGAAAAGCGGAACGGAAAACTGGGTTATCGATCGGTCGAATTAGCATAGGCTGCGAGAGTCTCTCTCTCTCTCTCTCTCTCTCTTCCAATGAGGATTTTTCATTCCGAGGGTAGACACGTTACGTTACGTGGCGCACGCGCTCACCTAGCCACGCATTAGCCAACTTGCAATTCACTCGATTAAATTTTTATCTGCGTTTACGCGCATGTGAGTTTTTCACGTCCCTCTGCGCTGGCTAATTGCGCTGTTTACCGCTCGAGCTGCACGCGAGCTACACAATTGCATAAATGATGAGCTGGTATGAAAATTCGAGGCACGATAGGCGAACCGTGTTCGAGAGAGTTGATGGAAAATCGATCTTCCGACTGCAACAAAATCAGCTTCAGGACAGTTTAGTATAGCTCACGCGAATCTGGTACCGGGCTGGTTTCGCAAAATATTTCTCGATGTTTGCGTGAGGTCATGGTCATGGTAAATTTCGACAATGAACCAACGAATAATTTAGATTCCCTTGGTTAAAGGACTTTCCGATTCGTTCTAGTAGCGGATCTAGTATTAATAACAGCAATACCAAATTTATTTCAAATATTATTTTTCAGAAAATTTGTAACTATTTAGCTTGTTCAAAGACGCAGGCTGCTAAAGATTGCGTCGATCTCCGGAGATCAATCGCGTAGGAGACCGCACGCACACCGAGGGCAATTGGTTAATTATATCTCGACCGCTGCGCCATCCCATTACGTTATTATACTGTTTACCGATGTCTTAATCCGCGCCGCGGGGCATTTGCATGCGAAGTTAGCCTCGCCTCGCGTTTAATCCGTGGAACCGAAGGATCCTCGTGCAACTTCGAATTAAGCACACCCGTCGGCAGTGTTGAGCATTATTCGAATAAAACTTCATTTCATTATAACAAATAACTATTCAATAATTATTCACGATAACAATAACAAATAAACCATCATTATTCCGTCATTTATCGTTCGAGTGATTCGTTATTCGTCTTTGGAACAATTTCTATAAAAAATGAACAATTGTAGTTGAACAAGGATGGTTTTCTCTTTGCAGACATAAAAATCACAGAAAAACAAAATACGTATAAAATATTTGACACAACAATTGATAGAACAATTGAAGATGTTCCGAAAAACTGGGTAGTCCGGGCTAGTCCAGATTTCCAATATTGCTTAATTACTTCTTTTATTAATCAGCAATATACGGTACCACCCAGATAACGCAGAGACGTCTCCAACGGCTACCGAATGTCTCCTGAACGTCTTTTGTTCGAGAACGGTACGTCTTTAAGACGTCTAATTTCAGACGTTTAAACAACATCTCGAAAAAGACGTATTTAAGACGTCTTACTTCAGACGTTAAAATGACATCTCGAAAAAGACATCTGTAAGACGTCGTGTGCTATCTGGGTAATATGTATAAAAAAATGATATATCATATATGTTTCGGAAATTTCGAGGTCGCCTCGATTACATTAAATAGGAAGACCTACTTCTGCGTAAAAATGTATTGACCTTCAGATGTCCTAGATCTAATAGTCAATGATATTTTCCTATTATTACAAGTAGCGGGAATATTCAACGTGAACAAAGTTATTGAAAAGAATGTTTTTTGAAAAATGAACTAGCCCGTTCTTTGCGTCAAGCACTTAGCAAACTGAAATCGAAGTCTCATAGATCATTCTTTGCCGACGAGACGTCAAAATAAGCGTTTTAGATACACGGACCGAAGAAACGCGTTTGAAATATATGTATCTTTCCCTGTTTGCGCAGTACGGGCCGCCCAGTGCGTCGTGTGTAATTAAATTTCACAGGCCCGTTCTCCGCTGAACGGGTGCAAGCCGCTTAACAAGAGAGAAAGGAGCCTCTGGGTAGCGTTCAATCTGCACGGCTGCCCGTTGTAATCCATTTTGCGTCACGGTGATCGAGCGAAAAGCTATGTGCGAGGCTCGCGCGGATAATTGTTTCCAGAAAGTTGCATGCAACCGAGCCTCCTCGGAACCTCTTCGAACCTCTTCGAGGGTTTTGTCGATCGGTCTTAGAGACTCACGCACACGGTTTCGGTATACCTTCGGATCGGAACGGTGGCGCCGTGTCTGAGAATCGATGAATTAAAGGCTCGCTGGCCCCGCGGGAGGACGAGCACCGAAGGAATCCCGGCGTGACGGCCCACCTGTTTTGTCCACCCGTTCGCTCGTCCATCCGTCTGTGGCCCGGTTGCGCTCCAGTTGGCACAGGTGTTCCTTTGACTCTCTCTCTCTCTCTTGTTCTCTCTTAAACCCCTTCTTTCCTTCTCTCCCCACTCCCAAACACCATGGCTTTTTGTTTTGAACCCGTTCCCCCTCGAGGACCCTCGACCTATTCATTACGGAGCGCCACCGGGACCGAGAGTGTCGGCCGGGAGGACGGACCCGGTGAAAATGACGGATAGCCAGCGAGTTAGCCAGTGACAGACACGGTTAGATGGATAAGACCGCGTGCCCGCCTAGGTCGATCCGAAGATCGATGTCCCGGCGCTTCGTAAGGGTAGCAATAGGCGGCTAGGAACAGCGGTAGCTAAGCTGAAAGTAGTACCCGCTATATATTTCTTTTATTGGGGAGTCGTGCGCTACGATCGTAACCAATGGTCTACTCATGACTGTGGATTTTTATGCAAAATAAAAATTCCTTTCGGCAATGTCTTCAGCGATCTCTTCAACAATGTCTTCAGCAATGTCTCTTCAGCAATCTGTCTCTTTTCTTGACAATTCTAACGAGTTGAAATTACTACCAGAATGTTTTCAAATACATGTCATTGTCAACAGTGCATAAATTCTCATGACGTGACTTATGATTCTTCAGGAATGATTCTGAATTGTAGCTCCATTCTGTGAAAGGTTGCAGGGGAAGGAAGTTTACGCGGAAGAATGGTTTTAAGGTTCTGTTAACGAAGAAAGAATTCTGTAGAAAGATTTCAAATTCATTTCAAAATTGTGTTAGCTCATTGCTTCTATGAGCTCCCAGGTGGATCATAACGACATTGTTATGTGGAGGCGCGTTATGGTCATGGCGGATCGTATGCTGATTAATGAGAAGATGTTGGGACTGCGGTTTTTCGGCCGCAGAATGCACGCACTGCGATGAAACAGATGGACGGGTACACAGGGATTGCGTATACCCGTCGTGAAAGACAGAAGACCGTCTGCGACATAGCATCTGTTCCGTGAGGAGCGTTGCGGCGCATTGTATGCAGTTGCATCGCAATCTGGGACGTTGACGCGGGCGGAGGATGTTTGGGAACCGACTGGCTAAACTTTTGAATGACCACTTCTGTGTCGCCCGTTATTAAGACTTCCTATTGTTAGATTCAGTTGTGTATTTTGCAAATTAAGGGTGGGCGGGTATCCGGAAATTCAGGTCCGGGTCGGCCGGGTATTTTCCCTGGGTTCAGGTCGGGACCCAAAAAAAGAAAGTTTATATTATTTGAGTACCCGAATGTCATAGATAATCTGACTCCCAACCCGACCCAACCCGAGCACTACCCGAGACGACTTCGACTTCGGATATTTGCGGATACATGATTATCACGAATTTTCGGATCTCGACCGAACCCGACCCGAGGCTCGAGCACCTATCTCTATTGCAAATCTATCTATCCTGGAAGTTCTAGAGTGACAATCTCTCGATTTTTACAGTACCGATATATTGCTATCAATATCGTTCACGAATTTTTTTTAGATTTTGAAGTCCGCGGTGTCGTAGTTAGAAAAAAAATAAAAACCGATTTTCTCGACGTTTTCTGCGCGAAAAACTAAATTAATCTTGAAATTGTTACGTTTTGTTTAATCTATAAGTCTATTAGGCACTTATAAACTTGAAAGACCTAACAGGAAAAATTAAAAAGTGAAATCAATTCGATTAGTATTTCTACTGCGTCGGTGCACTACATCTGATCGCGCCCGGCATACATCTTTTTTTTACCTGATCAAAGACGTGTTAGAGGCGTTCTAAAGACCGTTCTAAAAACCGAAGACATATCTTGTGCTATTTGGGCTATATCACTTACCCGTACCACAATTGAACGTTTAGTAACTTATTAAACACAACGACATTTGTTTCGAATTAAATTATAGTAATTTTTAGTAATGGCTCAGAGGGAACGAGGGCTAAAAACAAATGCTGCTAACGATTCGTTTTGAACCGCCAGAAACGAAGCATAGCGCGAAGTTCAAACGAAATGCAGTTATCTTATCGGCAGCGATCGATCGATCGCACAGAGAGAGCATACCGTAAGAATATGCAGAGAGGGAAATTTGGGCAGAATCGAGGCTCATTTCCCATTCCGCTCGATGCAGTTTCTTTGAAATCGCCGAGGGCCCAGCCGCATCGTCGGCGGAGCGCAGAAGAAGAAGAAGAGGAATCGACTGTGGGGAGAATTTATCGCGGCGTCTGCCACACGATCGCATCTGTCCCCCTTTAGCCAGTCTTTATTACATCGCAAGAACATAAGAAGTCTCTCCACGGATATTAGCCCGGCCGTATCTCTTCTTCACGGTGCGCACACGCACGCCAAAAGAACAGCGGGCCTCGTGTCACGGTGCTGCTCGCACGCACACGCTCGATCCATCAGCTTCCCTGCGCGAGAAGCACGTGCTTGAATCTCTGAAACCACTGACCGAACCTCGCTACTGAAAACAATTAATGCGGTTCTCCATCTTGAATGACACGTACTCGTAACTCTGGACCCCTATACAAATTCGAAATGTCGTAGCTTATTTTATGAAAACCAGGACGAGGAACGAGTTAAATTTACCAATTACAAAATTCCTTATTCTTCCTTTCGCTTGTATTTTAAGCGCATTGTAAAATAAAAGTGTGAAATCCGTCATTTCGACGGGATCCGTGGTTCTAGTGTTAAATCTCATCTACCTACCATCATCTATATGAAAATGTATTTCTTCTACTGATAATTTTAATATGTCGAAAATAACGCAGTGGCAGTTTTAAATTCGTTTTATGTCTTCATAATTTTTTGTATCTCACCTATTCAGTTATACATATAAATGCATAATATCGGTATTCCAGTGATCATTTTGTTTATTAGCTTTCTGCCACTTATGACAGACTGGCAGATCCTTAAATCCACATATATTTTAGGGTTACCTTTGGCATCGTCTTTAAAAATGTAGAGAAGTTGAATAAAATTGTCTCTTTATCTTGAATAATCATAATAAGCTGTAAACGATATATGAACGTTCTTCAATAATATATATATATTATATCGTTTACAGCTTATTATGATTATTCAAGATAGAGAGACAATTTTATTCATATATATATATATATAAAAACGCAACGACTCGAATGGATTTAGTCACGTCTGCCATAAAATCGTCAAAAGCAGCTTGTGAAGCCTTACAAGCATGTAGACATCCCTAATGACATTTCTTCAAAAGATCTGAAGAAGTCCCTTATCCCAATTCTGTACCACTAAATCTTGATTCGGGACAATCGCGTGTCATTCGTGCAGGAGTTTCGTCCACGAAATCGTGAAGAGACAGTGTCTGTCCCTTCGCCAAAGAAAATTAAGCGATCGACAGCACCTGTGACTGTTCTTGCCGAGGTGGAACGCTTTCTTCAGGTCCTCGTGTGACGGGTGTCTTCCTGTCTCCGAATCTAACCGTTTATGTAGGTGCTCGCGTATCGATCAAAGAGAAAAAGAAGGGGGGTGGAAGACGATGGGTCCGACCGAGGGGACATCGCTATGCCGATCTACGAGCGCAAAGGGTTACAGAGGCCCGGCGAAGCCCGCTAGATCCGATAAGCCGGCCCGCCGAAATTCATATGCATGAGCCCTTATTATATGGTATTAGCTATGCGCACAGGTGGTTGCCTCGGCTAGTCAGAGAGCGTAGGATACGGTCTCGTTTAATATGTAACACCTAAGCAAAATGAAAAGCTGCTGCGGCTGCTGCCACCGCTTCTGTATCTGCTGATGGATCCGTGAACGGCTCAGCCGCTTGTGCGTCATTATTAGCTGACAACGGTGCCTTCCAATTATTTAGGCGCGCGTCAGCCGCGTTCACGATGATCTGCCGAGCTAACAATAGGTCTGGAAAGGATTACCGAGTGATGCCGCTAGGCTTGTTGATCCGATGGCTACTCTAATCCGAGGATCTGAAAACGGGCGCACATGTCTCGTTTTTATACCAACTTTCCGCCGTTTCGGACATCCTTCTGGCACTCCACTATGAAATTTAGGGTTCAGCATTCTCCTAAGCGCGTCTGGACGTCGCTAGCCCGCAACTTTGCCCTCGTCAATATCCGCCACGAGGCTTGTTGGACGGCGCCGATGCGATAAGCAGACTGCCGATTTATATGCAAAACCAAAATTGCCCGAGAAAATGTATTTTTTCTTTTAATTATCTTGAATATAACGAAATTTTCAAATTCTTCTAATACTTTTTCGAATGCACAAAATCTAGTGATAAGAGAATTAGGAAATTGAAGCAGCATTTGGATTAGATTTAATGCATAACCGATACTCAATCAACACCGGCAACACGTTCCATGCCGAGTGATTTTCGTGCTCCTTATATGAATCCGAAAAGAATTCGCGGTCGAACGACCGAGTTTTCGCGTCGGTTTCGCCCGTTAACCCAATTCCTCTGGGGACCATCTGCGTCGGGTGCGTGCAACAAAGGTGAGGAGGACGGCCCGGCGAATTTTCGGCGGATTCCCAGGGTCGAAAGTGTCCGGCGCGGCGCGGTGCGGCGACTGCGTGTTGTCGCGGAGTGCACGCGAAGATTAAAATTAAAGGCTGCACGGACCACCGGAACGAGAGGGACAAAAGGAATAATACCGGCACCGCTTTCATTGCGCGGAGAAAACGCAGAAAAAGAAATAGGCCCGCCCGCCCTTCCGCTCCGTATCGCTTTCCCTCGGCATGGAAACGATCATGGAAACGAGCCACGAAAGTCCTCGACGACGATTCCGTTCCTGCTCCACCACGCCCGCCACCAGATGGAGTCGCAACAACCGATTTCGAAAACCGACGAAAACGAACACGATGTGAAACACAACCGGTCGCATGCGTCCCCGCAAATAGCCGCACGTTTCACTCCGAAGAAGATTTGACTCCCTCGAAAGCTCTCTTTTGGACAATCGTGCACCTCTTCGCAACATTTTTATATTCCATCTTGATCGAAATGATGGCAGATCTGTCCAAAACAGCACATAATTTTACAGTTAGCTCAAGATTGAGAAAAATTGTACATTAAAATCGAAAGAAGAATGTGATACGTAGTATGAACACTAGCACAAGCTAATTTTCTATCCATCGCTAACATAATGAAATGGTTTGTGATAATATATCAGTCTTTAGTCAAAACATTTAATCGTCTAAATACAAGACCGAGCAAAAGCGGGTCGTGTTAAGCAATTGCAACGTTACAAAGAAAAATCGCAGGACGATCTACCTAGGCTCATTTTGCAGCATAAAGCCTGTACTTTCATCGTCTTAAATCGCATCTTCCGCAAAAATATTTTCGTCGTGATATGAGGACGGGAAAGAAAAATACTGTAATTATGCAAAACAAAAAATTGCACCGATTTCGATTTTGAGGTTTTTCATTTTCATTTTTCTTCAGATTACAATAAGTATTACAAATATTTGAAATATTCTCGAACTAGTTCCACTAGTACAGACATATGGCGAAGTGGTTTTGCGCGAGGAAGTGCAATTTTTAAAAATCGATCGATTTGTCTCAACTGGAGACAGAACAGGTTCAGTATCGAGTAAATAGTTAGGAATGGCGTTCGCATTATAATGAATAATTCGTTAATGAATACGTTCTGCTCGTATGGCGCGGGTCCGATCATAAAGGCGTATCCTTAAATCTTCGGCGAGGTTTCCTCTAATTCTTTCGAGCACACGAAGCAAACGGGAGCAGTTTCGTATGTAAATGTGCGATAGTATAGGGGTGTTCGCGGTGGAAAGTACCGGTAGCGATAAAAGTTTCGCGTAAACTTCCTGGGAAAAGGCTTAGACACGCTCCGCACCGGTTACACGCTAATTACCCCGATCGTAATGCAGTCGGTCGCGGAACAGGCAAGAACAAAGAAGGAAGAAGGCACCGCGACAGGAGAATTAATTCCCGAATATCGTCCGTCTCATGCAAATACGCGCGATTCACGCTCTCTTAGCTACGAACAGCGATGTATTTACAACACCGCGTACGGTTGACTTATGCGAGGGCCGCAATTAGCCGCTCCCCCACCCCCACCCACCCCCTCGCGACCGCCGCAAATTACTTACGCTGTAGCCCAAGAGTAAAACCTATCGGCCTGCTGATCGCATAATTCTGCTCGGAACGCGGCCAGTTCTGTGCTCCACCTCCTCCGTGCTCCTTCAATGACCTATGCAACAATATTAAATTTTTTATTAATATCGTTAACCTCGGAGACTGCCAGCCTCTAACAAGCTTTTCTTTTAATTTTCATTTAAATACAAAATTAGCTGAATTTATTTAATAGAGTACAAATTAGCATGCTCAGATCTTCCTTGCATTTTGTACTAACAAATGTAACAGGATCGACTATGTAAGCGAAAAAATTCATTTTGATACTGAAAGTGTTAATAAATCCATTAAGTCACCAGCAAAATAATTAAAAAATATTTCGAGAAGTGCAGCATTATACTATCACTTGAATCTTCAACATGGAGGCGCGCTGTCTCCATTAAAACGGCCAGCTTAATTGAAGTACATCGCCCGAGGATTTTATTTTAATCCTGCGTAGCTACTGAATACAATAAATAGAACAATACTTGGAGATATGCAACTTTATAGCGTCTCCAATTTTCAAAATGGAGGAGCTCTACCGCCATTAAAACAGATAGTATTTAATTCTATTTTAACTGGAGCTGGAACATGATTCCGTCGTCTTCAATCTTCAAAATAGAGTCGCGCCACCTCCATTGAATCGTTTAGATTAATAGAATAAGACTTCGATCAAGGACAGAATTCTGACAGTACTATATTTTGTCAGTGAATAAATAAGTAAAGAAACTGATCTGTCGAGCCACAGTAAACATCACTGCGAACAGTGGAAGCACGCAGCTTTTTGAACCAGTTTTCCGTAAATCCTCGGTTGTAGAGGGAGCGCACGACGGGTTATTTTTACATAGAAGAAATAAAATCACCTAGGTGTGGTTTGTAATATAAAAAAAAGAAGAGTTAAATCAGTCGATCCCCCGCTATTACTTTCACTGAAATATTGAGACGTGTAGAACTGCCCTGGCACGTCGCACAAGTATCGAGTATCACACTCGAGGTATCTCCGTGTCTGTTAAAATTCAGGTAGGCGTATAATTAAACAAGCAAAGCCTAACGAACACTCACCATTAAAAACAATCCTCCAATGGCATACACAAAACTCTAAAATACTAAAAACTTGATCGCGCAACAATACAAATTATCGTCAAACTCTAGAACATAACAACCAAAAGAGACATCAATGCTAATAACTATCATCCTTTCATCAAAACATCATCATTTCCATCTCCAAAATCAGGAAAACACATTTTTTCCACGAAACCCGTCTGTTCCATGAAACGTTCGTTCATCCGAACGGGCTTTCAAAGCACATCTACGCACAAGCTGTGAAATCGTAGAAATCAAAGTCTCCCCGAGTTCGTAAAAAACCATCCTCCGAAAGAAAGCAACCATCAAACAAAGTCAATAATTTTATTGAATGAAAAACCTTCTGAAAAAAGAAACCAAGTGGGGTCTTCTCTTACAAGCCAAGATCCAACAGACTGAAAATACGCGTCTACACAAGCCATAAAATTTTCAGTCGTTAAACTCCCCACAAATGTGACAGGTATTGGACTCGAAAAAACAAACGAATCAAACCGTGAGGACAAATATTGCTTGAACAGAAGTTCTTCTGAAGAAAGAAACGAGCTGGGGCCTCACCTTCTCTCGCAAGCTCAAAGATTCGCGTTCGGAAACGAGCAGAGCGCTGATCGGAGGTACCGGTCGCTAAATTCCTCGGATCGAGGGACCAGTGTCGACATTGCAGTTCCGCGGCCTCCAGGAAAAGGAGCGCTCTCGCGAAGCAGTTGTAGCAGGCGCGGGAGCCGATAGCGTGTCGGTGTCGACTCTGTCCAATGACTCTTCGCGCTGCCCCTCCAGAGTCTCCGGTTCGGTGGCCGCCCACCTAGGCCACGCCCACCGCCGCAGGTCCTCCGGCCTCGGCTGCAACTGCCCCGACGAGTGGCGAGAGCAATCGGCGGCGACGCAGCCCCCGTTTTACCCGGTAAAATCAATAGACCAATGGCTACTGGGACGCGTGCGTAGTTGACGCGGACGACGGACATTGCCTCTTTCCCCTAGTCGGGGGAGGAGCAGATGGAGGGGGTTCAGAGGGTGGAAAAACTAGCTTCGAAGGCACCCCCTTGGGGGCGTATGCACCGATAGAAACGAGCGAGGGGCAGTTTCGAGCGCGGATACGTGCGAGCAGCAATTTAGCCGAATCATTCCTGTCGCATGATTTATCACCGTCGCCTGCACCACCACCGTAATACCTGTAATAGTGGACGGACTTTTCGCCGGCGCGGCCGAACCACGAGCATGCAAAGTGTCCATGATAAATCTTTGTTACCGCCGTGTGTGGGTGGGCCGACTTCCCTCGCCCCGGTAATCGTCGCGATGTACATATACATATACTGTATTTTTTCCTGCTCTTTTTCCTTATTTTTTCCCTCGGTCGCTCTCTCGCACCCTTTATTTTCTACGTTTCCCTACCCTTCCTGTAGTTCGCTAAAGGATACCGGCGCGCAGGTCGCGTGGCGCATTGCGTGAAAAAGGAACGCGTCCTTAATTGAATTAGTCACGAGCCTCCTGGCTAGCGATTTCCCGAAGCGGCCACGGTGCCGATCGCTCGCGTGATTTCGGACGAGTTTCTCCGCGTTTCGCCTCGTAAAAGATGATCGATGGGCTAGAACAGCCTTTCGGTAGCTGTACTTGAGCCTGGGTCGACCGTGACCCGACCGGAAAACATTGCGAAGCCGCATCGTTTGGGAATACATCGAGTATCGAACTGGTAGCCATAGAAACTCCGCGAAATTGATGTAATTTGTTTAACCCTGGGTAACCGTTTTGGTCTTAGATGATCCACTTACATCGTGGACTAGATTTTAATTTTAATGTTGCAACGTATACATTGAAAACAGAATATGTATAACTTCTTCATTTCGTTCGCCCTGTTTCTTTTAATGAATCGTATTATCATGAAACATTAATACACTTCATCCATTAAGAAGCAGGCACATTTATCACTAGAGTTCTTCATTTATTACTAGATACTTGTATTTACAAATCCTCGATTTTATCAGTTGTTTTATGAAAGTCTGGACAAGGAACAATTCCGGAAAATCTTTGTGAAAATTATCATTTTCATTGTTGATTTTAGAATAGTTTAATGAACGAACAAATTTTTTGCAATGGTCAGAAGATTTCCTTTGGCATACACGGAATGATGTTCTATTAATCGTTCTCGTTTCAATTGATCTCAAGCTGCATATTCGTATGCATTAAATGCAGAATGTGTGTTTTAAAGTTTCGGAAGGAGCAAGTTCAATCATTTGTAATTTTTTCATAATTTCTTTTACCTATTATCTATTAAAATAATCACTGTAAAAGAAAAGCTTAAATCGTTTAGTCCATTTACATTGGAAATTGTTGCATAATTATTAGATTGATACAAGAAAACCCAATAATAAACAGTTACGACAAGAGACAGAAAAGCATTGCATTTTTCATGGATATACATACTACAATGACGCACTAATTTCAAGACACATTACATAGACATACATAGACTACTCAATCATCTAAATAGTAATTTATGTCTTTTCGTACCAATTATTATCAAATGAAAACAATACAACAGAATTTCGAAATTCTTTAAACACAGTTCATATTTTGCATATTCTCTACTCATTTTCAAATGCATAAAATCTGCGGTCCAGTAATGAGATAGCTTCAGAAAATTCGGTTGTTTAAACAAAATTTTAACTGACAAGGACCGGTACACAAATTACTTTAGCACCAACAAAAAATTTTTAAAATAGATTTAAAAAATGGGAACTCGAATATTGGCAGGAGGGGTTCGGTCACAAAAATTCTTGAAAGAATCCAGTCGACGCGACGGATCGCCGGATATTTCGCGGATAGCTTTCGAGAAAGAGGCATTGTTTGGAGTCGACAGTTATGTGGCCTGGCCGCGCTGGGCCGGCGAAAAAAAGTGGAGCGATTTGCGAGTGAATGGTTGCGGGATTTGCACGGTCGTCAATTGGCGAGATAAATCCTGTTAGGATTCGGTTGTTGTGGCCTAACAGTTTTCGGCCCCTTCGCTGGCCCGGCGCCCTCCCAAATCTGCTAAACGGTGCGGTCACAGTAATTTAGCCATCGACCGCGAAACTAGCATCCCGCTTCCCTCGGGGGTTTAAGGTCGAATGACCCCACCGAATGGCCCGAATCGGCCGAATCGCCCGCCAGAAGATTATCGGCTCCTCTCCGAGAGCTCTCACGAATCGTCTCTCGTGCGCGGCAATTGCCTCTCGGCGATTGGCCAGCGACCGTTTTCCCGATTTCGTCGCGAACGAACGAGAATTGTTGAACGTTCGCGAGGGACCTTCGATCGGATACTCGGAGCGATTGGACAGCTTCGAGCGACGATGATCACCCTCTTGTTAACTAGATTAGTCCCCTTGTTTGGACAGCTGAATCAAACGGCGACGACACCGTCTGCCACACGATAATGAAGTCGTTCAACCCACGTCCCGAAACGCGCTGAGACTATGCAGAAGAAGTGGAAATCCGAGCGACGATCTACGTAGGTTGCTTCCGAAGATCGTTTTATTTTATTTATTCTACATTAGGAAAAATTTCATGTGAGCTACAAATCGCTGTAAAGGTGGTAAACATTGCAGTACTTCGACTACAATGTTATTGGACGCTATACGACATTTTGGACATAATTAATAAAGAGTTAAAAATGGGCATTGATAATTTTAGAGAACGGAAATACTCGGGGAAGGGAAAAATGTCTAGCTAGAAGACTTCTTGCAGTGGGCACGGAATAATAACGCAATTAGTTTTCATACATTCATTAATATACACGTTTTCTTATCGCAGTCTAGTAATCTGCAGATCCTTATGCAAAATAAAAATTGTCTGCATTAATTGCAGGAGACAGGTGCCGAGCAGACATTTCTTTCCTTCCCTTAACAATTTTAAAATCTTTTGATCTTTCGACAACTTTATACACTGAAACTACGGAACCCTAAACGAGGCTGATGTACGTATTTTATAATAACAACAGGATTGAATTTATTCAGATTTCGTAGAATTTTTATGGTAACTATAACGCAGAAGTATAATGTATAAAAAGTTTCTATAACATTATGAATTTTAAAAGTACAAAATTCGAAATCTAATAATAATTGAACTACGTGTCTTCATGCAATAAAATAGAAGATTTCCAAAAATTCAATAAAAATGTATCTTTCTTCTATACGTATTAAGAAGCCAGAAATAATGTAGTAAAAATCCGAAATCCTAATATCTTCACAGATTAATGTTTATACTATTTATTTTTGTTATAAATGCACAAAATCTGCAGTCTACTATTAATAATCAGAACATAATCTACAAATCAGGCTAAATTGATAATAAATAGACAGCGGATT
Source organism: Lasioglossum leucozonium (assembly GCA_028454225.1). NCBI lineage: Eukaryota > Metazoa > Arthropoda > Insecta > Hymenoptera > Halictidae > Lasioglossum > Lasioglossum leucozonium. Next base: position 8,815,336 of record CM052219.1, on the reverse strand, counting down.
TAAAAATTTAAAAAATACTGTTCTATTATTATCAATCTATCAAACATATTAAGAAAGAAAATAAATTTCTATTTCACTCCACTTCGCGTTGCAAGTCAGCTAGAAAATTTTTATTTTGCATAAAGATCCGCTGTCTGATAATAAGCAATATTTAAAAATGATGCTCTAAAGTCGAACCGTAAGAATCGAGCGAAAGCGCGCGGGAGGGAGGAAGAACAGAAGGATAAGAAACGAAACCGTGTAATTTTTCTGTGCAGATTCTTCATCGTAGCTGTTCTGGACTATTACGCTCGTCAAAGCCGCCGTGACTTATCATCGATGTAGGACAATCCAACCGCTTCAACCGCTAAACAGAAACATGGGCGATTATGCTTGTACGGTTTCGAGCGTATCATCATTGCGACGACAGAAAGACGTCTCTATTTCGTGTGGTGGAGGAGCTTCGACTCTAGACATTTGCGAGGGAAAAAGCAAAAATAATCAGAAAATTGATAGAGAAAGAGCAAGGAGGAACAAAGTGCTTCGTACAGACGGTAAGTATTATTCGCAGCATAATGGCAAAGTGGAGGCAAAGAAGCAGAGCGTTTCGTGATCGATAGTCCAGAACCTTTTCCTTAGGGGTAGCTACCATCGATCTGCTGGTATGTAGCCGGGCAGACCGGCATGCGAAGCCATCCTCCCCCCCATTGTAAGAAAGAATTTGCATCGTGCTCGTTACCTTTCTTCTTCCTTCCCGTCAGTTCGATTTCGCCGCGCGGTGCTCGTGTGAAGGAACTCCGAAGGTAATCTTGCTGGTGGCTTTTAGCGGGCCAAAAGTACAAGGCTCTGACCGGCCCGAGCTGATACCTACAAATTCGCGGTTACCTCTCCAATTTAAACAACCAGTTGTACGTTTCGTTCCAACGACGACTAATATCGCACCGGAATACACCGTTCTTTCTAATCCCATTCTGTATTTGTGCTCGTTGCAATCACACTGAACACAATGGTGCACATTAAGCTGGAATAAAGAGCACCTCTCTCTTCATATAGGATGCGAATCTTTGTGCAAAATAAAAGTTTTCCGCATTAATTGCAAGAAATTAATTACATGAATTTAATACAAAAGAGTCCTTTTTCGTTTTTACGATTTAAATCAACGAAAAATAATTGATTGATATTCGGAAATCTTTTTAATATCGACACTATTGTAGGTTTCATATACACATTTTTGTCGTAAATCCATAAAATCTCCAGTCTAATATAAAAAAAATTAATTGACGAGGCTATATGTATTAATATAATCAATTTTTAGGTGAAACTACTTAAAATATTTCTTTTTTAACGGATATGCTCACGTTTACTGATTGACAATACTGGGTAACGCTGTAGCAAAATATTCTCTGTTACAATGAAAATAAATTGTATTTTCCACACTGTGACTCTAACACTTTGTGTAAACGTCTAGAATATTTGAACCTTTAACAATGATAGAGGACTCTAAAAAATGAACTTCTCCCTAGCTCGTTGTTTCACAAATAATCTTGTAAAATATTTGTGCCAATAGCAATGACACACAGTACACGTTCTACACTAGAAACATCGGACTTCTCTTTGACTCGTAATTTAGAAAATAATCGACGACAGTTGGCTCGACTACTTCCTAAATAAATTTCCAAAAGACAACATTCCATTACGAAGGATCGATTGTTCCGAAAAGGTTGCTCGATAAGTTGACATTAAAAGCCAGAGCAACCGTCGACAGTTAAAATAACAAATCTCACAGCAATCTGGTACTGCTCCAACATTCTTCTGTCACTATCAAAGTCAATCGCAGCAGTGAATCTGTTGCAGGCCGGATTGATTTCGTTTTTCCAGCGGCCTAGAACACGAGCAGCGGCGGAGAGTCCTACATGCAGATGGAACAGCGGTCGTCACTTGGCAAGGGGACACTGCCCGAAGAAATGATCGCATGATGACGATCCTCCGGCCGTGACCCAAGGAGCCAGGCTAATTGTTTCACTCCGCCTTTTGTACGGATCATTAAACGCGGACTCACCTCCAGGGTGTCGGATCTCCGCGAAACGATTTTCCGCGGCCAATCAATTTCCTTCTCCCGTCCTCTTATCATAGGAAGCGATAAATTAGCGAGGGATCGGAAGGCGAGGTTTCGCGGAGAAAAATCGCAACGGGATCCGCTGCAAATCGAGCAAACTCGAGCGGTATCCTGCAACGATGCTCGGTTCGACGAGAAAACGCTCGCGTTCGCCACGCAACGGTACGCGTTTCCGGTTCGATATGGTGTTCCCATGATCGACGATCGTTCGATCGCGTTCCTCCCGATCGTAATCACCAGTGAAACGCGATCGCGAGATCCATCGCCCGGTTGAGATCGCAGGATTTCGAAGAACAGGCTCTGAACGCACCTGGTTCAGTTTTTGCACGATGCACGAGCGCGAACACCGTGAAAATTATCAGCAATTAAACAATTCAAGTAAAACTTGTTAATCAACTTGTTCGAGCTAATTACGCAAGGTGTTTCCATTAATCGTGGTACAATCGGACAAAAGAGTGATTCTAACAAAAAAAATAAGCCGAAGAAAAGAATGACACATTGATCAAATATCTCTCGGAGAAAGTTCGGAGGAAAAATTGTTATTGGTGGGAAGTAGTATTGGCACGTGATGAACAAACATATCAGTCGATTCTTGCGTACAATAGTGTATTCAACGAATTTTCTCGAAAACAAGTTCTCCCACAGATCAATTGTACGACGGTTGAAAAAACAATTTAAAATATAGAAATGTTCTTCACTCGTTACAAATATTTCATTTAATGAACGCATGAAGGAACAGTTAATGGAAGGACGAAATGAAAGAAAATTTGTATAGTCTATTTAAATCGTCATTCGTTCATCAGTATGATGTCTGGAATGAAATACAGTATTGCGTTCAGAATAGCACTCCAAACGAAGAGAGCTAGCGAATTCAGCAAAGTTAAACAGAAACTACCATTCCTAGCTAGGATACAAATAAAACATTGGAAAGACGGATCGATAGACCTCAAAACAATGAGGAAAGGAAATCCGTACATAGAAAATGATTTAACATAGTTTGGGGTCTTTAAGCAACCAGCTAATAACTAATTTATCAGATGTATAGTCAAAGAAGCATTTTTAAAAGTTTCTAATAATACACAATGATTAACACACTATACTATAATCGTACTTCATTTCTAATTTACCAAAATCGGCAGCGGTGAACTTCTTTATACGTGAATGTGTAGTGTTATCTACAGTTCAACAACATTAATAATTAAGATTTGACTTTTACATGTTTCACTAGATCTTTACATCATTGTTTTACCTCGTATTCTTTACTAATTGACCCATCACAAACGTAACATTGAAATGGAATAATGAAACGAAAGAAGAACATAATAAGTTTAAACTCTTCCTGTTCAGAAATTAATTAATTAATTACCAGGATAATTATGGCAACTCTACAGGCAGTTGAATAAATTGGCCCCGGAAAACGTCAATCACTGATACTAGATCATCCTGCATTCATTTCGATAACTCCGTCCATGAATTATTCAGCAGCTTGACCAATAGGCGATACCCATTTTAATCTAATATCTCAACCGGACCTAATTCATTGCTTACAAAGACATCCACCCTAAACAATTTTTATAGCAGGCGATTCTACTTTAACAACTCTTCAATAAAGGGTCGAAAATGTAGAATAAAGTTTTTTGAAACAACCCTTCGCTTTCGAGAAAATCGATGGCGGAGACTCTCAGGCTCGCGCGCGCTAGTGTCTACGTTAAGTAGAATCGGTCAGCTATAGACAGACGCGACTATTCGCTAGCGCGCGCACTCGAACAACCTCCAAGCACGATTTTCTCGCAAACGAAGCGCTGTACCAAAAACAACTTTATTCTATATTTTCGACTCAGCTGTTAATACAGAATTCTTTCCTATTAAAAATGGCAGATTGTGTGTCTACATAAACAATAAAATTGAACATTGTACGCAAAATGTTACTATACGTTTTCGACTTATTATTCTAGGCAGTTTCACCTCTCTGTTGATCGTACCACTAGATTCTAAGTACTATGAACGTTCTATAGTCAAAGTCAGAGAATAAAATATATTTTAATCCCAAATCTAATTCATCTCCTTCTCATCATCAACCTTATTTCCCTCATTAGTCAAACATTAAAAACCCTTAACCTTTAGTTCCTTAATTGGTCAAACATTTAAGTGATTAACCAGCAACTAACGAAGACAGCGGGAGAACGGTATGAGTCGCAGGTTCTAAATTTCAATAGGACTTCTCGAAAAATTTGAAACGGAGGACAACCTTTCACATTTTCCTATCTCCCCGGAATCAATGCCCGAGTTCCCAAGCTCCGGGTGCTTCTGCCCGTGCAATCTCCATTTTGCGAAGCGGATCAGCCCGCCACGCGTCGAAACTCGCGGCGTCCGGCGCTCGGTCAGAAATCCGGCAGGTTCGGCTGGGATAATCGTAGGAATCGGCTCATCCGGAGCGTAGCGGGCATCCGACATCGACATCCGATTCCGGGATTAATCGATCCCGTCCGCGGAAACGACAAAGACCGGGTAGTGGAGCGGTATCAAGGCGGAAAGGCGGAAGGGCGCGATGGTTCTCTCGGCGGCGTGGGCGACGACTCGCCAGAGCCGGGACAGATCGGTGGGCGTCCACCGGTTCGTCCAATTGGTCGATCGAGTCGGTAATGGTCGGTGGGCGTCGGGTAAGCTCAGATGCGCAGCAAGGAGTGCGCACTTGGCTGGCTTTAGCCGGCTTGTTCCATGCACCGGAGAATGCCGGGGCTCTTCCAGCTCTCTCTCCCTCTCTCTTTCTCTCTTTCTCTCCCGGTTTCCCCCTTGCTCGCCACCGAGACTCGCCTCTGCTAAGCCTGTGCGTTCTGTCCATCCACCTCTCCCTGTCTCTCGTCACCTCCTCTTCCCCCCGTTCGACGATCGAGCTTGGCTGCGCGCGATCGTAATCAACGAGCGCGTATAACCCCGCGTCTTCGCGGCTGCCTAGCTGCTAGCCGAGGCTAGTCCCTCCGACTCCCCCCTCAAACACTCTCTCACTCTCTCTCCCTCTCTCTCTTTCTTCTATTCATCGAGGCCTCTCTTCCTCGTCTTCTCCTGTTCGTCTTCGTCAGAGGCTACCTCCGCTCCTCACAGCTCTTCGCCGGCGACTTAAATCTTGATCTCACCTCGGTCTGAGGAGGGTGGGGGTAAGGCTAGTCTGGGCGCGCTTCGAGCCACCGAACGGAAGCCAATCTGCTCGAATCCGGCGGACCGCGAGCAGGTTACCCCATGTTCTCGCGGTGCTTCGATCCTCTCCTCTCCATCCTCGACTTCTTCGGCGACTTCGAAAACAAGGGTGGCCAGTGGAGAACGAGAGCCAGAAAGAGAGAGAGAGAGAGAGAGAGAGAGAAAGAGAGAAAGAGTGCACCGGAACAAGCTGGAAGGATCCAACGCGGTGAAAGACGACTCGAGTGGAAGATCAAGGATCGAGTGTCTTGAGGAACTCGAAAAGAACGAAACACCACCGGCGCCAAGTAGAAGAGCAACGTCGAAGGGAAAAGATCGAACTCCGTTGGTTCGAGACCAGAGGCAGCGAGAGGTAATTTGGCGACGGAAGCGTTGGTAACAAAGCGTCGTCGAAGCCGAAGAAGGAGGGCAAGAGGGCGGAGGGAGGCAGAAGGAGGCTCGTTACCTGAAATCTGGATCTCAGCTGGACGCGAGTAGCCGGCGCTGTTCAGCCGCGAGGCGTGACAAGGTGGGGGTAAGACTAGTCGTTGGCGCGCTTCGAAACCCCGAACGAGAAGGCAATCTGCTCGAATCCGGCGGAGCGCGAGCAGGTTATCCCGTGGTGAGCGCGTTCGTTCGGTCGCCCCGTTATTGGAGAAGGGATCGGAGCACACAGACAGACTGACGGAAGGAGCAAGGAAGAGTGATAAAGAGAGGGAGTGAGGGAGAAAGAGAGAGAGAGAGAGAGGGAGTGAGAGGGAACGGTTGAGAAGCCGTGAAAGAAGCGGGAATATCGGAGCAAAGACTGGGCAGAAGGGAGCGAGCGAGAGGGCGAGAGACCGCGAAGAGGGAGCGGAAGAGCGAGCGAGCGTGTTATAAAAAGGAGACGAGGCGGAGAGGAGGGACGAAGAGAAGGGCAGACACGTCTATAGGAGGTAGTCACGAGCTTGGACGAAGCGCCTGCGCTCGCGAGCACTCCTCGCCGTCGCTCGCTCGCATCGACCACGCTCGTCCACGTCGACGGCTAGCCCCGATAGACAGCCGACGTGAAAGCTCGCGCCACGATGAATCGCGCTCGCCGTCGACCCGCCGGACAGGATGTCATTCTGCTTCGCTAATCGGACGCAGGAAGCCACGCCGGACCGTGGCGTCGATTGCGCTCGCGCGCTCCTGCGCCAGCGCGACGGACACACACCGACGACAACGACGACCACCACTACCGACGACCGGATAACCGCCCCTTGCTCTTCCGGTGTTGTGCCCTTCGACCACGGGGTGCGGATGCACGCGAGGAACTCTGCCGAACCGATCAAAAGATTGGCTGAACTCTGTGAAACTGTTTTCTACTTCTTCTCTCTGTGAACCCGGAAGACGTTTGCGGCCCTGTGCTGGTCCCCTAAGCTGTACTTTGTGCGACTGGGGAAATCCTGAAGAGATACAGCCGGAAGAAGAGTTGCTAGTGCTAGTGGGTAGCAGGGGTGGATTTGCCAGTGGAGAGGAAGAAAAGGTTTTTCGAGGGAGGATCCGGGGGCCCGTGGGTGGACACGATCTCCGTTGAGTAACCCGTCGGATGCGAAAGCAGGAAGAGAAACGCCTCGAGCATAGGGTCTGCTTTACTGCAGAAGTGGAGGAGGCGGAGGGGGAGGAAGAGGAGGAGGAGGAGCTGCTGGTGCTGCCCGGTGCGTGGAGGGGCTGGAGGTGATCGTCTGGTGATGATGATCGGTGGCGGCGTCGCGACCCCTCCTGGTACTGCCAAGTCGGCGGCTGCTGCGATCGACGGCGAAATGGTGCAGGTCGACGGCATTGGCAGTGGTAGTGTCAGTGGCAGTGCTAGTGGTAGTGGTAGCCCTGCGACAGGCGCGACTACTACGCGTCTCACCGCTGGCAATAACAATCCGGCCGGTAACAATAACAACGGCGATGTCGCGAACAATAACAACAACAACAATAACGATGTACATCCGGTGGTGAACAGCGGCGCGACGCAATCGGCCGACAAGTTCTGCTGCCACGACGACGACGCGCCTGTCAGCACCGGCGTCACGCGACCTTGGGAACCACCCTCGCCGACCTACTCGCAGACCAGGTCTCATTTGCTGCAGGTCCATCCGCCGCATCCCCTTCAGCATCCAGCAGCGCATCATCATCAACAGATGACCGTGCCGCCTGTCTCGCTGATCGACGGTTAGTTGTTTTTAACTTCAGCTCTTTCGTTTATTTCACCCTGAAGGGACGCTGCTTTGGTACTGACTTTGAGCTTTCAAACTTATAACAAGTGGTCTGATGTTAACTTTTCAAAGGTGACGTTAGTACCTTGTACCAATGCCGCGAAATTTTTCAAAATTTATTAGAGGAGGTCAGATTATTAAGTGCTAAAATTTTAAGATAGCCACGGAAAATATCAAAAAGTCTAAATCCAGTCTAGGTCTAAATTATCGTAACATCTGTAACATCGTGTAACGTCGATCATACATAAGCAAACTCGTAATTTATCGTCGTCCCCGAAGGGTTAACGCTTTATCTGCCGTAAGCCTTCAGAAGGCCGGACTAGCCACTATTAGTAGATATAAGATTTCAAGGGTTGAGCAGTAACAAAAAGAAACATTGGTCCGATCGGTCCCTTTATCACGGACCAGGTTCCATTAGCACTGACCAGCACCTCGGTATCACGCCTGATCAACGTTCTGTTCATTTAGGCTACTTTCATATCGGAGTTGCAATGGGACCCTTAAAAGCTTCGATCAGAGCGACCGTAAAATCTGCTGGAGAGTGTCTCGCTTTGATATGATTTTTAGCAGGACAGTAATAATAGTACTAATTTTCTTCTTAATTCCGCCACGTCCATCGTTAATAAGATCGTAAATTAATAATGAAGATGGCGATAGTAGCGACGAAAAAAATGGTATTCAATTCTCGACGCTTGTATCATTGGTCTGCCGTCAACTTTAATTAAACGCGTTCATTAAGAGACAATAGAATGTGTTCCTACGCTTCGTTCTCGTGATACTTCTGATTGTTTATCGCGAGGCCACCGTAAACGTACCCTGAGACTTAGGTACATTTCATCGTTCAACTGTTAGTTGATAGTAAGACGCCGATCTACACGCAGCTTGCAACCTGTGGCACAACCCTTGCTGTTCGTGGTGGTTAGATGTTCAGTGTACCCTTCGTTTAACACAATTATTCAATACTTGAAAAAACTAATTGATCTAGAAGATTAGGACCGTTATCTAAGAAAAGATTTTTGAGTATGCCCATGATACGACATAATCAATAAGAAGCCTATTAACCCTAAATAATTAATGTTCTCTTCTAAAATGTTTCAATTAATAAATTCAATAGAAACATTGACGATTGGTTAATTGCGCCCGATATCTGTTCATTTATATTCGCGTTGATAATCGGTGACGCCAGTGCCACGCATGATAGCTCGCTTATCTAAGATTAATAGCCGCCTATTGAGTAAAAAATTTGACACGAATTAAAACAAATATATTCTCGAACGCTTCGCTAACGTTGCATCTGGAGGCTAAATATCAATGAGGTACAGAAAGGTGCATCGATAGACTGCAGATTTGCATCAGAAAAGTACTTTCCAGAGTCGGTGCAATTGCAACGAACTCTCCGTCAGGCATCTGAAGACGCACTGACGTATTAACGCATCGCAGCAGCGCATTAAAATTGAAAAAACCTGCTGCGCATCGATCTTAATTTGCTCAACAAAGATTGCTAGTAGCAACACGTTGTAATAAATATTCTGTTCAGAATTTTAAAAGGCTCGTAATGTCAACCCTTCATGCTAACTCATACCCTTCTACACTTACGTCAACAAACTCTAGAACTGAATTGTGTGTACTCGGTATGACCGGGGTCAACCCAAAGGATTGACGCATATAACTGATTTATACGTCGCACATAGGCTCTGTTACCTTCCTCGTCGATAAATATTTGATTATATTTCACTTAATTACCGTGTACTGTCGCAGCACGGAGGCCTCCGTAGCGACAATTTCTTTCAGCTACGTTTCAAACACATAAAATTCCGCAGAGTGTCGTACGAGGATAAACGCGTCTCGCGACGACAAAGAACAGTTTTTTTTCAATGAAACTGCACGATCAACGAGTCAAAGACTCCGGTGGCGGACAAAGACGGGGCTAATTGAGCGTCTCTCGCGGTGTTCTCTTGATTAGGAAATCCGCGAGTCGCTCGAAATTCCGTCGATTAATCGGCGAAACAGCTGAGTACACTCGCGATTATCGATAACCGGGTGTAATCGATAAAACACGGCCGTCACGCCTCGCCTCGCACGGCGAATCTGAAAATTTCCATGGACAGGGAACGCTTCGGCTGACCGGGCAACACAGCTTTTTACCCGCAGCAATATCGGCGCAATTAAATTTAATTGGACAACCGCTTCGACGGTCGCGTTACCATCGGAAATCGGTAAGGTCGTTCCTCGGTTTTTGCTAGACCCGTGTGTCCGGCACTTTGGCACGCTCTCGCGCCACTGCAAAAAACAAGTGAGAACCGAGCAGAGTGGACACGAACAGAATGCTATTCTTAATTGTCCGTTCACCAGTTTTTCTGAACAGAAGCGGAAGAAAACCAACGCCCTTTCTGTCGACAACTGCCGCACCAAATTCGCCCGATTCTGCGTCGATCCTCGGTCGGTGAACAATTTCAGCGGATTTTCGGAGGAATTGCTAGCTACCGATATTAAGTGTGCAATTTAATTTGCAGTTCTTTCTTCGTGACATTATTATCAGCAGACTGCGGATTTTATGCATTTACGATCAAATTGTTTAACTGCGACAGAGTGACAAGATTAAGAGAATTTAGAAACATCAATTATTCTCCTCTTACTAAAATGATTAAGAAACTTGGCTCCTGTTTCTTTCAGTCAATTCATAACATTTTTATTTTGCTTAAAGACCCGCAGTCTAGTTATCAACATCCACACTAAGCCAGTCTCCATCACTGTCTATGCATTTACTACTTCTTACGACTAATTAATGTAATGACTGAAAGATTTGAACTCAAGATAAACTTACAATTGATTAACAGTGAGAGCCACGAATTAATTTGTACACCTAATAATAGTACCATCTAATTACTCTAAATTATGTGAGCATGTGACACGTATGGCGACATGGCACAAATTACTTACTGCAACACCAACAATTAACGACCAAATGATTAACACGTTCGCTACCTGTCTCCCGTTGCTCGCCTTCGTTATTAAATGCAACGCACCTCCTTCATAAAATATTGAAAGAATTTAGCAGTAGAAAGCCATAGAATCTCGAAATGTACAAAACATGTATAAAATTTACTTGACCAACTTTAAGTAAATTCTGCGGTTACGGATATCACTTACCTGTGACAGTGATAGCGAACATGTCAACATTGGTCGCATTAATCTTGAACATTTCGGTCTGTTAATAAATAAATGTTCTAGTTTCTTCGAACCAAAATGATTTAAAAATAGTCCATAAAAATCAAGGAAATCATGATCGATTAAAAAATATATAAAAACGACCACAGGTAAAATGCCGATCAAAATCAACACGTTGAAAAATCCACGACATTTCAACAAATTATTGACGATACTCAACCCTCAACGAGCTCCATAAAACGCTAACACTATCTCGAGCTTCTCTAAACAATTTTTAAAAATCCCCGCGTACAACGTGAACAACCATCCGCCATTCCTCCGTTAATAAACCGCGGTCAGAATCCCGGTTCTCGTTACCTCTCGCAGTGGCCATAGATGCAATCGGTTCGTTTTCAGTCATTCCAATCAGCGTGGCTCGTTAATCATGCGGCGATCGTCGTCGAGGTGGCGCGTCGGCTCATCGTTTCGCGTTCTAGCAGTAGTGGCCTGCACCGGTGCCGTGGAAAAAAAGTGGGGAAGCATCGTAAATCGCGTTAAACGAGCGTAACAACGTCGTTTCATGGTTCTCCAGGTGTCGAAAGCGGCGAGGTGCGGGCCCTGGCGTCGTCGGTCGGTCTCGGTAGGTAGGCCGCTTCTTTAAGGGATGATACGATCTTCCCCTGTCGGCCGATGCTATCTCTCGTGGCCGGTTAACTCGTTAACGCGCGAAAAATCGCTGCACCGAAATCGCTGCCAATCTCCACCTGGTTACGCGTCATTTCACCTGGGAACGATAACGCGTCGGTACGCTTCATATACGGGGTGTCCTAAAACGTTGTGTTTCACTTCAAGGGGTGTTGATTACCGTGATTATTCGATGTAACTTTTGCCTTTGCGAAAAATATTCTCCTCGATTTTGTTAACGGCGAAAAACACGGACCAATCAGAGCGCGACTACAGCGGCCCCGCTGAGCGTTGACATTCGCGTGAAACGTGTACCGTTAAAAAGTTTAAAGAAAAAATTGATACCGATTTCGTCACTACTTTTAAGTGGACGGTTAACCCTTGTACTCGAATGGCGACCCTGAGAGGCGCCATTAAATATTGTTACACCATTATTAAAATAATCTTTCATATTATTAAATCTGTACTTAATACATTGCATCAATTCATTTCCATTACGTTTCGTGATTTCTTTGCGCGAGACTGACTCTGTGCCGTGTCAAAATCTCGGAAAACAGTCACTTGCGACGGCAGCGCGTCTGTCTCCACCACCGATGCTTCCGCAGTCCCGATGATTAGGTTTTGATAGGCCCGAAAATACGTGTGACTCGGGGCGTGCCTTTCCCGCATTCCTTGCGAGCGACTTCTCGCAATAATACCTACTGTATGAGACACTGAAGCGAGAGAG